>VZTR01029955.1:7129-176886 GCA_013400775.1 Chaetops frenatus
GACTTGTGTCACATGTGAACTAATATCCTTTCTGGGCGGGAGTTTGCGGTGACATGAACTCCACGAGAGACTGGTGCTTCTTGTGGGAAAAATCTCCATGGTGAGACAAGAGAGACTCTTCTTCCAATTGGACTGATGAAAGCCTATTTCAAGAGTGGTAAATTGACCAGGGGTTTTCTAAGTTTGTTTCTCTGTGCTGTTGGTGAGAAGGATGGTGGTAAAGGAAGATAAATGAGGTGGGAGAAAAGAACCATCATGGGTGGGGGGCTGGGGGGGAAGAAGAAACCACCTGGGGGTTGATTTTGATTTTGTTGTCTTTTGTTAATAAACTATTTTTATCTTTGAAGTTTAGGCCTGTTTTGCATTTCTCTTAATCCTTATTCTCGTGAAACCACTACACTACACTCTCGCCTGGTGTGAGCAGGCGAGCAGGTGAATGTGAAACTGCTACACCCAGCCATCCACCCCTTCTCTTCTCCCCTTCTCCCCTTCCTCCGCACTCCTCCTGTGGCTCTCAGGCACAGCCCTGCCCATGCATGCTTCCAGGTCAGGCTCTGGCCTTTCTCTCATTCCCTCTTGGCTTCCTTTTAAGTCCTGATTCATCCTCATTTAATCTCCAGAAAGCTGCATGGAAAGCAATGCTCAATTCTCATCAGTGTTTAGTCCCTTCTAACGCTGCCGTGGCTGAGGGCCCGTGTTGGGCAACATGTTGTGATCTATTAATACAAAGGATTGCTCATGGAAAAGTCTAGTCTAAGTGCAGAGCAGCAGATGAGGTTAAAACACTTTTGTTCTTTGACTTTGTTCTTGTTTCTCTGTCTTCATTTCCATGGCATTTTGCCTCCATTGAGACTTACTTAGTATGCATCAGTTCCTGCAAGTTATTATCAAGGCTATTTTTCATTCTCCTATATTACTACTTGATACTTTTGTATTGTGGCAGGAAGATTGAACAGGGTATTATTGCTCTCATGCTGTTTTTTCTGGAATGGATCTTATCACAGGATCCAGTGAAGTCCCATCAGGTACAAGGAGACTTGGCTAACTTGGCTGTGTTTTCTCTTTACAAATAATTAGTGCCTCATCATATAAAAAAAAATACTGTTAGGTGGATAATATGTGTTTAACAGCATTGTGCTGTGATGTAACACACTGCAAAAGAGGTTATATATTTATTTATTTTATATATATTTACATATTGTATTCTTTCTTACCTTTCCCTTGTACAGGTTGGTGTGCTGGGTGATGAAGAAGAATGGATGACTCTTCACGAGGTGGAGAATGAACCTGATGCTCAGATGCTGGAGGTACCAAACCTCACTCCTTACACTCATTACAGGTAAGAACAGCAGGTAATTAGTTGCAACATGGAAAAAAAAACTAGTAAATAGCAGCATGGAACAGCTTTCCTAATCACAAACATCTGGCTGGGGTTTTATAATCTGAACAAAAGGGAAAAGCTTTGCTGTTTTCATAGGTTATACTTAAAATTACTAATCTGATATGGTTAATTGTAATTTACATACAATCCAGCTGATAACATTAAGAAGGAAATTCAAGTGCCCACTGAGATGTTTTCACAACTATCCTGTGATTTCCCTCCCTGAAGGGAGCACCAGTGGAACATCAGCCAGTGACAAATCAATCGTAGTTAAACTGGTGCAAACCTGTAATTACATATTTGCATCAGCTTAAACATCACTTTATTGATTTAACTTAATTTGATAACATCAGTTAGATGAAACCTTTGTTTATAGGAATTTACCAAGTTAAGCTTAATAGATATAAGCAATGCCTAAACTGATTGAGGTGACTCTGCATTGTGGGTGCACCCCAGTTAAACGAGATTGATTTTTAAATCAATCCATTCCAAGTCATGCCATGGTATAGACAAGACTGGAGAATTTGAGGTACTCAACCCTAATGAAAAATACTTTCATGATCCAGCTTGCTAATGTAGAGGCTGGTGGAAAGGAGATCCAGTGGCAAGTATTAAATCAGCTCTCTAGAAACTTGTCCATTTTGTGCTGGCTGGAGGGGCTATTAACTAACCCATGTGCTGTTGTAAGCCAGGAGTAGGTGCAACCAAGGAGAGCTCATGTAATTTACAGCTGCCTCAGTGCTGGCACGTTAATTTTCCTCCCTTGGTCACAAACCTAGGAGCATATTGAATTTCTCACTAACTCTCCACTGAAGTGTTTTAAACCTCATCTTCCAGAGCTAAACCTTTTACTAAAAGGTCTTTGAAATTTTTTTGAACTTGAGTAGAGATTTCTGGTGCAGAGGTTTAGGAAAATTATCTTCAGGTTAAGAGGATTTTGCTCTCCTCATAAAGAGGGATCCTTAAAGCTGGAAAGGCAGGGGTGAGCAGGAAAGTGCAGGTTGTACCACAGTTCAAGGTTCATGGTCCGTGAAGAATAAGGAAAACTTGCACTCCCAGGCACGTGCATGGAGGAACATCTTTGGGGTAGCATTTAATGAAGAATATGAGAAATTTGGGATGACTTTTTTCCCAGTTGTTAAACTTTCTGTTTTATTTTATTCCTACATCTCATTCCTTTCTTGTATTCATTAAATTCTGGAGTGATCCCACTTATGCTGCAGTCTTTCCCACATCCAGTTCCCCTTTGATATTTTTTCATTTCAAGGCAGCTCCTTGAATTTTGGCTGGTTTTTTTTCTCTCCTGCATGCACTGATAGGAGCTTTTCCAGTTTTGCTTCAGTGTTGAAGTTTTATACAAATTTTTGAAACCTAGAAAAGTGTTGCCAAATGGATTTGTTGTTCCTTGATCAGCTTCAGTCATTGCCCACTGAGGAAATGCATGGTGAGAGCTGATTATCAGAGCACATCTTTACAGGGCATTCTTCTTTCCTACATTTTGGGCCAGTGTTTGAGAGTGAAATCAGGACAGTATTGGTTTAATGTGTTTCCTTCAGTGCATTTTGGAGGGAGATCAGAGCAGGTAAATAAACACTGCTGTGTTGACTGGCTCATCCTTTTCCTAAGCTCAGTCATTAGGTAAAAATTAAGTTTTTAATATGAGCAGGTCATGTATTTATGTGCAAGTGCTGGGTGCTTACAGTTGCTTGTGAGGGTGAGAATATCTGAAATGTACAGCACATCTTAATTATGTGGTGTTCCTTGTAAAAAAGATTTCCCTAAATCTTTTGTGACCCAATAAAGATTTCTATTGTAGAAGTGATGGTTTCAAGCAGACAGGGTGTTTTTTAAAGATGCATATCCATATTAAATAACTTAATCTTTCTTGTGCAGGAAGGCTGAAAATGCAGCACAAGGATAAATCAGCCTCTTTCAATGAGTAATTGAGGGGAAATGTTATCACCAGTATATTTTTTATATTGACAGGGAATGAGACTATCCGAAGTTTGATATTTTAATACCTTTCTGAATGTATTGTATAAGCATCGCCAGAGAAAATCACTTACTGCCAGCATAAGCTCATCAGGCTTGGTATAATTAACATAAATTTCTCACACAAATACCTAAGTTTCTAATAGACCCTAAGCTAATCTCATTTTCATTTTTTAAATACCTGAGAGGATCTGAAAGCAGTTACCATCAAGCATTCAGCAGTGAATACAAAGGGGACCTGCGTGCGGCGACCTTCGCGGAACGTTTCAAAAACCCCTAATTTGTATTTTTCCACCCTTCCTCCCACCCTGGAGAAGCGAGGGAGCGTTTCTCAAGCCCTGACAGCTGGCACTCGCTGCCTCTTTCCCCCCCTGCTCCAGGTTCCGGATGCGGCAGGTGAACGTGGTGGGCCCCAGCCCCCTGAGCCAACCCTCGCGGGTCATCCAGACCCTGCAGGCGCCGCCGGACGTGGCCCCCGGCAGCGTCACCGTGCGCACGGCCAGCGAGACCAGCCTGTGGCTGCGATGGGTGGTGAGCAGCTCGAGGGACGTGGGGGATGGAGGGGAGCTGGGGATGGGGATGGGGTCGCTCCCCCGGGGCCAGGCCAGCCCTCCCAAAAGTGCCTCCTCGTCCTCCTCCTCGCGCTCAGCGTGAAGGAGCAACAACGGCCAAATCGCTTCCTTTTCCAGAGTAGTCGGAAATCTGAGCCTTGCCTTAAGTGCCTTATTAATCAAATAAATTGCCTACTGCCACTGTTTCTGCCACTTCATCAGGGGAAATGTGCCTGTGTGTAAAAGCTTGGTTTTGAGGAGCTTCAGGACCACAGTCTGGGTCAACATGTGGGGCGGGAATGGGGTGCTGGAGCCAGTTTGCCGCTTTGCAGGGCTCCATTGTTTGCTCGGTACAAAACGGTCCCCAGAAGGTGCACCCCGGCCACGGGCAGCATCCTGTGGTTCTCAGAGCTGTGATGATGCAGCAGCAAGGCTGGCCCTCCTGTGGGAAGATTAGATTTAGCTGAAACGGTATGGAATTATGCACTAAAATGCAGAGATAAATGATTAATTGTGAAGATTCGGCAATTGCTGACGTGGCTGTGCCCCTTTGCCTGTCTCGGTTACCTGCAGAGTTGCCACATTGGGATTTACTTGGCAATTAACCTGCTCCAGAATGGTTTTTCTTCACCCCTGTTAGGCAGAATTTTCCACCGGGGTTACTGTGGTGTGAAGTTGATGAAGCACAGGTTTCCTTTTGCCCAAATGTTAGCTTTTCCATGCATAAACTCATTATGGCTGGAAGTCAAAATCAGCCTGGGAACAAGAGGGTTTTTCTGCTGCTGGAAAGGAATAATTCCAGTTTTTCAACAGGACACTGCACTTAATTCTGAACCTTGCCAGTCCAAGACATGAAGCTTTGAGATATCACCTCACTATCCACAGAAGAGCCATTGCAGTTCCTTTGATAGGCCCCACATATCTGTCGTGGCTTTTCTGGGTGAATAACATGCCCACATTGGTACTGTGTCCAGACCTACATATCTTCCATCAAAATTAACTCCAGGTTGTTTTAAGAGCCTTTAAAACATTACGATTGTGCTGCCTGGAAGCCTGTTTTCCTTGAGTCAAACTGTGCAGGGTTCAAGAGGAGCAACAGCCACAGCTAAAAATGACCTGATAAACGCTTTTCATGCTTAATAACATCAATATTTGAAAGTGTTTAATCTCTTTTATTTCAAGACCCGTAGGTGAATCTGTTTTCCCCTGGGAGTTAGGGATTCCTCCCTTCCTGCAGAATGAGGGTCACGTTTCTAGCCCTGCATGCCTGCGGGGTAGAGCCTTCTAAGCTGTGAAATGTTAATGTGTATCCAGCTTTCCCAGTGAATCAGAACCGAGTCTCAGCCATCCGTGGCATCGTGTAGTTAGTTTTACAGCAGAAAAACTCCAAACTTCGTGAAGTAGGCTAATTATTTCATATTTTAATCTCTGAAATTGCTTGGGGAGTTGGAATACTAGAATAAATCTCTGCTGATAAATGAGTAGGCAGAGAGTCAGTAAAAAAAGTAAAAAAATGTACGATAAATGAATTTGTCACATGCTTCAGCAATTTATCATTCATTTCCATAATTAATCACAAAGATCTGAAATATACTGTATTTGTATCGTCTCTGTTGATACGCCCACAGCAAAGGGCTTGGTTTTGTAAGCAAACCTACTTGCCTCAAAATTAAGGTAAAAATCAAAAGAAAAATTCAAAGTAGCATGGAAATGTAGAGATCACGAAGCATGAAACAGGAAATCTTGATCTTTTTTGCCTTGCCATGGCCTTACACGAGTTCAGGCAGCCATGGAAGGCGGCACGGAGAGCCCAGGCCGTGTGTTCTGATGGGAATGTTGTGTTTTCCTGTGTCTTTCCCAGCCCCTCCCCGACACGCAGTACAACGGGAACCCCGAGTCGGTGGGGTACAGGATCCGGGTGTGGCGCGCGGACCTGCTGTCCCCGGCCCTGCTGAAGGTCATCGCTGACCGCCTGGCGCGCGAGTGCACGGTGGAGGAGCTGCAGGAGTGGACGGAGTACGAGCTGCAGATCCAGGCCTTCAACGCCATCGGGGCAGGGCCCTGGAGCCAGGCCGTCAGGGGTCGGACGCGGGAGTCGGGTGAGTCCAAGCACCACATCTGCTGGCACAGAAAAACCAGGAAGTTCACCGCTTTTCTCCCCATTCGTTCGGTTGTAGTAACTGGGCACGAAGGAAGGATACGGTTTCACCACAATTAAGAGAACAGCTGAGCCCCCAAAAAGAGAGAGCCCGTTTATTATGGATACACAACTTATAGGGTTTGCAAAGTGAGAGAGGATTGGAAGATGAAATCCCACCTCTCAACCAGACAGGTTAAGTGACCAGTCCATCAGATTCCCTTCACCAAGAAGGAATGTAAACAAAGCATTTTAGTACAATGTATGAGAAAATCTGACTTGAGAATATAAACTTTTCAGAAGGCTTTCAAAAACAGGGTGACAATTCGGGTTTTAATTTTTTTTGTTCGGTGTTCAGTTGTTGGTTGTGGGTTTTTTTGCTTGCTTGAGCCATTAAATCTGAAACATAGTTAAAGAAAAACTAAAGAGATACACTAAAGGCAAAAAGACATATGGATAGTTGAAGGGGTTATTTATTTTTTTATTCCTACCCTGCTTTCATGCACAAACCTTTCAGGTTTTTTGCTTAAAGCAAACAAAACAGCCTCTCCCCATTTCTGCTCCAATGTGGACAGCACAAGCTTGAATAGAGACTTTTCTGACTGAGATGCTCTCTCGTGCCTCCTCTTTCTCCCCAGTACCTCATTTCCCCTAATCCTCCCCTTTCCCTGTCTGCTTCTAGGCTGAAGCCCACTTTCTCACAGCTGTGGTTACCTGAAATTTCATTTCAAGCACCAAATAATTTTAAAAGGGCACAAGTCACATTAGAGAGCTGATTACACAGAGAGAAATAAAATAATTACCTGAGCTTCTGATGGCACATTTTCAAACCTGTCTTCCAAAATTGTGTGTATAAGGCTGTGTAGACATAACCTGCTCACAGACCTAGAGCAGCAAGGCTGTATTGTTGAGCTGAATTGTCCAGGCAAGCAGAGAGACTTCAAATATCAGAAGGAAACTGTCACTCTCAGGCAACAGTAAATTACTGTTAGCTCAGGAGAACAGTGAAGGCAGATGTTGGAAAGCTGCTCTCTAGATGTTGACTTCCCTAAAACTTATTTGCAGACATACCCTACATGCACCTGGGAAATGAAAAGTTATGTTGCAAGTTAGTAACAAAGTGGGTGACATGTGTGGTTTAAAAGTTTAATAATAAATCTTTCTGTGACGTTTATTTACCCAAGGTTCAATGCCGATATTTTTTTTCCCGTTGTTTTTTCCCAGTTTTTCCTCATTAAAGAAGTTTTGGGATTTAATCCTGTGCATGCCTTACGTATGCATGTCTGTGCCCTGTGTACCATGCAGACTTCCTTGGTGGGAAGCAAGACGAGGCACGGCAGGGTTTGGTCTGCTGGTTCAGATAACTCTGCTTTGAACTAGCCAGGGAGAAGGCTAAACAAAGCCATCCCCCCTCCATTAAAGTGTTGCTCTCTGGGAAGGAGTAATTGGAAAGCGATTGCCAGAGGTATTTTAAAGAAGGCTTGTGCTGGAGTTTGAGATAGCAGGACCCAGACAAAGCAGTTCTGTATCGTAATAAAAAGATATCACATCCTCCACTTTTGCCTCTCCGCTGCTCTTCAAACACTTCTTTTGAAATGTAGTAAATACTAAGATTAAGTCATTTCATAAAACCTCAGGATTACAGCGCTCCTGCTCAGCATCTAAAGATCAGAGGTTACGCGTGGATCTGGCATTTTCTCTGGCAGTCTTAAGAGAAAGTTGACTTGAAACTGATTGTGGGAGGTGCACAGAACCCGGGATCAAAATAACACAAAGCTGTGATCTAGGCTGTAAGGACTCATTTGGTTTTTTCCATGTGTTTTCTTTGATACTGACATCTGATTTCTTGCATAGAGCAAGTCATGGCTCAGACTTTTGGCTGTATCTTCTCAGATATAGAATTTACGAGATGTGCTGGTTTAGCAGCAAGCTGTATGAAAGCACTTCAGGGAATCTGGAATTAACCTGTATGCACAGTCAAATGGGGTTAAAATGCAAATAAAAGATGTTTAAAGCCAGAGAGAAAGGTCAAAGCACTCTTAGGTCTGTTTTGGAACTATAAGAAAAATTCTGTTTATCGCTTATGTTCTCAAAGCACTTCAAAAGCAGTTGTCCTAAATATTTCTTTTTCCATTTTTTAGATACAGAGTCTTAGGGAAGTTGTTTTTGCTGGTGCTGTAAACATCTCTCACAGCTGGCCAGAGGTGCCTTGGCCAGGATCACGTGGTTCTTCATTGGCACAACTCCTGGTTCCGTATTTTATACCATCCAAGGAGATAAGGAGTAGAGGCCAGGCACTAAACCAGGTCACGGTATCTGCTGGCAGTGGAGTCACTGGAGCCCAAAATCTTCATTGAAAATAACGCTCTGTTTGAGCATTTGTTTGTTTTAGGTTGTGCAATCACAGCACTGATAGCTCAGCACAAATGCCAACAACAATAGTGGGGCATGTCATTACAAGTACTCACTGGTTTCTGAAGCTCTTGAATGTATAAAACTAAATGAAACCAAAGAAACTATGAGAGAATAAATAATGCTGTAGGTTTTGGTAACACAGGCTTGAAAAACAGTCGGGAAATCCTAAAATGAAAATCTGAGGTACAGTTGCAAGTAGCTGAAGGTGGAAGGAGATGAATTGGGATTTTTAAGCAGGATAGGTTCTATCAATCCAAAATGTTTTTGTAATGCTAGAAATTAAATAGGTCATTAAATTTTACAGTGTAAAATAACTGCGGAGTAACAAGCTCAGTTTCCACTCAATAAATTGACAATGACAGTAGGTCCAATATAGAGAAAGCAAGAAAATGCAGAGGCATCTGATGTATTAGAACAACCTTGGCAGGGCTGCTTCCTCTTAGACACAGACCCTCTTGCTTTCAAAAAAATGCATCTCAGAATCACCTAACCCAGTGCCTTAATGGATTTTGTGCTCTTAATATTCAGCTACATGAATGTGTACTCTTGTCTTACAGGATGAGCTACTGTAGGAGCATGGTCACACATCTGTGGCAAGGATCAATCTCCCGATGCTCCACAGGCTGACCTTCACAGAGCAGTTACTGTGCTGTGATGGAGCATCTCTTGATAATTCAAATGTGATCCAGTGTCACTGTGGGAATTTGTCAGTTTGTACAAGCTGAGGATTTGGCCTGCAGTGCCTAATTTTATAGGCAAAGTGGATGTGTGCTGCAGCTATGCTACTTCTGCCGTGAACCTTGCTGGAAATTTGCACTTCTTAGCCGACATCAGAAGTACAGTGTGCCACTTTAATTTTTGCTTTCAAAAAGAGTGAGGGATGTGCAGCTAAACTGAGCTGTGAAAATGCAGAGAACCACTGCATCCCACTCTCTAGCTTTCCTAGAAAGCCAGAATACAGACTAGCTCATTAAAAGCTCCTTTTGGCCCAGTTAGAGACATAAAACGACATCATTTGCTGTATATCAGATGTGGCTGTGTCAGATGTAGAACGAGGATGCATGATTTTAGATGCCAATGTGGATAACCTTAAAAACTTGAGCTGTTATTGAAGTTCCAGTGCAAAGTGCCAGTAACTCTATGATTTCCTATGTTTGATCTTCTGAAGTGCTCTGTGCTGGCAGTTTGCTGGATTAGCTCATCGTTTCGGTTCCGTGCTTCCGGTTCGTTTTGTTCAAGCCCTGGGCATTTTTTTGGACACTGTTGCTTGGCTTCTGTGCTGTTCTTGCAGGTTACTAATGAGAACTCAGCTTTTTGGAGCTTTTAACAAAGTCTTCAGTGCAACAGTTTAAGGAAAGCAGCATTGGAGAAGGGAGCTTGCAGAGGAAAGAGGGATTATGTGCCTCACTCACTAATTAGTCTTAGCAAACTATGATTTCTTTGAATCACAGCTTCCTGAGAGAGATGGGTCAGAGAAATGAAGGTTACCTTTCAATTCATTCTTAAAGGGTCAGTCAAAGTCTGTTACTTAATAAAAGAATGGCAACAATAAGATCCATAAAATCACTTGCAGGGTCTGAATTCATATTAGAATAACATTCTCGACACTGAGGTGAGAACTGAGGATTTAAAGCTCTCTCAATGAATACAAGGATTTTTGCCATTCAGACATTGGACTTAGATTCCTTTCCAGCTTGTCTGTCCCTGGAAAATGAGAGGGGTCTGAGCTAATGAACCTTTTTTCTCTCCTTTGTCAGCTGTCCAGTGCCCCCATCAGCAGTGTGACCATCCCCACCTCAAAGCCAGGATGCCCTTGGGGCCAGCCCGGGCACAGCCTTCACCTTCCATGAATTCAGGAGAGCTCCTGGCTGCTGACCAAAGAGCATTTGTTAAATAAAGTAACTTTTTCTCTCTTGAAAGGCCTCAAATCCGATAAAATAGAAATAAATGTGGCTCAAAAAGGCTTCTTTCCTCTACACATCCTGGTATCTTTTGACCCACCTCCACCCGTTCTCTCTCCAGGACTGATTCTTGTGGGAGTAGCTCTTTGTGAAGATCTACAGATAAAGTTATGGCAGCTATCCAAAGACATTCATGGCTCCTGGCAATCTATTTTCCTTTAACATAATTATATCCTTGTGGGGGATAAATCTGGGAGAAGATTTAAAAAGAAAAAAAAGAAAAAGACACTTCCGTGTTGGAGGGGAAAAAAAATGGGATTTTAGTCTGCTGCAGTGTCGTGTGCTGGTGCTCTGTTTCTCATGCCCCAAATAATTGATATCAGGGAAATTGTTTCAGAAATTACTATCTCTGCTGTTAACCTTGAGTGCACAGGGGTGGGGGTGCTGCATTTTGGGGGTGGTTTTTTTTCAATTTTTATTAATTCTGGTGTCATACTCATTATCTCATTCATGTTGCTAGGAGCTTCAGGAGCTTGCCTCTGAAACAGCAGATCTGTTCTTTCACTCGGACAGCCAGGAAAGCATTCCTTTGGCAGAGCTTTGGGCTGCTTTTTGTGATATATTCAGGCCCTAATCAAGCCTTCCTGTCCCTGAGTGCTTGTGTAACATAACTTGGTGAATGTTCTCTTGAGGTCTGACAGGTGTATCAGGCTTTAGGAAAGATTGTACCCTTCAGATGTTGGAAATGCCACAGGGGAAAAATGCAAAAGGGCAGCATAAAATGTGAACTCTTAAAAATAGCCTCACATCCTGCTTGCATAACGTGATGTGCTATTAAGCTTTCCTGCAAAAGGCTGCAGTTGTGTGGTTCTGCAGCACTTCGAGTTTTAATGCCATGGGAAAATGCAAGTTTGCTCTTCTCTGGAGTCAGAGAAAATTACAATGTTCCTGTGCCATCAGTCCTAATGATGTTTCCAGTCTCATAAGAGACAATTTTGCAACATAAATGAAATAGGCATCTCTCATTGACACCGTATCAGTCCCTGAAAATACACCTCGTGTTAATGCATCCACCTCTAATTGATGTATTGCAAATGTTGAGCACTATCACATCATCAAAAGGCTGCAGAGGTTAAAGAACTTCTTACTGAAGTGGGAGTGCAATCCAAGGGTGGAAATTATTGCTAGCTCTAGACAAGATGCTATAATTTCCTTTCAGATAATATAGGAAGCCACAGGGCCATAAAACTTCCTGTTAGAACAGATCATGCTATAAGATAAACTCACATTCAGAGAGATTTCTGGGTTTTGGCATAGGGAATAAAAGGTATGGGAAAGAAATACTGGGGGATAGGCTTCTGGAGAAGTCCAGGAATTTAAACCTGCTTCTAATTACTGCAAATATATAGAATTTGAAATTTATTCATAGCTGTCAATATTTACTGTCTGTCTATAGACACTGATAAGTATTAAATGTTTAGCTCTTTACATACATTGTCATTTCTGAGATGAACTGGCAAGAAATTGTGAGACAGGCTGAAATATAAAGATGATGTAGAATGAACACAAGAGGAGAAGGGATTGTCTAAAACATGTTCTAGCCCCTTTGGATTTGAATACTCCTCTGTGGGGTCTTGGAAGAATCCCAGGCAGGTAGGGAGTTGGAGAAAAATTATCTGAGATGCCTGACCTATTTCTGCCCTTTGGTAATGCTGTTTGGTTCCAGTTCCCTCTGCTCCACCTGAGAATGTCTCTGCTGAAGCTGTGAGCTCAACCCAAATCCTGCTGACCTGGGCAGCAGTTCCTGAGTCTGAGCAGAATGGTCTCATCCTGGGCTACAAGGTATGTAACTGGAGTTTCATATGCATTTCATTTTTAGTGTATTACCAGGATATGGTTTTTTTATTTGTTTTATATTATTCACCTGCTGGATATTCTTGTTATTCCTAAGTCAGCTGGAGAAGATACAGGAAGTGTGCTGGCTGTGAAAGGGGTGATTGGTGAATGTAATCTCATTTTATACTGGGTGTCAAGGAGGAATCTCCCTCTCTTCAATCCTCATACAAAAGTCTCTTGCCTTCTGTGTCTCATCTACTTTTATCCTGCAGATCCTTTACAAAGCAAAGGATTTGGACTTGGAACCCAAGAGCCAGACAGTGAGGGGCAACCACACCCAGTCAGTGCTGCTCTCTGGCCTGAGGAAATTTGTCCTCTACGAGCTCCAGGTGCTGGCATTCACCCGCATTGGGGATGGGGTCCCCAGCTCCCCAGCAGTGACAGAGAGAACCAAGGATGATGGTGAGTTTAAAGGTTACCAAAATAACCATCTTATTTGAGCAAACATTTTAATGCTGCTTTCTTTTTAGTGGTGCAAGTGTAGGGCAACAAATATTTGAATTTTGGAGGGATTTTTTTTTTTCAACGTTGAACCCAAAGGACGTTGGCTGTACCAGGTATAACTCAGCAGTATCCCATTGGTCATGGGCTGAGGATCTGGCAAGAGCACAGAAAACCAGTGTCCCCTATTTCCTCCTTCCCTGAAGCTAATGAAGAGGAAAAAAACTCATAATATTGAACTCTGAGACTTGGTGGAGATAATTCCTATTGAAGACAATTTTAGAGCCCAATTATAAATTCCGATTGAAGTTCAATCATGCTAAAAAAATAAGTGCTGCAATTGAAAGCAATAAACAAATCTGGGTCTGATTGGACTGAAGGAAAGAGATGGAATTTGCAACTTCAGTGGTCCACTCTACTTTTTTTTTAACCCCTAAAGAACAAGACATTGACCTTGGAAGATGATCCTACCACCTTCACTTTGCAGCTGCCTCCAGCACTTCCCAGGGGGTTCCCAGTGCAATTGGATGTCCTGAAGAAAGCCAAGCAAGCACTCCCTGAGCACACTGGTGTGGTGGAATTCTACAGAAATTTGGTTCAATTCTTGACATGTTTTTGGGCTTAGCAGATGCTAAAATTGCTTTTACTTTCACTACCTTTCAGGAATAAAGAGGTTGAGATCAGTGTGAGAGGCCTCTGTTCATGTTTCTCTCTTTTTTCATCAAAATCTTTTCAAAATAATAATGGAGCAAACATTGGTTTACAGAAGCAAATTCATTAAGGTAATTTGGTTTGCCTGAAAACACATTCAGACTTCTGGCTTAACAAAACATTTTCCATGCAGTGCAGGGAAGGAAGGAGTGGGAACATGTGAGGTCAGGAACAGGGACAACAACTCCCTGACATTTTTTTAGCCTTTTTCTCAGCATACTCCCTATGTGGGGACCTGGCTTTTCTTTGAAAGGAAAAATAAGAAAAATTACTGTTAGCAGAACTCTGCAGGGAGAGAAAAAGCACTCAGTGTAATGTACATATCAGGCTGTAATGAGAAATACTTAAAACTGTTTGTTTTGGATAACCCCATTATAGCAGTTCCCTCCTTAAGTGCACATTGGCAAATGAAACAAATTGTTCTTCCATCTCCATACCCCTGACATAAATATGTTGTGTCTCCTCTGGGCTCAACTTAATTAAAAGTATCACCAGGAGTAATGCAGGTGGAATTTGTGCTGAAGGGGAAAATTCATGGATGGTAATGTATGAATTAGCATCTCCTCACCTCATGAACCTGGGCTGGTCAGAGCCGTCGGTGTTAATGTGCCTCTCACCTGCCTCGGGTTCTCCTGCTCACACCTCAGTGTTTAAGATGCAAATGTAAAGTCAGGCAGCAGTTCAAAGCTGGTGCTGATGACACAGGGAAAGGATATTATTGAATTTCAACAGGTATGAAGTGGATTTAGCTATATAACTCCCTGTAACGGCAGCTTGGTGTCTCACTTCTTAGTGTGCTCTCAGTTACACCAGTGGTGATGCTGCATTGAGAAAAATCTTACAGAGCTCAGAGCTCCTGGTACAGTTAAAAACCACTGTAGGGTGCACTGGTCTGTGCTGTGTTTGATGTCTGAGGGTGTTGGAGGCCTTTATCCATGGACAGAATGCGTGTGTATATACAGAATAAATGTATATTATGCACACGCACAGGCGCCTCCAACCCTTATTGGAGAAATACAACTCGGGCTGCAATTTCTGTACAGGGTGAGCAGAAAAGCTGTGATCCCTGTGGTGTGCAGCCCTTGCTGCCATGGTCTCTGTGTTCTCCTGCAGCCCCTGGGCCCCCCGTGAGGCTGGTGTTCCCCGAGGTGAGGCTGACGTCCGTACGCATCGTTTGGCAGCCGCCAGAGGAGCCCAACGGAATTATTCTGGGTAAGATGGAGCAGCAAACCCCAGACTGGGAGTGGAGGGATGGAGACCAGAGCAAGCTACAGCTGTTGGGTTTTCCTGTGCCTTGCACATCAGCAAAGCTCTGGCTGATGAAGAGAAAGCTTGCTGCTGTCAGCTGAGGGGCTGTGGTGGGGGGACAGGTCTGCGTGGCTTCCTGCTGTGGGTTTTCCTGAGCCAGAATTAGGTGTTACTCAAGGCATTGTGTCTGATTATCATCTCTCTTCCCATCTGCATTTGGGTTGGTAACCTGTTTGGCTGATTGTTGGGAAAATCCAGGCCTGGAGACCTGGATTTTCCCTATCTTTTCCAGACATGCCCAATGTTTCAGTTTTATGTGTGCTTCCATTTTATTGCTTCCTTCAAATAGTATGTCTGACAGGTCACAAGGTGTTAAATCCTACTTGTCCTTCCATCAAGGGAAAGAAAGGCAGCAAGGCATGACAGGAATTTGTGGAAAACCTTCTCACCTTCCTGCCCTCATAACTCTTGGGCTGCCTTTGCAATATGTGCACCAGCCACTGTTGCACTTAAAATGTGAAGACTTTTACAATGTAAGAATCCATTCCTGCCTCTAAAATTAACGTAGCTCATAGTTACCAAGCAATTTTGTGTTCTCTGCTGATGCTGAACACATTTTACAGTACTTCTGGCTGGTGAGTAAAGATTTGTGTCTCAATTCTGAGAACAGAAGCACAAGCTTTTGTTTTTGCCTAGTACTCAGTCTGCCAGGCCTTTCTGCTTCTAATTTCACTGCCATCATTCAGGCTCACATGTAGGCTCTCAGCAATATTCCCTAAAGCCTTCCTTGCTGGCTGGAGGGTGCCTGCTTCAAATGCTCCTGCAGAGGTGGTGTTGCTTTAAATACAGAACTCGTTCTGAATTGCACTTAAATCTTGAGTCAAGAACTCGAAGTGTTTGCTCAGGTGTGTAGTTTACCAAAGTGATCCTGGCATCTGAAGACACAGGAAAATCATCAAATGGCATCCAAAGGCAGACACTGCAGGATTTTCTGAGCACAAGGAGGAGTCTCTGTGAAAGCTTGGCAGCGGTGAGCTGCCAGAGATGGATCCACACAGGGTTTCTCTCTGCAGCTCAAGGAAGCTTGGCTTCCAGGTTGTCTTGTGAGTTTGATTTGTTGCTTTTTTTAAGGAACTGTGTGTCCTAGAACTTGCTCTCAGCAGAGATTGAGATTTGAGTCACAGGATGTGGTTAAGGAGAAAAAAAATCATTTGATAGGAATGATGAGAAAGCACGAAAGACATTTTGCTCCCCCAACTGTGCTGCAGCCTCTCAGGTTGCTGCACTTTGTCAGCCTCATTTGCTGGAGTTGCTGCAAGATCAGTGGAGTAGGAACTCACCTTTATTTTGTCTTTGCAGAGTGCTTTGTGCAGTGCATCCCCTCTGCAGCTGGTTCTTGCTCATTGCTGTTATGGTGATAATAAAATCAAACAAAGGCTTGGAGGGAAAGGGAAGGGCTGTCCAATAAAGAATCTTTGGCATGTTTAGCGTGTAGACTGTTGTTTCCAGTGTCTCTCACAGCCCCTGCCCAGTAAGACATCCCAGGATACTTCATACAGACCTTGAGTGCACTGATGGTGTAACTAAGTCAGTTCACGTCCCACTGTTCACTCCTGCCCTTTCCCACAGTACACTTCCAGGTCAGCCAGTCCTCCTTTCACAAGAACATCTAGCTTTTTCTCTTTAAGTGTGGTAATTTGCAGATGCCTTTATTGAATTTCATCTCACTGATTCCAGACCATCTCTCTTCATTACCCAGATCTCTTTAAATGACACTCCTGTCCTCTAAAGTGTGCACGGCT
Organism: Chaetops frenatus; assembly: GCA_013400775.1. Taxonomy (NCBI): domain Eukaryota; kingdom Metazoa; phylum Chordata; class Aves; order Passeriformes; family Picathartidae; genus Chaetops; species Chaetops frenatus. The sequence goes on from VZTR01029955.1 coordinate 23,605, forward strand.
CGGTTTCATTTTTGGAGTTTGCAGATTGGCAATTCCATCAGCCAGGTCGTTAATGAAAGTATTAAACAGGACCAGACTCATTCATAAAGTCTCATGAGAGCTTACTATGTCCTCCCAGGTTGTTAGCAAATCATTGATAATAACATTTTATTTTTTTTAAGTGTTCATCTCAAAAATGTGTAGTATTTTTCTTAGATTCTATTATTCTATTTACTTTTGGTGGGACTGTGTGCAACCATATTAAAGCCTTACTCAAAGTCAATGTGGATCATATCTACTCTTCCCATCTGGTCAATTACACTGTCAAAATGGAAAACAGATTATTTGATATTTATTATTTGCTCCAATCAAACAGATATTGGCTGTTCCTTGGCACATTATTATCCTCATGGATGCTTGTATATTGACTCATATTTTTTTCCAGGATCTTGCTGTGTATTGAACTTTAGTTTGATTTGTCCATAATTCCTTTCGTTGGTCATGCCTCCTTTTAAAAGATGGTGTACTCTGTTTGCCCTTTTGTAATGTTCTGGGATGTCACCTGTCGTCTACAAGTCCTAGAAAAGAATGGCTAATTATTCAGAGATGGCTCCATCTCTGCAGGGCAAATTTCTTTTTGACTTTCTTCTTTTCTGACTTGATTACATCCAGCCTAACTAAATATTCGTTAACCTGTTCTCTATTCCAGCCTACATCCCTACTTACATTGTTGTCACTTTTAATTTGTGTGGAGGATCTTGTCAGCGCCAACTTCTTGTTGTGTGTGAAAATGCAGCAATGGAGGTATCAGCCTTCCTCCCCTTTCTGCCTCACCTGTCTTGTACTCATTGTTTCTTCCTGCTGGTTGACCTGTCCTCCTCCTCTCCCCCAGATTTCTAACGTATTTATGAAATCTTTCTCATTGCCTTTGCTGCCCTTCAGGTGTTAACTCACTTTGCTCTTTGGCCGTTCTGATTTTGTCCCTACGCACCTCTGCTGTCTATTTATACACTCCCTTAGACCTGTGTTCTGTTTCAACTTTTTGTCCAATTCACTTTTGATTTTCAGGTCATTAGTGAGCTCTGAATGCAAACATATTGGCCTCTTAACGTCTTTTGTCTGCGTTGGGATAGTTGTACCAGGTTTCTTTGTCTTTTAAAATGGTCAGCTAACCTGGATTCCTTTTTCCCTTAGAATTCCTTCCCAGGGAGATATTACCTGCCAGTCCCCCCCATCCACCTCTTTGAAGTCCATTGTTTTTATTCAACAGTTCTCACTTTTATTTTTTCAATGGTAGAAATACTGTTCCTGGAGGAAGTAGTTATCTGCCAAAGAGAGAAAAAGGAAAAATTGCTCATGCTGGGTACTTCTGTGATCTTTCCTAAGAAGTGAGCTGTGCTTCAAAAGTAGATGAAAAAACGATGTGTAGCTTTCTAAGGAAAGGTTGCAAATTTGGGGGGTTTTGGTGGTTTTTTTTTTTCCCTGTACACTTTTTACATCTCATTACTATAATGAACCTCCAAAATACCTCTTAAACCCCCTGGTTAAGTGCACCAAAGTGGAGTCATTGGGAAAAATAAGTGAATGTAATTTTGTGTGCTGCCCTTCAATTCACTCATGGGGCTCGAAAGAAAAACCACTTGTGTTGCGAGAGCGACTCATATTCCGAGCCTTTGAACTAATGTTCCTGCTCTGCCTGCCTTGTCCTCTGAGCATACACGCACCTTTGCAGCGAACATTTTTGTAATCTATATAAAAACATGTTCTAGCATTTCAGAGAGAGATTAGCAGGATGAAATACTGGCAGGCACCAAGAGGGAAAACCACTTGTTTGTTTGTTTAAATATTTTACCGTGTAAGAGTGCTAGATATTCCCCTTTTTCCTTCTGGGAATGTAACGCCAACCATCTGAGGCTTCACTCTGTCTTCCTCTCTGTGCTCAGTTCAGCCAGCACCCACATAGTTCCTTCAAATGCTGTTAAAGATAAATGAGGCATTAATGTGCATATGTGCACTTCAAGCTATGAGCTCCCCCAGAAAACGAGAGCTTAACCCACATCCTCCCAGGCGCTGGTTAGTATTCCTCACGGTATCCTCGTATTTAGCATTTACCTGGAGCTTATGGCAAAAAAAAAGTGTAAGAACTCCACTGAGAATTAGAACCAAAATTGGATGTAATCCATGTTTGCAAATTCCCATTTTGATCCCAGGCTGCATTTGGACACCCACTGGCCCTAAAACAGATAAGCAGGAAAATCAACAAACTGGATTGCTGCTGCGCCGTGCCGAGCGTAACCTCGCAGTATCGCTCAGCTCTCCCCGAGTTCCGTGACAAATTAAAAAGTGTTTGTATCTTTGCTGCACCGTGGCCTGCACCAACGGGTGCTGTCACTTCTTGAAGGGCTTTGTATGGTGATGAGCTTGAAAGCTTTTTGATATTCACAGGGTATTGTCACCCTCCTCCTGCCTGCTTGCTTTGGGGAATCCAACGGTTGCGTTGTGGTGACCTAACGTTTAACAGACAGCTGCCATTTATTGGGTTTGGGAAGCGTGCAGCTCATGGAACTGCTTGCACTTGTGCAAAAAACACTCCGAAAGATGCTCAAAAGTGAAAAACAAGCCCAGTTTTGATGAATAAACTCTCAAATAGTTGATCATTCAGGAGGGTTTTTAATGCTGTTTTGACCTGGTGATTGGCAGCACTCACAAAAGCAGAAGAGATTTGAGATCAAATGCTGTATGGGGAAAAAATTCTGAAAATAATATGAATTCCTATTGACCATCCAGATTCTTCGCATTCTGTAAGATATTCCTTTCCCCCAAAACTTTGCTCCAATCACTTTTTAAAAGTTATGCTTTCCATTCATAACCTTTGTTTCTTTAAATTTTTTTTCCTAAGCTATCTGCAACATCTTATTGTCATAATCTAGTAAGGAAAGAAAGCTGCTCATTCCTCCACTGCAGCAATTGCCTGTTATAGCCCTCCAGCATACACTAATTTCTCTTTGAACACTTTCCATTTACCTCTATTGATTTGCCTCGTTTGATTTCACTTAACATTTCCTTTCTTCTCCTATCCCTTGTTGCTGAAATGCATCAACTTAATAATTTTATCTTTTTGATCTTGCATTAGCCCTAGTTATTATCCAAACTGTAGTTTCAGTACTGAGTCTTCGTTGCCACTCAGAAAAAATAAAAGTAATGATTTTTATATCAGTCTGCATCCTCGTTGTCCCAAACTGTCTAGCAGGAGATGTAGGGGGTCAGAATGGAGTACTGGGTGTCTCTCAGGTGGGTTGTAGGTAGCAATAAAAGTGAGCTGAGTTCAGGTGTAAAGGTTGGATATTTCCTTTGGAATCAAACCTATGGAAGTCTTGAGTTTCATAGGAAATCTGCTAAGGTGATGGCTCTGGTTGTGTAAACTCAGGAAAACATATTTTCTCAGACTTTGAGCCAACACAGCAGATGTAGGAGAGGACAGTGAGAGCTGGTGCTGTTTTTCACAGGGATGCATGGAAAGGGAGTTTGCAGAGCCTGTCTGTCACAGAGACAGGCTGTGACAAGTGATTTCCTCTTTCTCATGGCTAAATTAATTTTTTTCCTAGCCACAGACCCACTCTTGTGTAAGATATTGTAATGGCCTAGATATGTATGTGTTCCTTTGCCTAATATGAGCATGTTTGTGATTGCTTTCCAGCATGAGGGCCACTATTTAACAGTAAATAGTTATCTTTCTATTCCCCCCTTACATTTTCACTACACTTCATATTTTACAAAGGTTTAGAAAAGAGAGGAAATTACTCAACAAGGATATGTCCCAGATATTATACTTATCTTTTAATAACTAGATAAATCAACTTTTCTATTCTTTTAATAGTCTCTGTTTCCCTCCAGGTCTTATTCTTTATGTCTTATGTCCCTTTATCAAGCTTCTTTAGCCATCTTAGTTTCTTTTTCCTTCATCTTTCCTGCTTCTGTAAAAATTTCCCCAGTGCTTTTCTTTGACTATTTTTCCTCCTTGTTAAGATCCTGCACTGGGGTTTTCACTCCCTCATTCTTCACATCAGTATAAACAAAAAAGATCATATATATCAGTTCCTTCTCCCCATTGCTCTCTTTCTGTGGACTTTTAAAAAAGATCAAAATATTGCACCGTTAAAGGTACAAAAATACTTTGTTGAAATATATTGGACCAGTAATGGCAGAACTAGTCCCATGGATAAAAGGAGGTAATTTGCAGGTGAAAAAACGAAATGTTGAAAGTGTAAGACCCCAAGACTTTGCTGGGATCTAAGCACACTCAGGAGCACTGAAAATCAGGCCACTTTTTCATTGATTAGAGTAGAATAGAAGAGAACAGACTATTCCAGTTGGAAGGGACCTATAACAATAATTAAGTCCAGCTGCCTGACCAGTTCAGTGCTGACCAAGTTACAACATTATTAAGGGCTTCATCCAAATGGCTCTCAAACCCAGACAGGCTTGGGGAGTTGTCCACCTGTCCAGGAATGCAGTTTCAAGGTTTGACCACCCTCTCTGTGAATAAATTCTTCCTCAGGTCCAGTCTGAACCTTGGCTGAAGCAGCTTTGGACCATTCCCATGTGTCCTATCAGTCCCAGGGACATCATAGAACCAGGATAGTTTGGGTTAGCAGCAATCTTTAAAAGCCATTTGGTCCAACCCCCCAGACACAAGCAGGGACATTCTCAACTAAAAAAGGTTGTTCAGAGCCCTGTCCAACCTGACCTTGAATATTTCCAAGGATGGGGCAGCCAGCACCTCTCTGCACCAGTGTTTTACCACCCTGGTAGATCAGCATCTCGCTCTCCACATCCACTCCTCAGGGAGCTGCAGAGAACAGTGAGTTTGCCCCTCAGCCTCCAGACTAGATAAGCCCAAAGTCCTCAGGCACTCCTCACAGGACATTATTCCCAGCATTTGAAGAAGTCTAAAGTTATCCATCCACCTGTGGAAATGTTGCTGTAGGAATAAAACAACCACAGCCTGCAGGTGTTGGGGCTGAAGCCGTAAGTGCTTGGACAAGCCAGGTCACTCCTTGAGGTGTTGGTACAAATTGTTCCATGTGAAGCAGCTATGGCTATTGCCCCACGTTCCTGAGCAGCTGCCAGAGAAGGAAGGACAAGGAAACCCTGGTGCATCATCAATGGCACTGTGAGAGTCAGCACAACAAAATTAATACCATCTGTATCCCAATTAAGTTCCACTGTTTGTGACAGAATGCACCACACTCGAGTGGCATCGATTCCAGGGACTGCAGGAACTCTGGGCCTTTTCTGAGAGTGGCAATGTGGCGATTGTTGCATATTCACAGTGGGAAATAAATGTCATTGGGTTTTCTCTAATAGCCATAGTCAAGATCAGCCCCTCAGATTTCATGCATTGACCTTCCCAAATGAACCATGTCAGGTTTGGCACCTCTTGGTCCTGTTACAGCCAAGACGTGGTGGAAATTCAAACTCTAGCTGGGATATTAAATCCATGAGAAAGAGATGGCTCAGGTGCTGCAGACCCCTTTTGTCACTTGGAGGATGAGCAGAGGGTTGGCAGAACTGTGCCATGACTGTTTTGTTTTCAGCTGGTTTGATCTGGATTTGTTGGCTGCCCTCTGCCCTGTGTGACTCCATGGAGCATTTAATCATGCATTCAGCTCAGGCAATAAAACCCCACATCAGTTCTGCTATTAATTGATTTTGGAAGTCAGCTGCTGGACTAGAAGTTACCATTGAGCTCCAGAAGTGAGAGCCTGATTGAATTGCTGGGTTTACAGAATGGATTTGAACATTTGGCAGACCCTCTTCAGGGGACAGTTGTCACTAGTGGTGCGTAAGAACCCTGGAAGCCCTCCTTGCACAGTGGAATCATTAATAACCCAGGCTAAACTGTGAGCTCCTGATTGTCAGGCAGGGTGGAAGGGGGGTTATCTCTTACAGACATCAGCAAAATTGATTCTTGAGACCTGCATGGATGAAGCAGGACCACAGAGCTTGCAGACTCCTTCCTTGGGCTCTGGGCAAGGGCAGTGATGCTGAATGACAGGAGAATGGTGGCTTTATTGGCAGTTCTGGCACTCACTGCTGAGGGAAAAGCACATGCAGAAAGCAGGAGCAAGCCTTGACTGGAGCAGTGTGAAGGCTGCACAGTTTGGGCAATCCAACTGCTGGAGCTGCAGCTGAAGAACCTTGAATTTGAGCCAGTGCTGAAACTGGGAGAGGGCAGAACAAACAACTTGTGAATGTGGGGTGGAAAGCTGGAACTGGAGCGTTGCCTTGAACCACCCCAATCAGGTGACACATGCACCAACTCTGTTCCTCTGCTTTCCAAAAAGGAACCAGTATGCCCAGGAAAGATTAAACTGGTTTTGCATCTGGTTAGTCTAAAGGATGGAAAGTGAACTCCAGTTTCGTGGCAGTTATATCCAGCAGACCCTTTTGTGTGTGTGATTTCCCTTGTAAGGTGTGTGATATTGCCAAAGGCAGTAAATTACATTCTCCTGACTCCAGATAAACATGTAATTAGGATAAACTAACAGTGTTGGTTCTCCTTTGTCCCTGCTAGAGGAGCCAGCTGAGCCTTTTCCCCTCTCTGGTTGCAGGGTACCAGGTTGCCTATCGCCTGGCCAGCAGCAGCCCCAACAAGTTCACCACGGTGGAGGTTGGCTCCACAGTCCGGCAGTTCACGGCTACAGACCTGAGCCCAGAGTCAGCCTACATCTTCAGGACATCTGCCAAGACCAGGCAGGGCTGGGGGGAGCCTCTGGAAGCCACTGTGATCACCACTGAGAAACGAGGTAATGTTTGCAAGCCATGGGTTCAGGGGATTTCTGTGCCCTGGAGTCTGTGCTGCACTTAGGGGTATTTTAATAGCAGGCTACACCTCCTCCTTCTCACCCCATAAACCTGCCCCAATCCATAGCAACATCATGATTTGAGAAAGCAAGGCAGACTTTTATGAGACACAGTTCTTCTAACCTGCCAGGCAGTTGGAATTGATTTTTCCATCAGCTGCTATATTGGCCATATGCAGCCTCCTTTTGCAGTCAGATGGGTTGTTTTTTTTTCAGCTCTCTCGTTTTCTAGAAAGATTGCAATCTTAAGAAAGTAAGTGATGGATGAATTATATTGATTAGGGGACGCAAAATGAGAGGCAGTGGTGTTGCAGAATTTTTCCATGGCTCCTCCATTGTGCCTCAGCCCTGACCTAATGTGTTTGTAATTACTCTGGCCTTTCACTGCCACACGCTCAAGCAGAGCCTTTGCATCTGCATTGCCCAGGCTTTTCCTGCTTCTTGCATCAGCCATGAAATGGTTGTTTGCATCCTGACTCTCCAGAAAAATTCTGTTCTCAAGGGAATCTACTTGAAGGTGGCATTTTTTCGTGTGTGTAAATGATACCAGATGCTTTGATACCAAATGTACCAAAATGTGAAAGACGTGTAAGATATTACAGGATCTGCTCTGCATCACTGCTTGTTTTTAATGCTTTGGCTCAAGTAACTGCTCATTTCTCCAGTTTTAGAACTGATCTGTAGAGCTGCAGTTATAAATTTGCATTTTCTACTTGTGCATGAAGATTTTTTTTTTTTTTTTTTTAATTCAGAGCTAAAAGAGGACATTGGTGAATATGTTGGTGGAGAACAAGAATGTGGGTTTTCCCTGGTCTTGCACATAGGCTGTGTTCCACTGCAAAGGATGTACCTGGTCTCTTGAGCTGGCAAAATCAAAACAAGCCAGGGTAACTCTACCAGCACCACTGGGTTTTGTCCCATGTGCTGCTGTGACCCATTGTGCTGTCAGGATATTGATATTTTTTAAGGAAAATATTAATTCAAAAACTCAAACCATACAACTTCCATGACTCATAAAAGTCACAGTTCAGAGGGGAGCACACTCCAGCAGGTCACCAGGCCAGACCTCCACAGACACCTTTCGATGGCTCTTAGAACTTCTGCATGTGCTTAGGGGCCTACTCTTGGCTCTTTGCCCAAGTTATGCACTATAGTGTAACTAATGACATTTGCTTTTAATTCCTAAAATGTGCCTGAAAAGCAATCATTTGTTTAAAGTCCTTTCTACACCTTGCACATCATTTAATGCAAGAGCAAGGACTTCCCATCGTATTTGCCCACAATGTCTTCCTTATTATTTTGCTCTGACACTTCTAAGAAGAGAGGAAGTTGGTCTGATGATCAACTACCACCAGCAAGAGCCTGTGAGGTGCATTTCAACTACTCCTGGCCTGTTTAGTTGGGTTTAAAATTCCCTCTGGCAAAGCTCTGCAGGTCATGTGCAGCCTTCCCAGTGCATAACAGTGCAGTCCTCAGAGAAAGAACCTCTGGAGGTGTATTAGGAAACTGGAAGTGCCTCTGCTGAAGATACTGTCCATCAAAGAGATTTATCAGCTCAAGGTTTCTCCCACCCCTGTCTGATTGCTGTCAAAGGGGAGGTTCAAAGCCTGACATGTGGAGGCTTCAAAAAAAAAGAACCCACCATGCAAAAAAATGTGAACTGTCAAAGTTCAGAGCCTCTCCTGCTCAATAAAAGGTGCTCAGATTCCCCAGACTGTAAACAAGGATGGTCAATAGCTCAAGGCAGAACTCCCAGCCCTCTGTGGGAACAATGACCCCTTTTTGCTATCAATGCTTTAGGGGTTATCTTGAGTACCCAAATCACAGCGTAACGTGATCCTTTTCTCTTTTTGATGGACAGCTCTGCTGGGTCTCTACATGCTTTGGAACAACGAGTTTACTGGTCCCATATAAAGTGTAGGGACAACAATGTGTTTTCTCACATTAGCAAGGATGATAAAAGGGGATGATAAAGAAATTTATCCAGTGCAGCTATTCTGCTAACAAGAAATTAACCTCTAACTTGTGTACGTGACAATAAATATTCTAGAATGAAAAGATATTTAATTCCTGTTAATAAAGATGTATTTAATATCCTTATAGTCCTTGATACTATGGTAGACAGACACAAAATTTCCCTTGAAAATCAGCAAAATCAGTCACTCTTGCTCTTGTAAATTCCTTGGTTAATCCCAGGATAAATCTTTACATTTTGCAGTGATGCCTGTGATTTATAGATCCCAAGTTATATTGTGGCTGTATTCTCCAGAGGCTCTGCTGCAGGGCTTTGAATCTACACTTCAGAATAGTCAACACCAGTGATCAGCGCAGAACTGACTCAAAAGATTTAAATGTAGCAAGAAATTAAAAGTAGTCCATAGGGTCATGTGGCTTGGTAGAGTCAAGCCTTACATTCCTGCACTGACAGTCTCACCTTAGCATTTGCTTGTGGCTAAACTCCCATAAAAAACCTCTTTATACTAACGGGTTTGTACAAACAGTCAGGGAGTATATCCTGCAACACAGGAGATTTTAAGATCTCCCATTAGCAGAAGAAGGAAACCCAATCATGGGAGACTGACTGTGAGATCTGACCTGCCCAAAAGTGCAGAGCTTATCAGCAGAATGTATAAAATCCCTGCATAACTCTCCCTTCCTGGCACAGCATAACCCCACGTCCCTGTCTGCACCTGTCAGTGTAAGGCACTGACCTTTCCTGTGGGGCTGCTGCTCACAGGCTCCTGGCACCCAGGGCTTCCTCCAGCTTAATAGCTTACAAGTCTTTGGGCACTGATGTCAGCAAGAGCAGGCTGCAGAGAAATACCAAAACATGCAGGAAATGGTTTTAGGGGATGGCAGGGAAATGAAGCACTGGCTGTACGGAGCTGTGAGGAATCGGGCAGGCAGAGGTGTGTTTATGGAAACAAGTGCTGATGAAGTTGAATTGAATTGCTTCTCAAAAGCAAGTCACTGTGGTGTCTCCAATCAATTTCTGCTTTATTACATGCCACACATTTTAATCAGGATCAATAATCTTCATGATAAACAATTAAACAATTATTCCTCACTCTATAGAGTTTCTCTATTGAAATCGATGGAGTGCGGAGACGTGGTGATGGGGAAGGAGATCTGTAATGAAACAGTTGGGGGCTGGCATGCTGACACCTGCATTGCCATTCCCTGCTCATCCCAGAGGTGAGAGGGCAATTACTCTGGAGAGATCTCCCTCAGCCCAGGCTGGTTTGACTTCACAGGTTCAGGGTTAGTGGGTATGAAGGGAAGAGTTGGGGAGCTCTGGAAGGGACCTGCTGCAGGTGCTCCAGCCTCAGCTCTGTGCTGGTTCCAGGCTGGGGTTTGGAAGCAGCAGCACCAGGAGCTGCTGGTGGTTCCTGGGTCCTTGCCCGCTGCAGGAATTCAGCATCAGCTGTGTGTGCTCAGACTGCAACACAACAGCCTGTTCCAGCTCACCCCTTCCACTTCCTCGTGCCTCTACTTGGGGAAAAGGAGCCTGCATAGCACAGAGAGAACAGAGTCTCTGGTACCAAGGAGTAAGAACAGGTTATAAAGGTGTGATAATTATCACGCAGATTCTGTCAAAAGAGCAATTGCAGCCAGAAGCACAGCTGAGTTTCATTAAAGATCACTTTGCTTTCCTTGGCTGCCAGTCCTGATGATTCTTCTTTAACCTGCCAGGTCAAGACCCCCCCCAAGTTTGAGGTCCACTGTGAGGAAGGTTTATATCCTATGGTGGCCTTTGCTGCAGAGAGATAAGAATCAGTTTTACTGCTCCTCCTTGCAGTGGAAGGTTAAGGAATGGGATGGTTCTATACTTTATGTGGCAAATCCAAAAGTTCAATGCCTTGTGGCTTTACCACTGAAAATCTGACCCGGCTGTCACGTTTTATGTTGTTTTGAATTTCTTCTCAAAGCAGCTAAATCATGGTTTGATTGCAGAACGACCAGCACCTCCCAGGCAGGTGGTGACCCCCCAGGGTGAGGTGTCCTCCCGGAGCCTGGTGCTGCAGTGGGTCCCTGGCAGCGATGGATCATCACCAATCCGATATTTCACAGTGCAAGTGCGGGAGCTGCCAAATGGAGACTGGCAAACCTACTCCTCCTCCATCAGCCACGAGGCCACATCCTGCACTGTTGAAAGGTACCACGTGGTCCTAGGCTAGCACAGAAATTCCCATCTTTTTCCACTAGTTAGGAAACCAAAACAAGCATCACTCATCTTGACGTTCTTTTTGGGGGAGAGAGGTTAAGTGAGGCCACTGCTCCCATTTTAGAGGTGGTGTTATGAACAGCAGTTGAGAGATTTGCTGAAGGTCATGCAATAAATCTAATTAAAGTTGGACTGCAGTGCATCTTTTTGAAGCCTTTCCTGGAAGCTCAGCACCACAGATAACACCACTCAAGCTTAAATCATATGTAGCTACACAGTGCTCTGTAAAATACAACTAGTTAAAAATCTTTTCAGTAGTGACTGATGTTAAAACCCACTCTGAATGCTGCATTGCAATTATCTCTATATAAGCTTTTCCAGATGAAATGGGAACCATTTTTATCTGTATTTTCCATAGTGAAGTTTATAGATAGCATCAGAATGTTTAAACTTTGTTATTCAGGCTTCATTATATCCTCAGCAATACTGGTGTAATTAAAGTCCTTGTAACATCAGTAGAAGTAATTGAATGTCTACGAGCAGGTACTTGTTTTGCTGTCCATTTCCTCTGTTGACAAGCCAGTACAAATCAGATTATTTCTGAAAGGCCGTGAGCTTTAGGAGAATCAGGTATTCCAGGCATTCAGATAGAGATTTTTCAGGTCTGTTATTAAAAGCATTGGTGGCTGTGGTATATGGCAGCTCACTGGTCGTGTGCCAGTACCTTTCCAGTCAAAACCTGTAAAAGCAAGGAAACCATCTATGTCACTTAGACTTTGCATTGGCATGACTGAAAACAAAAGATCAAAAACGATGATTCACATTAATTAAGTTGCTGTAGGTAGGTAATTCTGTCCTGATAGGATGGCACTGCTGAAAGAGATTTCTTCTCCCCCTTGCTAAAAGCACTTTCCTGTGGAAGTCCAGAAGAGTCACGGATGTGAAAGTGCTGTCCATCAGAGTGCATTATCCTTGATGTTTAATCATTCCTTACAAGTACCTTGGGTTTGTAGTCAGTGTTACATCTGCCAGTGGATGGTTAGACACTACCAATTAATTAGTGAAATCCCCCGTAAGTTACAGCTCTGCATTTCAAGCCTCTGCCTGCACCTCCAAAGGCAGTCTCCCCTTCACCTCCCCTGCAAAGCCAAGACAGGAGCATCTTAGCAAGGTTATGTCAGCTGGAAATCACTCTTTGCATATCTTAAAACACCACGTAGATAAAAGAGCTGCAGGGAACCTGTTGTTGCTGTCTTTATTAAATAATGCAGGTAATGGCATTAATTTGGGATTCAGCAGGAGCAAAATGCACTGATCAAGTGGTGTGGTGTAGGGGATTAGTCAGGAGCTGGCACTCTGAATTCTAGTGCCTGCTGTGCACTGGCCAACCCTGGGCACATCTCCTGCCTCCTCCCCACCTGTCATCCCCATCCCTGTCTGGAGGATGGGCTGTCCCAGATGGCTTTGGAGGATATCTCAGCAAAGCACCCTGAAAGCCAGGCTTTGCACAGCCAGGCAGAACTCAGATAGCAAGCCCCAGTCCTGGGCTGCTCCATGAGCTGCAGCCTCATGTCTATTTTCTGGTGCCCAGCTCAGCAGCTACTCCATGAGTGTCTCTGGGAACCCAGGGCAGGTGCTGATGGCAGCAGGGGCAGGAACACCTGGGAGGCTGGGGGAGAGAAAAGGCAATGGGGAGAGGAGACAAACTGCTCGATGCCTCTGGTTGGCAGTGGGCAGGTTCTCTGCAGAGGCAAGTTGTGTTGAGGAGGGGAGATTTCATCCCTCAGCTTGATTTTCCCCATTCCACAGCCTGAACCCGTTCACCTCCTACAAACTGCGAGTGAAGGCCACCAACGACATCGGGGACAGCGACTTCAGCGCCGAGACAGAGGCGGTCACCACCCTGCAGGATGGTAAGGGAGGAGGAGGAGAAGCACATTGGGGGGCATCACCAAGGGGTGGGGGCTCCCCCAGGGCTTCTGGAGCCACTGCAGGGTGTTCTCCATGGAGACCAGAGTGAAAACCAACAGCCACAGCAGTTTTGTCCACAGGATGTTGACACAGGTAGCAATGAGATATGGCTGAGTTAACAGGCAGCCCTAAAGTGTCCTGCTGTGCCCTCTGATAATGAATCATACTTTCAGGAGTCTCAAAATGGATTTAAACTTCGTTTGATTGGCTTCCAAACTCTGCACTAACCATTATCTTTGCAGAAATTGAATAATTTACAAGAGAGCATTAAAAATAAATGTAGAACCCTGCATACATTTGAAGAAGTTTCTTCAATTGTTTTCCCCTCACAATCCACGTCAGTCTGCAGAATGGCAAAATTGCTGAGGTATAAGTAAGAAAAGGTATGAAGCTCCTGGAAACATGAGCATTTAATCCTGCAGATCAGGACTAATAAACTGTGAATGACATTGACAAGGCTTTTATTTTTAGCCTTAGAGATCAGCTTCTAATTCCTTGATTGTATAAAGTCGATGCCTGAATGCAGAAGTAGCTCTGGTGTCTTGAATGGAGAAAAGAACTCTGCAAAGTAGGAAAAGCATCAGTGTGTGCTTTTACCCTGGGAAATTGGGTAATACTGGGATAAATACATGGATAAATATATATATATGGGTGTTGTGAGGGGGGGGTCAATCTCTTCTCCCAAGTAAGAAGTGGTAGGACATAAGGAAATGGCCTGGTTGCACCAGGGGAGGTTTAGATTGAATATTAGGGAAAATTCCTTCACTGAAAGGGTTCTCAAGCACTGGCACAGCTGCCCAGGGCAGTGGTCAAGTCCTCATCCCTGAAGGGACTTAAAAGCCATATACGTGTGGTACTTGGGGACATGGTTCAGTGGTGGCCTTGGAAGCGCTGACTTAATCGTTGGACTTGTTGGTCTTAGAGGTCTTTTCCAACCAAAATTATTCTGTGGTTATATATATATATATGGTGCTAGGAATTACCCAGGATTTCCTACAGAGCAAGGAGTGACAAGTTAGAAATGACACTGAGATATAAAAATAGGAAGCCATTTTGCCAAGGAATGTGATCTTGAAATCAGAACAGAAGACAGAGCTCAGGAGTGTGGGAAGTTAAACAGGAACCCATGTAATTCCTGACTAATGTGCTAAGCAGCCCTTTAAAGGCATCCTGAGCCTCCACCTTCCCTCACAGCAGCAGGGTCGGTGCAGGCTGTAACCGGTGCTAATGAGGCAGCACTGACTCACTGCTTCGGAATTTAAAATTTCATTTTAAGTTCTCTTTGAATTTAGCCACAGTGGATCCGGAGTTGTGCTTGGCCTCCTCACACTGCAACAAGGAAAAAACTGCGAAAGCTTCTCACCTCCTCAACAAACTGAGCATTTATTCTGCTGAGAAACCCCAGTGCTGCCACTCGAGCATTGCACTGTGGAGGGCTGTGAGCTCCTGATAAGCCTTTGCTTCATATCTTTGAGCTGCTCTGGAGTGTCTGGGAGTGCCACAGGCCATGGGCACAGGAAGGGGTTAACCTGTGGTAAATCAAGCTGTCCTGACTAAAATAATGTGTGACTTATGTGACACAGACTCCTAAATTCAAGGTGGGCTTGCCCACCTTGGTGGCAAAAAATCTCCTGAAAAATCTGGGAGCAGTTTTGTCACCCTTTGGAACCTGCACACAGCTGGTTTCACTTCCTTACAAAATGGCACCTGGTGGTCTGTGAGCAGCTGGCTGCTGCAGCCTCCTCCAGGTTTATGCCCTCAGCTTTTCTTAGTACTGCTCAAGCTGCCAAGGCCACAGGTAGAGCAAGGGATGTAAGAGAAGTGCCTGGGTTCCAACATCCACATTCACCAAGCTGCTTTTGAGACCCACCACGTAGCAGCTGGGATGGAAGATTTCCTTCAGCTGTGAAGAAAAAGAATCTGATGAACGAAGGAAAAGCTGCCCCTTTTCCACCCTCTTGCTGTAACTGCTTTTCTTTCCTTTTTCTCTTGTTTAGTTCCAGATGAACCTCCCAGTTCTGTGTTGGTAACTCCCCACACGACTTCCTCTGTCCTTGTGCAGTGGCAGGTAGGTAAAATGAAAAATTCTGATGTTCCTGTGAACAATTTTTTGGCTGCTTTGACCTGTTGAATTTAAGGGGACATTGCCAGGGACACTTTCTTGAGCTGGAACTGTTGTACCAACATTGAAGGACTGCAGCTACTTCCTTATTTGCCTGATGTAGCATAAATTTTAGTGATGAATGGAGATTCTTGGCAGTTGCTTTTACTTTGTGCCCCACTGTAGCCATGGCCAAGATTGTTACTTGTCAGACTCTCCTGCCCTTTCCTTGCTATCCATGGATGTGCATCTTTACACATAAAATACTCCACAGAGCGTGGTGTTGGTAAGATCAGGTAATCAAAAGCTCACTCTGGCTCACATGGTGCACAGCCTCCTCCTGCTGCTGGAATGATCAGAAGCCTGAGATCAGTTCCTGAGATCCCATTCATACCTCTGAGGATCTCCACACGCCCTCTTGACTCTTTGAGAGGGAAGCATTGAGTTCCTTCAGAGAAAAGAAAAGGGAGTTTGAGCTCTCTGCAATTTCTTTGGGTTGGATGGGGAAGTGTCAAGTCTGCATTTTATATTGTCATTTCTTCTGCCTTCCTTTATCTCTCAATCCTGGACTCTTGGGAGATGCAGGAACATTTTGTAGCACAGAGCCCGAGGCTTCTTTTTGCAGAGTGGGCATTAATAGAGAGACCCCAGGGGGTCTCCATAACCCATCCTGCAAAGCCTCTGCCCACCCTGCTCCCCAGACAATGACCCCCCCCACACATCATAAGGATGATTTTAGACAGATTGCATTATAGTGAAAAATGTACATATGCATTTACAGTACAGATGGGACTCCTTGCATTTTTGGAAGAAATATATATGGATGAGGGTGTGTTTATTGCTGTGCAGCAGCACTTTAAAATCTGCCTGGCCCCAGCTCACACAGGATAATCCTGAGCAGCAGCACTGCTTACAGCATGTTGAGCAAATAGGAGACATGTTGAGCAGTTTTACCAAAGGAATTATGGAGAGATTCAAATCTACCTCCCCACCTACAACGAGAGCTCCCAGCAAAGGGGAAAAAAGAACAGAAAGAGAGGACAAAGAGGATGTGAGGCACGATGGACCACGGAAATAAACATTCCCCCAGCTGACTGATTACTGGTGTGTAGTTAATGTGAAATAGGTGGTTGTTTAGGTAATTGGATGCTTTTCATTTCATGAAAGTGAAATGGGGTTGTTGTGCCAGAGCCATCTCAAGGGAGTTGTGGGCGATTATATGTCATTACCACATGTATATTAATAGGTCCTGGTAATTCAACCGTACTATATTTTTCAAATAAACAAAAATCTTCAAGTCCCACAATAGCCTCCAATTAAGAGGAAGTTTCACAGCAGTGCCTAAGAAATAATGTAAACTGAAAACAGCAGTCAAGCTAAATGGGAGAGTGGATTTCTAAGCAAAGCTAAATTTTTAACTTTGAGCTGTGTTAATAATTCACAAAACAAAGTCCTGATGCACTATCTGGGCTTTCAGCTGCTTGGTCCAATCAGTCCATTATTTTTAAATTTAAAGGAGGAAGAAAATAAGTAATTTCCAGTGAGGTCTGTTGTATCAATAATGCAAGGTTATTTCAAATGTTCTGGAGGATGTTACACTTAACATCAGGATCATGTACTGTTCTGCTTCTCCCTTAGAGATAACAATTATTCAAACTTACATTTCAGTCTTTATTTATTTATTTCTTTTTAAACAGCACGAAAATGTTTCTCTTACTTCTGTACAACATTATGGGCTGCCACTCATAACGATTTCACCTATTTCAGCAGATCCCCCAGGCCTTTCTACAAAATCCTAAATAATCCATTACATCAAAAGCCAGAGTTTTGTCCACAGAAGACAGATAGGAAGGGGAAGACCTGACCTTTCAGCAGAGTACCCTTTCCAGGAAAGAATCATCATTTCCACAGCCAAAAGAGAGACAGTTTGCAAGCTATTTATTTTCTGAGCTTTCCTGCCCTAAATCTTGAGGAAGGAAAAAATGGAGAATCACATGATAGCAGAAGAAAACAATGTTTGCTCTCATAAGATCAGTGGTGGGCCATGATGAGAGATGAAACTTTACCTGTTGGGCACTTACATGGCAGAGCAGGGAGTCACAGTCTCCTCCTCATCTTCAACAGGGTTTTCCTTTTTGGGTTCTGCAGGATATTCCATTCCACTTCAGTTTTTGTTTTTTTCTAAATTTTAAAAAAGTTTATTAGTAATTAAAATAGGAAAAGTCAGAAGGAGGTGAGGCCACTGCTGTGCTGTGGAGCCCTTCTTTGCAAGGGCACCATCAGGGCTAAAGCAACTTCAGTGTAGTACAGAAAACAGTCCAAAGATTGAAAAAGAGAAAAGAAAAGACGAGGAGAGAGATAGTGACAATTTCCAGTAATCCCATCTCATCTTCTTGCACAGGAGAGCATTTCAGCTGGTCCATGAGCAATAACGTCATGGGGCAGCCCTGGAGAAACCTGGAACTTTTATTTGGTCTATTTTCTTAGTCCCTTGGACAAGGGGCTCTCAGCCTGAGACTAGCAAAGGCTGTTGTACAAGAGCTTGATTTATTTGCCTTGTAAAATGCAGTCGTAGAGGGAATATGATTGCCCTTTCTAAAATACATCACAGGAGTAAACACCCCACAGGGAGAAGAACAATTTAACCCAAAAGGCAATGTTAGCACAGGAACAAATGCTTAGAAACTGGCTATGAATTATTTAGATTAGAAATTAAATGAAGGTTTCTAACAGGCCGAGTGGTGAGGCTGGGAACAGCTTCCCAACAGGAATACTGGGGGGGGCTGAAGGATCAGCTCCATTTCTGGTGGAGGTTGTTCTGTTTGTGAAAGAAGCTTTCAGCAGTGGGGAGGTCCCAGCCCTGATGATCCTCAAGGTCTCTCACCCTCCTGTATCCACAGCATCACCTCTAATGCAGATGCCTGATAGCAGTGAAAGGTGGCCAGAGCTTTGCCAGAGGATGGAGCACGAAACAGCAATGAGTAAGAGATCTCCAACCAGGCAGAGCAAGTGAAATGTTGGGACAATTTAGACAGGCTCTGTGCAGGAGAGCTGCAAAAGAAGGCAGCTTCCTGCAGGAGCAGGTTCTGCTTCTTTTCCTGTGGCTGTGTAGCTTCCTTATACTTTGGTTCACATAATTTTCTTTTTTGATTTCCATAAACTGCAGTCTTTCTACTTAATTCCTTCAGCCCTCACCCAAAGCAAAGTCCTTGGCACTGAGACAGGACAGTCCTCTCCCTCCTCTTGCCATTGTAATGGAGTAATGGAAAATTTGTGTCATTTCTGGAAGCAGAATGCCAGGTTATTACCAAAGATCTTCCTCCTTTCTATCAAGATGTCCTTACTTTCTTCATTAAAATTACATGGGGCATTACTTTCTATTGTGACAGTGTTTCACACCAGCAGTTAATTTTTACACAATGCTTTTCCTTAGTAAAGTTCTCAAGGCTGGTAGGGATCTTTCTGGATTAAAGGCAAGATCATCATTAAAATCCTTTTCATTTACACTTTCAGCCTCTTAAATTTCAGTAAAAGAATCTTTAGGAGATAAATGGCTCAGGGCATTTCTTCTCTGCAGTTCTTAGCCTGCATTAGACTCAGGAAAGTATTTTTTCTTTCTCAAACATGAGGAATCCCTTTGCTTGTCTCTGCTTCAGCAAGCCACCCAGACACAAATCTGCTTTTCAGTGTGCCAGCTGTGTATCTCTAGCTGAAGGAGGATGTGAGGGGCTGCTGGAGAAGCCTTGCTGAGGCTGTTATATCTTCAAGCATCTCCCAGCATGATGCAGAAGGAAAAAACCTCATATTTGTGCTATCCCATGGCTGTATGTGCCAAGCTGCTCTGAGCTGTTATGGAGGAGCTCTGGGTTTTCTTCTGTGCACACACCAGAGCCCATCACACTGTGACTCCTCTCTAAATGCCTTTATGAGGTTGTTATTAGACCTAGTTTTGTCTTCCCAATCAAAGCCAGAACAATTTTTAGTATTCCTTTTTATTTTCCTTTTTATTTGCTCATCTGGCTTTCAGTAAAATAATGCCAAATGAAGACTGTCCTATGATCAGTCCCCAAGGAAAAGAAAGAAATTCTGTCTGTGGCAAAATAATTTATTTCCATTTGGAAGCAGTGAAACACTGTTTGGCTGCTCCAGTGTTGGTGGAAGGCAACCTGCATTTTCAGGGAGTGCTTGTTTATGCTTTTCATCACACTCAAGTTTCTGTGGGCCAAGAAGGAAAGGAGCTTGGCTCTTGGTGTGGATTTTTCAGTCGAGAGCCTTTTGCAATGGGCACAGCTGAGCAAAATCCTCCAAGCTGCAGTTAACTCGTGCTTTTGAAACCTTCAACCCTGTGCATTATTAATGTCCATTTTCACCAGAGCACAGATCCAGTGCCCCTGGTGATGGATGTTCGTTACTGAGCACACCTTAACGAGCCTGTTCTTCACGTGGATGTTTTGCAGCCCCCCAGAGTGGAGAGTGTGAACGGGCTCCTCTTGGGATACCGCATCTACTACCGGGAGCTGGATTACGACACCGGGCCTGGGGCAGAATCCAAAAACATCCAGAACCCCTCAGCTCTAAGAGCAGAGCTCACACGTAAGCCTTTGGTTTGGACCCTAAAATATCCCACCATGGTAATCTGTCATTACACCATCCCCTCTTGCTCCATGGAAATGAAACGTAAGTCGAAGAGTGCTGGGAGGAATTCAGGTTTTACCCAATCAGCCTGAAAAATGCAAGTGACTCCAGTGTGATCAGCATCGTAATAGTCTGTGCTGATCTCTGCCAGCATGCTGGAATTGATGGTCTGTCCCTCACATACCCTCTGATTTCCTGCTTCCCAGTACCTCCAGTTCATCATTACCCTGGTACACTTTGTTCTGCCTTCAAATGGGACACACTTCATTTTCCTCAGCTGGCAACATTTTCTTTTCTTGCTGTTTTTTTCAATTGTTTTTATAATTGACGTTTTGGTTTTTTTCTTTTTACAGTATAGGAAAACAGCTGAGGAGAATTTTTAAATAGAATTTTTATGATTTCAAAGTGCCTGTCCATATTTTAGGAGAAAATAGCGAAGATGAGCAAGAGTTTTTAGGTGCCTGCTTTCCATGTTAGTCACTGGGATTTATGGCTCACATGGAAAGAAGGTGGAGAGGGAGAGGAATAATAGGAGAAAAAAAAAGAAAAAGCCTTTTTAGACAAAGGCTAGAAAGGGAATCAGAGAGAAGAATAGGCAGAATAAGATGATGGGAGGCAGACATGTGAACACTCAGTAGCTTGAGAAATAAGGTCCAGCAATGAGATGTGCTCATGGAGGGACCAGCTTTTGTCCTGTTTGATGTCACTGGAATATTCAGAATAAGATAATACCCCAAGAGCAGCAGAATAGGTTAGAGTGAGACTATCTTGATATCTTACCTCGTCTGCTGTGCTTTCCTGAACCCATAGAAGTGATTTCTACAAAAGCAAGAGTGAATTTTAATGAGGGTGTGGGATAAGTGGGTGTTTTAAATGTAATGTAAGCACCAAACTCTGACCTCACTTATGTGGTCAGAGCTAAAGAGATTCCTCAGACTGAGCAGCTTGAACTAGGACAGAGTAGAGATGTAAAGCTCTCATAGGTGTAGGAATGCAGAAGGGTTTTTCTCAGACAAAAGCTGAGTGAGTGACTGTGTACATTATGAAATAATGAATTTGGATGCTCTCACAAGCCAGGGAGCCTGTGAAACCATCCAGTTTCCTCTTTTCCCTCTTCTTGTCTGGCCCTTCAGCAGTGTTCCTAATCACTGTAGAGGAGAAAAGATGAGCTGTACCTCTCCAGGGAGTCAAGAGACAGAGAGAGAAAGGGGTGGAGACAAATGTATTTTAAGATAAATTTCCCTCTTTCTCCTCATAATTCTTACCTTAGAACACCTCTGTTCCTCACTGACCTGTGGTTTTGCACAGCTTAGCATATTATTACAATTCACTCACAGCAGGAATATTGAATTCTTTAAGTGAAACTGTGGGAAATCAAATTCACACTTAAAGAAACAGGTCCTGCCCTGATGTAAGTGTTCACTTTGTGGCCCACGTTCCAGCTCTGTACTGTGCAGCTCTTCAGGCTTTGAATTTTGCATCTCGAGAAATCAGGATGTAATGCACCACTGAGAGCTTTCACCCCTAGAAATCATTTCATTTTTACTCATTTGTTCTATTTAATCTAAAAGCCAGAACATCTTTATGTTGTGTATTTGTGAGTTCCTCTGTTTGAGGAGGAAATGAAACAGCCCCATGTGGGCGAGACGCTCTCGATGTGTTACAAGAGAGTGATGTGATTTTATTGCCCTTCAAGGTATATTCCTAAAGCTTAAACTGTGTATGGGTGTGCTGCCTCATTTGCCTCTGTCTCTGCTGTACATCATTTGCAATAACTATTTCCTTGCACTGTAACAAGCTTTCTGCTTTGCTTACCCTGAATAGCCCAAAGCAGCTTCAAGACAGTGAACAGCAGCTCTGCATTAACGACGTATGAATTAACACGTAAGTGCACATTGCCTTCAGTTGAGACTCTTTGTAATGGTTCAAAATGCACCACGGGCAAACTCCTGTGGCTCTCCTCCGTGGATCCAGCAGAAATCAACACAGATTAATGATTCTGGCTTTCTCCAGCTTCTTTTTCTTAAAGCGTTTGCTTCCCCTACACCCAGAGACAGCGATGATGCAAGTAGGTAGCTGTTGTGAAATTGTGGCTGCTGGGAAGGTAAAACATTATTGACTGTAACAACCCAGTATTGCTGATGCTGAATGAATTTTGATTCACTTGCTACATATTTTGCAGTCCATCTGAGTTTAGCTGTATCACATCATTAGTCCTATGATTCAAGCATTGCAATGCTCGAGCGTTCCGTGGAGTACAAGGCCAATTTAGAAAGGGCCCAATGAATTTATGTGCATCTCCAGAGGTGTTTTCAATTGGAAATGAATAAAATAACATTCGACAGAGTTAAAAGGCAAGTTGCTTTGTAGTGATGATGGTTCACTAGATAGGTTTTGCCCAAGGCTTTTGAGTCACAGATTGTGATGGGCTAAAAAAAAAGGAAAAAATGAAGCCCGATCCCCACTGAAAGTTGCATGCATGAACTCTCGTATTCCACTTTCTTCCACATTCAGTTAACACTAAAATCTCCCTTGTGACTTCTCATGGCAGAAAATAAAGTTTCTCTATGTAAGCTGCCCAGTACTATACGTGTGTATCTTGCTATTGTTTGTTTGTTTATGAACTCAGCACTGTTATTTCTGATTTGCTTGCTCCATGTTTTGCAGTCCATCCAAGTTTAGTGATACCACATTAAAAAAAATTAGGGATATATCAGATATAATTTACAGTATGCCTCAGACTGGGGAATGCTGCTGAACTCACAGTCAGATATTGGAGCACAACACTTATAAACAGTTCTGTGAGACTGATATTAGACAAGCTTGCCTAATTAGGCTTTTTGAACCTTACCAAACCAATGGCATACTGTCAGGCCCCGAGTTAAGGAGACTCTGATTCATAGATAACAGGGAAAATTATTGGCAAAGGGAGAAATTCGGACCTCTGGCCATGCGTGTCTTAATTCAATGCTCATTTAAATAGGGCAATTTATATTATTGATTGCTCTCTTACTCTAATTTCCCTGTTAAGTATTGTAGATGATAAATATATCTGTTAGGATTGATTCTTTCATCCTGAAAATTCCAAGTCTGAGGCTGCTCGGGCGCTGCCTCCTCTAATGACGTTGATGTGATTCTGGTCCACCCTCGTTGCATCTGTTAATTACCCACAAGCAATTGGGATTTCTGGATTTTTTCAGGCTTCTCTCACTCTCCCACCTCATCTGTCAGAGCAATTTCTCTGTGTCAGCAAAGAAATTTGTTGCCTGGTGGCCAAATGGAGTCCAGCCTTCAAATTCTCCTTTCTCATTGTGATTGATGGTGGGACTGTGGTCACATTGGAGGAGAAGATCCCTGTGGAGTACCTGGAATGGGACTGCAGATTCCCCACTGCAGTTCTCCCTCTGCACCTGCTCCAGCTGTGCCATTCTAGAGCAGAGCAGTTGCCAAATGCCCCCCCAAAATGAGCATTTCAGGGATTAGGCAGAGGCTGGGCAGGCTCTTTCCTACCAGTGCAGATCAAAATGAGACCTTGTGGTGACATTCAAAGCCAAATCCTGTCATTTTCTTCCTTAAGAATGACCTAGAGATGTTCCTCTAGTTAGTTATCCATAAGAAATGGGTACATTCCAAGAGAAACCATATTCCACTTACTGGAGCAACACTATGAGGAAACACAGGAAAATCCTGCCATTTCATCAAAAATATCTTTCAAAATGATGCAAATACTGCTGTGATGTGTGAATTCAGGAAGGACTGAAGTAGACATTGCACTATTGTACTGTTCTATTGCCACATTTCCTGAGAGACAAGTCTGGAGATAAAGAAGTGTGGGAGTCTAAAAGACAGCTGTAATACAGTATATTATAATGTAAAATATTAATATATAGTATTTTACTTTTTCAGAATTGAAGAAATACAAGAGATATGAAGTACTAATGACAGCATATAATGTCATTGGTGAGAGCCCTACCAGCACACCAGTGGAAGTGTTTGTGGGTGAAGCAGGTAGGTGGAAAAAAAAAACAAAACTAGTTGCTTCGGGTTTTTTGTTTTGTTTTTTTTTTAAACCAGCACATTTTAGTATTCTCCAGATAATGTTCAATAATTGTCTGGGAAAGGGATTATTTGAAAAATTCTCCAGTCGTTATTGCTGGCAGTTTTTTGTAGCCCACTCTCCTGGAATAGGCACTGAGAGTTTCTTGCCATTGGAAAACCAGTTGGTCTGCAAAAAGGAGGGAAGAAAAGGGCATTTGGAAGAAAGAAGAGAAAATATTTTTGGAGTTGCAGGAGGACAACTGTTCATACCAAATTAGCTGGAGGGAAAAATTGACTCGAGTTAAAGAAGTGAAAAGTGGAGCACAGGAAAGCCACAAGGGAAAAGAAACAAAACAACAAAACAAGGGAGCCTTAGAAAGCTGCTCCTTTTATTTTATAACTCTCTGTGTAGAGACATTGCCTGGCACCACACCTGGCGGTATTTTTGTGCTCTTGAAGTGAGAAGATGCCGTGTCTGGTGTGAAGCAGGGGTTGGGTGCTCCCAGGAACGTGCAGACTGTCACTGCAGCCAGCCCCTGCTGAAGCTGGGGGTCGCTGGCACTGTTCAAGCCTTTGCTTACTCTGGATCTGGTGACTGAGTCCTTTCTGATCATTTTAAAGTGCTCCCACTGGAAGGCTGGAGGTGGAAATCAGGACAGAGGGGTTGAGCAGACACTTCTGTGAATGCCTTGAGAAACGGGTGCTTTGTCAGAGCCCAGATAACCCCCAGCCAGTCTGTCCTCTCAGAAACTCCAGCTGGGAAGGGCAGGACTGGAATAGCTGCTGCCCTCCTGCAGCCCTGCCAGCAGGGCTGTGTTCATGGTGATCCCAGCTGGAGAGAGGCTGGCAGTGAAATCCTCATTAGTTATGGTCTCAATTTCTGCAGCAGCAGCAGCGTTTGAAGCTCAGAACAAGGGAAGGCAGCCCGACCCTCCCGTTGCTCAGCCCAGCAAAGCAGCTGATTGCACTTTGTTCCTCTGTCTCAGGGCTGTGGGATGGAGGAGCTGTCAAAGCCAGCACTAATTCATTTCATTATTAGTCATTAAATATTCTATTGCTCAAAACTAAGCAAAGCACATTTAAAAAAAAAAAAAACCTCTACTGTGCATTTTTTTAAACTCTGCTTAACCTTTTCATTTCAAATATGGTGCAACATTCACCATCTTTCTTTGAAAACATCATAAATTAATCAGAGCAGTGTGGTCCTGGAGAGACAGCTGGCAATATTTACATTTTTTTCTAGTTTGCTGCTGCTCCAACTTAGTTCTGCAACTGCAGCAAAGAAGTCCCAGGTGGAGCCAAGTGTATCTGGCTTCAAAATACATTTTTGTTGCAGAGCTAAGTATCTCCCTGCTGCAAATGGAGCCAGCACATGCACTTATACACATGTCCACATCATGGGAAGTCAGCTGGGGAAAACAAGGAAATGCTGTTATATCATGTCTTTTAATCCCACAGTCCAGATCTTCCTATCATAACTCAGGGAACAGGGCAATGGGAAGAGACAGACCTGAGAGGACACTGAGATAATTACAGGACCTCTGAGTGTCTGAAGGAAGGAGGGGCTGGAATTAGATGAGCTTTAAGATCCCTTCCAACTGAAACCATTCCATGATTGTGGGATATCCAGGAGACATTTCCCAGGCAGGGCTGGTGTGTCTGAAGTTGCAGTGTTTGACTTGGCTGTTGTTTTAGAGTTCCTGGATTTACCTCTGGAAAGGGACCATCCAGGTTCATGCAGCAGAAATGATGAATGTAGGATCTTCCTGCCGATTTTCACTCTTGTTGTATGAAGTTATTACACTTTGTTATATAACTGCCTCTTCCACCTCCAGAACTGGCTGTGATTTATACTGTGAGTAAAGTGATTGGAGATGGTATTGCAATTTAAGTTTTAAATTGATTTGTGACACCTCTGAGTTAAAGTGTGCTGTGGAAATACAAGTTTTTTGCTGTTATTGTTTGCTCAATGTTCTTACCCACTGCAAAGGCAGTTAAGCAGCAAGCTAGAAAAGAATGGGTCTGCTCAGCTCCAGCAGTGGGGCATCCAGGTTAAAAACAGAGGAAAGCTTCCCAATAAACAAGTTCTGACACAGGCACAGCACTGGGCACAGGGTGAGTGAAGGTGGCCAGTCCCTGGGCTGAAGCTCTCAGGTAGCTCATGTCTCAGTGCTGTTAAATGGGGCCTTGTTCTGCCCTAAGCATCGCAGTAATTCTGGGAGAGGGGAGAACATTCCTCTCTGGCTCGTAAAAAGGGATATACAGCCTTTGTGCCTTTGGGGAAATGTGCTGGGCTTAGGCCAGCTCAGTCAAAATACCCATTTCTGGTGGGTGTTTGTGTTTGCTGATGGTTGTTGTGCTGTTCAGCTCCTACTGAATGATGCAGAAGGAGTGTCTGTGATTCCTTCCTTCCCTCTCATGCTCTCCCCGTTACATTTTAAAATTAGCCTGTGATCATACCTGGATTTTACAATAAAAGTTCCAGTACATAACGAAATCACCTGAAAAGCTTGGGGGAAAAAAACCCAAAAAAAACCACTAAAACCAACCTTCTGCAAGTTTTGCCAATTAAATGAGCAAAATGAGGAGTTTCTCTCCAGCCCTGGAGTGCTCTTGAGCTGTGCTCCATAAACTGCCCCCTTGGGCAGCCTGAGCAGGTCTGCCCTGCCTCTGACTGATGGGCACGTGGAAATTTTAGGGGACAACAATGGGCCAGGTGTTAGTAAAAGGCCTCTGTATCCCAGCTTGCCTGGTGAACAGGAAAGCAGGATGCCAGTGGATCTTTTGAGGTTTTCAATTTATTCTACAGGTGGAGGAAATGCTTTTCCTTGTTAGAGTAGCCCATAAGATCAAAGGCTCCATTTTGAGTTCTGCCTGGATATTGGCAAAACTCACTGGTGTGGAGAGCAGTTCTTCCCCAGGATGGGAGAGTGGGCTGGGAGTCCTTGAGCTCAGTGCAGCTGGGAAGGATGTGCTGCCTGCTCAGCCTGAGCAGAGCCTGTGTCCTTCCCCCACCTGCCTCAAGCATCTGGATCCTGCTCCTCCAAGGCCCAGAAGCTCCTCTAACACTGCCTTTTCAGAGCTGGCTGCAGCTCTGCCCTGCTCATTAGAGAACCATGTGCATCTCCTGACAAATGACAGAAAAATTGAAAGCCACCACTTGCAGAAATTAGGAGGGGAGTAGCAGCCCCGCTGGCAAGCCCCCTTTTCGCCTTGTTAATTCATTTAACAGTTCAGCTGTCAGGGATGCTGGCTTTGATTGGGGAGGCAGTGAGTGTTCAGAGAGAGGCTGGGTACTGATATTCATCCCAGCCCAAAACGCAGCTGCTACCAGAGGTGCTGTTCTGCTCCACTGAAATTCAGACTCTGTTCGAGCAGCCACTATATCAAGAGCATTATTCTACCAGGTTGCTGTCACCACCTGATTGTGTGGGGGGCTCTGGAGTTCGGGAGACTCCACTACCTGCATTTTAATTAAACAGGAATCACAGGTTTGGGCCAGACGTACTTCACCTAATTTGGGAAGGTGAATAAAGTAAAATGTAGCAATACAAATCCTGTGCTAACGAGCCTGCAGCCTTCAGTGCTTCTCCCATATACTGCAAAGCTGTTTTGGATGAAAAGTAATGGAATTCATCATTCCTTCCAGCAGCTGTTGCTGGAGTAGAGTGAGTGTGTGTGGAGAGGAGGTGGCAGAAGGGGTGAAGTGCTCCAAGAGACATCAGCCTTTAAACAGGTTGTAAATCCATTTGTGTGAAGAGGGGAGTGATGTGTGTCATTATAACTGATGGTGACATTGGTGACCTTCAGAATTCACAAGAACTGATGAGGCTGGGTTGTTGTTGTTGTTCTTTTTAATGATGATCTCTGAGAGCTGGTTCCATAATGGGAAAGGCAAGGAGTAAAAAGAGCTGGGAGACAAATCCCTTTCTTTAGAAGTCCTCCATTGAAATGCCACTTTGGTTGTACCATCATCTTTCAGAGAAGGTTACCTGGCCCTCTCATTTTCTTCCAAGTGAAACTGTAGCTTGGAAAAGAACAGGAATGGTACAGAATGATGACTTCTTACCTCTGTCTTCAAAAGCTGAATCCACCTTTTGGTGCAAAGCTGGCAGACACCAAAGCAAATTTGTTCCTGTTACCTGTAATTGTTTTCATCTGCCCTCCTGCCTGCAGCTTCACAGGTGTTCCTGGACTTCACAAACTTTATTTTATCCACCTGTAGCTGACATAGGGAGGGAAGATCTGCTCTGCCAGTAGTGTCAGGGGAAGCACTTGGAGCTACCTGACTATCTCCAGCATTTTGCAGGCCAGAAACAGAAACCACCTGGAAAGCTCCAAGACTAAAAGTAGTGAAATGGGTTTGGGACAGAGAAGGTTACACTGAGAGAGCAAGCCATGATAAGGACAAGGAAGCAGAGACTTGACTCCAAGTACTTGGCTCCCCTTTAGAAACTGCTTCCAGCACAGAAGTCTTGTTCCTTCTTACCTGGTTGTCTGTGCTGGGGCAATGTCCCTTTGTGCTGAAGGCAGGGAGGGTTGGCAGGGCAAGGCTGCTTTGCCCTTGGGTGCTTTAATCTCTTCCTTCACACCTCACTCTTTAATGTGCTCACTCCAGATTCCCTCTGTGGTATCATCTCAGTCCCTTTCTGGAGAAGGGGGTCCCCCAGCACTGCCTGGGGCCCCCTTTCTGCTACAGCACAGCAGCTTTATCTCCTCCCCTGGCCCAAACAGCAGAGGAGATGCAGTGTGGAGTCCCCTGTGCCTCCTTGGTAGCAGCCCCAGAGAGGAATGCCAGCATTCCAGCACGCTGGAGCTGGCAGCCTCCATCCTGCCGTGGCCCCGTGGCTGTTTTCCCCTCTCTGAGTGGGACACGTGGGCTGGCTGTGCCTGTGCAGATATGGAGCTCATTGCTGCTGGCACAGCTGCAAGAGCTGGGTGGGCAGTGCCATCCCAGATGCCACTGGAGGAGGGAAGAGAAGGATTATCATGGCCATTTCACATTGCAGTAGTCTAAAAGCTGTCAGCCTAGGGGATAGTATCTCCCCTCCATAAACAAAAGGGGATGGAGGGGAGCTATTGGGAAATAGAATGCTAAATAAATTATTGGTTTCACTTGCTTAAACTTTAAACAAAAGGCAACTTTGGCAGTTTAAAAGCACCGAGCCTTTGAAATAATAATGTATTTACCTTTTAATTGCTGACACCCCTGGACATCAGCAAAAGGCTACTTTTGGGAGATGGCAGAGTGTTTGAAACTTGTTGTCTTTTTTCCCTCCCCTTTGAATGTAAAGAACCTGCAGAGCTGTTCCAATGTGATGCTCAGTTCTGGATGAGCTTAACCCTGACCTTCTGGGAATGCCTTGCTCCAGCAGTGACACTGAGCTGCCATCCTGTCCCCAGTGTCTTTCTCTCCAAGGAAGGATAAGGTCTCCTCTGAGCTTGGAGTTAAAGATTGTCCAACTATGTGCTAAAAGACTGAGTAAAGTCAGAGCAGAGCAAGAAAGGCAAACTGTAGGAAGATGGAAGGAAGAAAAGAAGTGGTGAGACATTTCCTGTTTGGACTGGGGAAGTAACCTCTTTCCAGTTTCTCTTGGAAACCAGTACATCTATATCCCAAGAGCATCCCATTTCTGAGAGAAGGACTGGCCACTGGGCACATCCCATCTGTGTTTCTTGGTGGGTTTTAAACTTCTCCAGGTTCACTCTATGTACAGGGACTCCACTAAGGGCTTGTCTGCAGCAAGTCCAATTAGGATTTGTTGTTCCCATCAATGCAGCTCCACTGGAGGTAACAGGAGTGTTGATAGCACTTGGCTGTGGGATGTAATCCTGCAGGGCTGTCACAGGACAGTAAAAAATAACATACTTAAGTGTGCCCACATTAGAACATTAGTCATTGCTTGTGTGCTACTGGTATTGCTACAATGCTGGGGAGTTATGGAAATAAATTTTCTCTGTAAGCCTTGGCTCCCTTTCCTACTCAAACTGGCTATTTTTTAAGGGTAATTTTATATTCTTAATCTGTTTACAGATGATGTGAAGATTTGCTAATTAGACTTCCAGATTTGGTAGCTTAGCTCAATAGCTGCTCCTACAATGGCAAGACAGAAAGTAACTGTGCCAGTGTGAGTCTGTGGAAGAAGTGTCCTTAATGTCAGCATGTCAAAAAGACATCCCTGCAGCTCTCTGGAGACTGAAATCTAATGTCAAGGCAGAAGGAAGCAAAGTCTGAGAGTCGTGATGCTGTCAAAGCAAGTTATTCTACCATACAGGAGAAGGAATTTTAAGCGAATGCACTGGAAAGCAGTGTCCAGATTGAGACATAGATTTGATGGGCTTATTTGACATCTTTAATTCTCCATTGACAGTCCAGAAGCTCCCTAAAATGATTTGCAATGTTTTTATGCTGCAAGTAAAAGCCGAACGCGCGCCTCATTAACAGCTCATTAAGTTGTTAATATTGGTCATCAGCAGCCTTTGGTACAGCACAATGCTTTATGCAGTGCGGCAGCTCCGGCTTAGCTCGGGTCTAATTGCCTCTTTTTATCACGTCTCAATGTAGGAAAGATGTTTCTGTCCTAGCGAAAACACGCGCGGGTTTTGATGCGCTGCTGTGGCAGGGCCGGGCTCTGACTGCCAGGCAGCGTTTTGCTCCCACGAGGAACTCACAACCCCAACCATCTGATGCTGACTTTCTGGTGCCGGCTGTAGCCCGAGACGGGCAAGGCTCCCGTGCCCAAATTGATCGGGAGGGTTCGTGGCTTTGTGCTGCAGTTGGTGCGAGGGGAAGGACAAACGAGCTGTGTTCTATGGGCTGTGAAGAGCCCAGAGCGGGGACATCCCTGCACAGGGCGGAGCGAGGAGAAGCCTGACCGCGAATGCAAAGCTTTACTGAACTAACAGCACAGCTACTCCATTAAAAGCAGAGGAATTAACCTTCCTTTCAAAAAACATCAGCAATCAGTAGTAAAGTCAAACGAACCGGAAACTGCCCTGGTAAAGAAGTGGGGAAGCCCCTGGCTGAAAACTCCGATTCCAGCAGACACAGGCTGGAGTTGGAGTGCTTCTTACTAAAGGCTTATATTTGCAGCCAAATTCCTATTTTGCCTAATTGTGCAGTCCTGCTCCGCTTGTTTGCAGTCATCCTGGGATATGTGAGCAAAATTTGTGCTGTAAGTATTTTCATATGGGCCTCAACCCCAGTGGCTTTGCCTCTTCTGTACAGCTTTGCTGTGAAGCCAGCTGTGGAGAAACACAGTTGGTTTTCTTCCCTGACATCTGTTTGCTGTATCCGTCGTCAATCACAGACCTGGAGGCTTTTCAGGTTGCCTGTTGTAGACTGAAAACAAAAAAGTTGCCATTTTTTCTTGTGAAAGTATGAATTAGCAATAGTCTAAAATACTTTGGCCGCAGGAGTCCAGACACTGAGATGATGTGCGGGTGTAAAACTGCAGTGATGATCTCAGGGATAAAAAAGAAAGAAAGAGAAAACTCTCACTGAGAGTCAAGAAAATTTAAATTTAATCTCTCTCTCCCCAGGAGCACAAGAACACAGTCTTCTGTGGACTCCCTGGGGTTCCCTGACCGTTGCAATCTGTAAATCCTAAATTAATCCCTCGTGGGGGTCAGCTACCCAAACTGACATTAAAGCTGCAGCAAAAGGTTATTCTGGGGGCAGATCTCACCTGTGC
This sequence comes from Chaetops frenatus, assembly GCA_013400775.1. NCBI lineage: Eukaryota > Metazoa > Chordata > Aves > Passeriformes > Picathartidae > Chaetops > Chaetops frenatus. The sequence goes on from VZTR01029955.1 coordinate 55,054, forward strand.
CCTTTGACTTTTTTCTGATATAGCTTTTGACATTTGGTAGATGGCAAACCCAGTGGAGATTATTTGCCACGCTCTCTTGGCTGCAGTGGAGCAGAAGGAGTTGCTGGTGCTGATTAGACCTTTAGTAGGTGCTGCCATTGCAGTTAGTGGATGTGAAGTGGGTGCTTTTGTCAGCTGCCATGAACTTGTGGTATTATAATATTCAAATGTGGCATTAACAAATTACAATAAGTGGAACATGACTATAAATAGAGGAGGAGGAATTTTGGGTCCTGGAGAGTGTGGGGAAAGAATCTGACATGGGTAATTTTACCTCTCTAATGGGTAGACTTGTAAGAGAGTGGAGGGCATTGCTTTCCCATCCTGTACTGCTCCCAGTGCACAGCAGAGTGGATCAGATAAGTGTATCAAACACACTGCAGCTCTTCAGCATCCTTTGAACAACCTCCAGCACCTCCTGGGGGTGAATCCTGCACTCATCAGAGCTGGCACTGCTCTCCTTACACAGCTGTTTCTGCTCTTCAGCAGAGATAACCCCGAAGTGCACGGGTGGAAGGGAGAGGGGGCTTCAGGAGCTACCCCCAATTTGCACGGATCTAAGAGAGAGGGGGTTTTAGCTTGCAGGTTTGTGCCTGTGTGTTTGCTTGTGCATCCCTAATGTTGTCAAGCTCTTGCTGATCCTGCTGATGGCCCATCTCTGCTGACTGATGGGTGGGCTGCCCTGCCTGTGTGTGATCATATCCTTGTTGACATGAAAGTAATAGAGGGAAAAGCTCATTTTATTATTCCCCCACTTCTTGTTTTAACCACCTGTACACCCTTTCCAGAGGGAGTCTGACAGTTCTGTGGGGGCTTTACTTTTGGGCTGGGCTCTCTCACTTCCTTGATGGATAATCTCAGTATGCAATGTGATAGCCTATTCTAGGCTTGTATTTGCTAAGTAGAACTGTGCAATTCAGCAAAAGAAAACTGCAGTTTTTGTTTGCAGGCTCTTTCACAGCACTGCTCTGTGAGGTTTGCTATGGCTGTAATCAGCCAGATCATGTCTGCCCCATGAAATGCCCAGATTGCACATGGCTCACTCACATGGGAAATCCAAACCCCACTTTAAAAGATTAGGGATCACAGCAACAGGGATTTCAGCACCACTGGAAGAGGCAGTGAGGACCAAGGTTAGAATGGCTCCTCAGTTCAAAAAGAGCACTGGCAGGTAACTCCCTAGATCTGTGCCCATGGAAAAAATGCTCCACTTCTAGTCCTTGTTTCATTTCAGTTTGCAAGGATGTCACCTCTCCCTCCTTCCTCCCTCCACCCCCACCTCCCTCCTGTATCACTGCAGGTGCTGAAGATACCTGTGCCAACGTTGGGAAGCTTCCCAGTGCTAAGGGGATGTTACATTTGGGGATCATTTGCAGCTGCTTTAATTTATGTTTCTTCATTACTTTAATACCCTTAAAATTTTCATGTGGCAAAACACTGCCACTGTACTAAATGTGGTATACAGAGAGAGCCAAGTGTTTGCCTAGCCAGACAAGATGGCCCAGAGAAAAACAATTGCAGGTGTTCCAGACTCCCAAAGTCCTCACCCTGAGAGCTGTTCTCTTTCTCCTCTTCACCCTTTCTTCTACACTCAAATAGGTTTCTCCTTCTATTCTGTGTCTTTCTGGTTTTGCATTTTTGCTCTGTCTTCATCAGTGTTCATGAAAGTGAGAGAGATTTTTTTCAAGTCCTTCTTGTGTTGACTTCCACTGGTACATGAGGAAATGTTCCAATTTCTCTTACACTGATCTGTGCAACCATTTAAATCAACACACACATCAACATCCCTTGGAAAAGGGGTATTTCCTGAGACCCATTTCGTGTCTCAGGGTGTCACAAGCCTGATGAAGTTAATGCCTGGCAGAGCACTGGCTGTTGGTGCCAAATTGCTGTGCCTGAGTAAGAGGGTAGGAGCACTCAGGCCCAACGCAGCAAATGGAGTGTGTTGGAGGGGTTAAGACCCACATCCCTGGAATGTGGCTCTGCCTCTCTCAGTGCCTCTGAAACACATCTGAGTACCCACAGAAAGCTCAGCCCTTGGAAAAAGCACTGACTTCCATCATGAGATGAAGCCCAGCCTAAAACAGCCAGAAATTAGTGGGAAGCGTGTTTTACATTCTAAATATAGCTTGTGCTGCTCTGTCACAGTGGAAAGCAGCTTCACAGTAGCTGGTTTTGAAGCACAATTGACTAATTGTCATTGAGCTAATCAGCATCACTCACACAGCATTCCTGATGGCACTGGGGCTCTGCTGCTCGGGGAAGCTCCGATCCTCCCACCGCTCTTCCCCAGACCCTGTAGGAAAATGGCCAATGAGCACTGAGCATTTTTCTCTCATGACACTTTTCCTTCATGCAAGGAGTGACTGCAGACATCTGCACATCCACCTTTTTGATCATTCTTGGGAGGTACCATCCTCCCATTTCTTCTCTGAGTCCATACTGCAGGAAAACCCCTTGTGTTCCCCTTTGCCTGTTCTACAGATCAGTCTCTCATGTTTTATCTCATGACCTTCTGTTTGTTGAGTTGTGTTTGGCTTTAGAATCCACTAAACTATTGCTTATCTACACTGTAACTTGAAGGCAGTGGCTGCAGCTGAAGAAGAAGCAATCTCCATGTCACTGTGGGGATATAAATTCAATACAGCGAGGGTGGTTTAGGTTAGGCATCAAAAAGAATGTGAGAGTTATTTTGTGAGTTATTCTTATATGATAGATATCTCCATTTTGTTTATTTTTATTTTTGAAGTATGGGTATTACACCAACCCCTATTTTAAGAGCTGTTAAAGTAGAGAGGTGCTGGCAGCGTTTGTGTGGGAATGACAGCACAATCTGGAAAGGAGTCAGTGATTGAGATTACATGAACATCTGACCAGCAAGCTGATCCCAGTGTGACACAGGAGGATGATGTCTGAGCCTTCTCCAAACCCCTTTCTGTCCTATTTTCCATGACTGTGTGTGCCAGGAATCAATGTGTAAACCTTGGGGGCTCTGGTGTGCAAGATCTCACCATCAGCACACGCTGAACTGAATATTGCTGTGCCTTCTCCCTTGTTGTTAATCACTAGGTAGGTAAAATTACAGCTGATACTCAGAACATGCTGCAACCACCCCTCCATTGTAATGTGGAGACAGATTAGACGATTTTGGGGCCTGGAGCTGTGTCTTTGTTCTGTGTTTATGCAGCACATTGTGCAGTGAGATTCTGGCCTCTGGGTGCTAACACCAAAATGCAAACATATTGATTAGTAGGGAATACAGGCAGGCGTGTTCTCCAAGTCATGCTTTGAAGAACTGAGGGGAAACACTTGCTAGATAGAAAAGGATCAGAGGTCTTTACAAAACAGAAATTTGCTTGGGATTGTTTGGGATCAAGCTGATGCACAGGAAATCTTCAGTCTCTTTCACTGCATTTTTCTCCTCATTTTTGGCTTGCGTGTTTATTTAAATGCTGTGTGAGTATCAGGGAATCTTATCCCAAACTTATCTGTGAATGTCCTGCCAATAATACTGCCACTGCAGAAACAATTAGAAAACCAGAAGAAGAGAAATCCTCTGCTTCCCAGAAACTGGAGCAGATATAAGAGCAGTGAGGAATGCTTCACAAAACCAGTTATCAAGTTTGTCCAATGAATCACAAGGATTTGTGATTCACCTGTGCCACAGAGCATCGTGGCAACTGTCACTGGGAAAAGGAATAGTAGTCCCATATTGATGGAAAGCTCTGGGTGCCACACAGCCCAGAGAACAAATATCCCAAGTGAGAAGAGCTGAGGTGAACCCTCTGCAGAGCACAGAGCTCTGGATCAAGGAGGCCACCGGGGATTTTAAGCACCTTCTCTTTAAAGGTTAGAAGCATTTGCAAGCTCAAATTGCCTGCAGTGTGAGCAGAGGCTGCTCAGTGCAGCTGGGAAATGAGGGCAGTGATATGTTTAAATGTGGATTTAGATGTGTAACTTTATTTATGGGCTCATTTTGACACTCTCACCACGTTTCTGAATAGATTTGTTGTCTTTACTGATCCTGCCAACAGCAGCCCAGCCCATATTTGTTACTATTTGTTACTAATTACTATACTACCTGCTCAGTCTTTCTCCTTACGTTTTGATTGAGAGCGAGTTTCAAGGAGACAATCTCAAAGGTAAATTGAAATCAGATAAGAAAAGAAATGTTTGCAAATATCTGCATGAGATTCCAAGGCAGGGTACGTGCGCAGAATTCGACTTCATGAGTACGCAGATGCTTTTTTCAGGGAAAGTGAAATGCTTTCCACCTGCCAAGAGCTGTGTTTGCACCCTCAGGGGTCTGTGTCGCTCCTGCTATAGTTGATAATGTCACTAACACCTAAAGCAGTGTGAGGTATGCAGCTATAACCTTGCTTTTTATGTGTTTGAGATTTCAACAGCCATGAAAAATTCCGAGCTCGGTAATCTTGAAGTGCATTCCTAGAAGGTAAAAAGCCTTTTGAATTCACCTTTAAAACACACTTGCTTTTATTGGCACAGGCTATCCATATATTCAGGGAATGGTTTGGGGTTGCAAACAGGTAGGGTCTTCAGGGATGTGTTTCCTTCTTTTTGAAGTATTTCACTTCACCCTTAATGGAACGTGCTGTCGGCACAGAGCCACATCAAGCGTCAGCAGCCACTCTGCTGCTGTCCCTCGCTGTCAACAAAAAATCTGTGCTTAGAGGAGGAGGGACACATCAGCCTTTGAAAGTTGAACAGAGGGACAGACTCACAGGGCACAAAACCAAACAATTTGCATCTCGTGGAGGCTCTGGGATAGCAAGGAGAAATGTCTTTTTCCGCACATTTTTTTTTTTCGTTCCTCCCATCAAATTTTCTGCTGCCATGCCAGCAAAAGTGCAGCTCCAGCAGCAAGTGTGTCAGTGCAGAGTTATCACTGGCAGGTTTTAACCACTGTGTTTCTTAGATGTTCTGCATGAAGGGGTTGAGGAAAGGCAGTGTTTTTCTGGCAGCGGGTTGCACACGCCATCTCCGCTGATGGTCATGTCTCGGAAGCAGCATTTGTTCCAGGCTGGCACATGGCATCCAAAGAAAAAATGCTCTTGTAGGTTCTGCTTCAGACCTGAGTGTTGAGAGCAGTGTGAAGCTGTCAGCTCAGGACAGACAGTGGTGTCACTCCTTAGAAAGGAAATACACTGCTAAAGCGACCCATTTTCCTCTGTGATTGTACATATTCCTGTTTCCCTGAGCGTGTCATCCTGGCAAACCGCCGGGATGTGTTTTCAGCTTTGCTCTCTCTGATCAGTTTGGCCCCATGCTAAGGTTTGTGCTGTGAAAGTCTCAAAATCTTGAGGTTTGTGGTCCCTAACAGCACTCCCTTGCACTGAGGGCATCCAGCCAAGCGACGAGCACAGAATGCAGGGCAGTAATTAGACAAGTGCACCCTTGTGACCAAGCTGGGGTTTACTGATGGTCACTGTCACCTCATGCATTCACCATCCAGCCAAAAAGAGAACAAAAAAACCCACGATAAACAAATAGTTTTAACTGAGCCCTGGGATAAAGGCTATTTTCAATTTTACCTTTCACGTTTTAATTGTATAGCAATAATTTTGCAATAGAGTTGCCGATGGCAAACATGCAAAAGACATTAACTTTATTTATGTTTTGGATTATTAATGTGGCTGTTAAAATTCCTCCAGTTAGTTTTGATTGAATTGTTTTTTTGTGCGATTCTGTCGTTTAATGGAGCGGTAAATAAGAATTTCTGATAATGAGCCCAAGCATCTGTCACAACAACCTGGCGCTGGTTATTAACATTTCCATTAACGGCAGGGTGGGCAGTGATAATATGGAAACCACACAGTTAGAACAAAATAAATAGTTGGTGTCAGGCTGAGTGGGTGTTAATTACTTTTTTATTTTATAACTCTGGGGGGAGGGAATATTGGTAGAAAAGTGTGACTTATGAAGGTCATTCTCTCTTAAGAAAGAAGTCTCCAGAGGAGCAGCTAACCGGGGCTATCCAGTGCAAGCGGTGAATATTTTATCACATCTATTTATGGCCCAGAAAGGGGCAGAGAGAAAAGAGACAACTTTCTCAGGGGGTCTGGCTGAAGGCGATGGCCTGTGAGCACAGAGAAAGGAGAAGTGTAGCCTTTGCCCTGCCTTTCTCTCCCCACTTCTGGAGTGTGACCAGGACACGCTTCGGCACCTTTTTGTGTGAACAGAACAGGAGCTGTTTTGTTAAAACCTGCTGGAGGCACAGACAGCAGGTCGGGAGAGCAGAGAGTCCTCAGTAGCCACTGGGAAGGAAAATCCACCTGCACCACGTTGGATCCTGACAAAGGGAAGGGATGAAGTGACCCAGGTGCACTCAAAGATTGGTTTTCTAGCACAGGACAATGCAAAGAAGAAACACCATCAGCAGCCAAAGAGTGCATGTGGAGGCGTAATTGAAGTGGAGCTAACAAAAAGTTGTAGTAGCAAACTAAAAGTCATTCTGTCATATGTAAAATATTAGTGAGTTGGTTAGCAGCTGAGTGGGTTTGGAGGTAATTTTAGGCAGTATTTTGCCCCAAAGTCTTGCTGCTGAGTGGGATTTGGGCTGATGGTGGCAGGGGCTGTCTTGCTGACCAGGAACAGTCAATCAGGGGCACCAGCCACTGCCAGAGGTGAGCCCCAAACTACCAGGGAACCAAAGCAGAGTTTTCCTTTCTTTTCCAAAGCTGCTGGCAGGATTGAGTTGATTCAGTGTCCAAGCCAGCCTGCGTGGAGCAGAGCACAGCCACGTCCTGAGGCTCAGCTGCTCCTCACTCCTCTTGTGCCGAGACATCCCGATGACGCAGATACCCCGGGGCTGGCTCCTTGCTGACTTGTGGCATAAGCAGAGTCTGTGCTGGGTCCTTCTGCAAATGAATAACCTGGAGATGAGCTAATTCTGCTTGTCACTGTTAATTCTTCTGTTCTTCTTCCTCCCTAGCACCGGCGCTGGCCCCACAGAACATCCAAGTGAACTCCCTTTCCGCGAGCCAGCTGGAGCTCACCTGGGACCCCCCTCCTGCTGACAGCCAGAACGGGAACATCCAAGGCTATAAGGCAACCCTCCCATTTCTCCTGTTTTCATTTATCTTGCCTGGCACTGCTATTTACTTGTGAGAGAGCTCTACAAAGTGCAGTCGCCCTCGCCACATAAGGCAAATTAGAACAGTGCTCAGGCTGCAGTAGGGAACAGCAGCAAGTCCCAAAACCAAAAGAAAGAGAATGAGATTGGGAGGGGGGAGGAGAGAAAAGGGAGAGTGTGTCATTATTTATGGAGAAGGAGAGCATGGGGAAACAGGGAATGCAGATAAGGACACAGCTCCTCTTATGCAGGCAACATACCTGCTCCAAAAAGCAACATAGATACACAAGAGCTGGGGGCAAGAAATGTATTGAAGAAAATTAACTGAGCTTTCCTTCCATCAAATGCTGCAAGCCTTTAGGAAGAGCAGAACTTTGTCACAGCTAGAAGCCTGAGCCAGGTCAGATTTTGGAAGCGTTGCTTCATTTCCTTAACTTTTACAAAATTAAATCAGAGTATTAATTGCATTTGGTTTTCAGGAGATGAGCACGTTGCAGAGACACGCTGCTCAGCATCTCCAGCATTAGAATGGACCCTCAGAGAGTGGGAATGGGCAAATCTACAAACACTGGAGCTTGGCTTGGGTTCAGTGTCTGGCTCTGCCTCTCTCCATGAATTTAGATCCATAAGTGAAGGAAAGCCAAGCCAATGTGAATAATCTGGCATCCCTTCTTGGCAGTAACAAGCATCCTTATATATCAATCCCTGTCCTTTCCCTTTTGTACATATATAAATGGCTTCAGCAGCTTGGCTTGGAGAGCCAAGGTGGAGTCTTGCCTTGGCTTGTTCTCTCAAATCTCTGGCTTGCTTTGGCCTGTTGTGATGCTCCCACTGCCAGGCCTGTCCAATAAATAGGGCTGGCACCACTTTTCCGCTTGGAAACAACTTCTCTGAAGCCTAATTTTATGGCATCAGGGTAAAAATTATGTAATGGAAGAAGGAGGAACAGCACCTCAAGGAACTTTAGGGAGAATCTTTGCTGCCTTTTCAGGAGGGCATTTTCCTGGCTGTGCTGTGAGCACCAGTGGTGTGTGTGTGCAGAGGGGAGTTATGGACCATCAGGGTGTATCAGGATGCCAGTGCTGACAGGCAGCTCACATTGCAGGGAGAGTTTAACTGACCTCTCCTCGCTGAACTCTGGCAGCTGATACCTGCCGTCATTGGGCTGTATTCTTCAGTCTGTGCTCTATTTTTGAGTGATGTACTCAGCTTTGTGGTCATTGGACTCAGGAGAATTTGCCAAAGGAAAAGATTTGGCATGTGCTGAAAAACTTGAGTATTCCAGCTAGCAGAGGAGTCCAGAGCAAGACTACACTGTCCTTCTGGTTGTTCTGTAGCTGCAGTGGCCAAATATTTTCTAGGTAGGATATACCAAAACATGTGACAGGATGAGAGGAAATGCCCTCCAGTTGTGCCAGGGGAGGTTCAGATTAGATATTAGGAAAAATTTCTTCACTGAAAGTGTGGCCAGGCATGGGAACAGGCTGCCCAGGGAGGTGGTAGAATCACCAAGCCCTGAGGCATTCCAAAGGAGAGTGGATGTGGCACTTGGGAACGCGGTTTAGTGGCAAACACGGGGGTTGATGGTTGGACTTGTGATCTTAGAGGGCTTTTCCAACCTTAATAACGCTGGGATTCTGCCTCGCCTTCCCAACAGATTTATTACTGGGAGAGTGACACCCTGAATGACACAGAAAAGGTGAAGGTACTTTTCCTCCCGGAGACAACGGTGCGGCTCAAGAACCTGACGAGCCACACGCGGTACCTGGTCTGCATCTCCGCCTTCAACGCGGCCGGGGACGGGCCCCGGAGCAGCCCCGCCCAGGGCAGGACACACCAGGCGGGTACGGGACCCTGCCCTGCTCGCCTGGGCACAGCCACGGGCAAACGGGGGCATGCAGGAGGGCACTGCTGTTTATATTTGCATTGTAGAGGTCTTGAAAGGGGGGTGGGAAAAAAGCATCAGATACGCAGAGTGTGGGGAAAGGGAGTGATGCAGCCAGGCTGAAATGAGAAGAGAGTGGCAGAAGGGCCAGTCCCTAAACCAAGCTGGTCCAGAATGACACAGGCTGTGGCTCTCTTTCTGGTTTCTGCTACCACACCTGGAAACCAGAATAAACTCATCTCCAGGGCCTGGAAGTTGCTCTGAAGGGCCTGTGAGACAATTAGCATGCTTTTAAGAATTCCTGGCTTTGTTTAGTTGGGGTTTTGTTTGTTTGTTTGTTTGTTTTTGGTTTGTTTTTTTTTAAAGCTGGATCAGCAGTCTCCCAGTTGGGCTGAGCAGACCCTGTGCTGGATGTGTTGGATGTGCTGTGGCACAGGGAGAAGGCAATGCCCTTGGTGGTGGCTGTGAAGAGGGGGTGGCTCCCATAGCACCCTTCTGAGGGCCCTTCCCTTCCATGCCCTATCTCCTTGTTTGCTGTGGAGGTTCAGTTTTGCAGCTGACTGGCTGGGTTTTTAGGACAGGCTGTGTTTCTGACTGATTAAAGGACATTTAGATACAACTGACAAATCACGTTCTCAGCTTGTTTCCTTTAGATTTAAGCTAAGCAAATAAAGCAGTGTTTTATAATATATATGTATATCAGGTTGACTGCTGCTGCTGCAATTCAATCTGTGTGCAATCCTTTCAGCACCCAGTGCTCCCAGCTTCCTGGCCTTCTCTGAAATCACTTGCACCACCCTCAACGTCTCTTGGGGCGAGCCAACAGCAGCAAATGGAGTCCTGCAGGGTTATCGAGTCGTCTACGAGCCTCTGGCTCCTGTCCAGGGTAAGAAAGACCTCTGATCATACATATTCATGGGGAAATGACACAACAGTACTGCAGGACCTTTCATCTCTTCTCAATTTCCTACTTGCTCTCCACCATTTTCCGAGAGAAGCCGGGTGGCAAAGGGTAAATAAAACAATTCCACTTTTGCCAAAACGCTTCAGCGAGCTATAATATCATGGAATATAGCTTTTGTCTTGTCTTCTCTCATTTTCTTGCACAAACTATAGTCTGTGTGATTGGAAAAGTCGTTTTACAGCCGTCATTACCTGGTCTGGGCAAAGAGGAAGCTGAGCCTGGGAGTGCCTGATTGTCTCCAGCGTTGCCTTTGAAAGTGCTGAGTAGGCTCCATCCCAGAATAGTTGTCAGGCACGTTTGTGTTGCTTATCACATCATGTGTCACTTCTGTTATCACAGAGATTGCCCAGGCATCAAATGTGCTGGTTCTCAGTGGCAGCACCTCTGCTGTGACAGGGGAGGATAACAGGACAGAGACGTGGTTGTGTCTCTTCACACAGAGTTTTCAGGCAGCGTTTTTAACCCAGCACTAGGTTCCAGTTAAACCACAACAATGTGCTGGCCACAAATGTTTCATTAATTTGCCAGAACAGCAACGGAGAAGGATTTGGCAGTTTCTCTGAAAACAAGTGTAAATTCATTCCAAAGGTGAATTAGAAAAGATGACATAGTTTGTGGATGGCCTTATTAATATTTTTATATTCCTGGTAGATTGCCAAGAGTTCAATAGGATGTCCAGCTTTGGCAGCATGACAGCAGGGAGAGTAATTTCAGCCATTGCCAATCCATTTTAAACTCTTTTCCAAAGAAATAAGGATATCAATCACTTGTATTTGCTTCTCCTGTAAGGAATAATGATCTATATTGTCTGAATATCCATGTCTCATGCACAGAGAAAGTTAAGCTCAGGATTGAAAACACCAGAATAAAAGCACTGTCAGCCTTTACGGCTGGTAGGTCTGGACACAAAGAGCTAATACAGGAAGCATTTCTAATTCTGACCGAGAAATGTGCACAGGGTATGCAGGAGGTTTGGGCTGGTCAGGCATTTCCTCCCTTTTCTTCCTTCCTGCACAATGTTTAAGAATACATTTTTTTCCCCCTGAAAATGTGGAAGTGTCAGATCATGTTTTCTCTGCATGCATTTGACTTAACATCCTTCAGAACCTTTGTTGTCTTTTCTTCTCTCCCCCACCTCTGCCTGTGCTGCCCTTGACTCCAGCTTGTCTCTCCCTCCCCTCTGGAAGATTTGTGATGTGAGCAGGAAGGTTATGGAGGGCTCTTGCTCAGATGCAAAATTTTTGCCTAAGTTTATTTTCCAGTCTTTACCCATCATTTGCTCTTGTGCCAACATTTTTCTTTCAGTAAACGTATTTATTCTCCTGCTGTGGAAAAGAATCCCTTCCTTGATGCCATCATTTTCACAGATGCACAAATATTCTAAGTTGAGAGGGACCCAAAGGGATTAGCAAGTGAAGCTCTTAAGTAAATGGCCCATGTGGGGCTAGAACACACATTCCTCCATGTGAGCACTGCAGTGCACCAGCCTGGGTGGACTGGACCCTCTTTTGGAGTTTTTCTCCTTCACATTTTGACTTTCCACCCATCCTTGATTTTTGGCTGAGCGTCCTCCCATGGTGATACCTTCTGCCTTCCCACTCACCAGCCACCACTTACCTGCCCATTTTTCCAAGCTTTCCAGCAGTGATCTGTTCTTTAGCACAGTCTTATCCCTGTTTGACCTTTTATTGTTTAAGCTTTACACTGTTATGTTTTACACAATAATAGACAACAAAATTGCCCCGGAGCCTTTTCAACAGTTCTTTTTTTTTTTTTTTCCTTTTTGGAACATAACTTGAAAATGACAAATGCCTCCTGATTTGTCTCAGAGAAATGAAATAGTTCACCTGTGGAAGGAGGGAGCACTTTTACTGCTTCCTTGTTAGCCAAGGAAAGATTCCCTGAGTTATAAATTGTATCTGGGAGAAAACTTTGAACAGAAATCACTTGGACATTACTCAGTATTTAAGTGATTAAAACTGAAAGCATCATCTTGATTTGCATAAAATAAGCATCTGGGTTGAAAACATCTTCCTTATGTGCTTTTTGGAAAGATAAACCAGCAAGCAGCCATTTCTAGTGGGAAAAATCTTTTCCTACTTCCTATCCTCTTGGTTTGAAATGTGTCACGTACACCTACAGAACCAAAAAAACACCAGAAAGACTCTCAAAATTTAAACCTTTTCATTCTGTAAAAATCAAATTCTTCCCATAGACTCACTTATAGAAAATTTCAGTGAAAACCGGATTTTTTGTTTTCAGACCACATATTGCCACTCAGTCATTTATGCAGCATTGAGAACCTAAAGGTGAAACTAGCAATGAACCTTGGTGAAGGAAACAACCCTGAATTTAAATGATCCCTGTAAGAAAAATTCAGAGCGAGTGAGAAGAGGGAAACACAAGTCACAGCTCCAGCCTTGTTTAAGCTCACAGTGCTTTGGTTGCATCCCCTGCTGTCGTGGCATTTGTAGCCCCAAGGTCCCAGTGAGCTGCACATCCTTCACTCTGCATCCACATGGGGATGGTGGGCATGGCAGGAGGAGATGAATGGAACAAACCTGGCCCTTGTTCCTCCTCCAGACCATGCTGCAGGTTGTTTGGGGAAGCAGCAAGGGAGAAATGCTTGGGAAACAATCTGGAATGTGCACTCCTCTTCATTTACCTCCTCCTTTCTTCCCAGAATAATTAGTGAAGTTACATGGAGTCTCTTGGTAATTTCCCAGTTGTGTTGTAAGGTTTTTTCCTTGTCAGTACCCACTTATCAAGCTTAAACTCTAATTATACTTATCAGTGCTGAAAATTGCCTATTATCACTACTTAAACTCCTGCTAATTGTAAGAAATACTTTCTTAGCAAACTATTAGATGATTTTACTTACCATCTAGATGTAATAAGCTCCACTTGATTTCTGTTTTTGCATTGAAACTCCCTCTTAATTTTTTTACCTGTGTGGCTGTTCCAGGGGTGAGCAAGGTGGTGACAGTGGACATTAAGGGGAACTGGCAGCGCTGGCTGAAGGTCCGGGACCTCACCAAGGGCGTGACCTATTTATTCCGAGTGCAAGCCCGAACCATCGCCTATGGACCTGAACTGCAAGCCAACATCACAGCTGGGCCAGCAGAAGGTGAGGGGAGCTATAAAAGCAAGCCACAAGTCACAGGTCACTTCTACAAACATGGGGCACCAGCAGGGAATGGTGCACTCAGGGCTGCACGTGAATTTCCAACTCCAAGGAAAGGCTGAGTCACGGGATGTGATTCAGTGCATTTCACAACTGCCATGAAAAACACCTTTCCTTTCTTTTCCCGAAACCTAGAAGTCTAATGTGAATAAACAAAACAGTGTAAATAAATCATAATGCAAACAGGCCAGCCAGGGGTTTCAGAGCTGCAGCCTGACAGTGCAGTGCATAATTCTGACTGTACTGCTCTGCGGTGGGAGGCAGAACTGGAGTAGCTGCTGAAACCAACAGAGGTTTCTGGATGCAAAACCAGAAAGAATTTACAATTGTTCTCTCCTGACACGTTGGCTTATGCAGAGAGAGAGATCTGTGGATTTCCTGCTGTGTCAAGAGCAGCTGCAAGAGTTCCCTGCTTGGTTCAGTGCCTGTACCCAAAGACCTGGTTTTCTTATTTGATCTGTGACTTTGATAAACACATAATCCAACAAGGTAAATGCCCTCTAATGATACCAGCCTGTCAGGTAAGTCACAGAGCATCAGTGCAGTGGCTACAGCTCTGATTTTTGGTTTTTTCCCCACTTTCACAGCCTAACTCTCACACCACACCACAGACAAGTGCAGATCAAGAATCCTCTCTAATGTGGCATCTTCCCAAGCCAATGGGCAGTGGCTGTACCCATGAATCTCTCCATGAAACTCATAGGCTGGTTTCACCTCTGAAATCAGAAATAGCAGTGGCAATGGGTACAATGAGAGTCCTTCTTCCTCTTGCCTTCTTAACACAGGTACCTTATTCTTGGGCCTGTCCCATGTAGGGCCAGGAGTTGGATTTGGATGTTCCTAGTGGGACCCTTCCAATTCAGGATTTTCTATGATCCTACAACGTGTAAACCCTATTGATATGTAATTGCTGGTACTGGAGCCAGTGAAAAAATCAGGTCAGTAGCTCTATGGGTTTATGTTGCATATTTGTTGACCAGCACTGCAAGATAACTTTTCCCCATCTCTCAGCAGAAGCCCTTCGTGCTGCAGTTTAATGCCACCTTCATTTGCTGCTCTCTTTTCACCCCTCAGGGTCTCCTGGCTCCCCTCAGGAAATCCTGGTGACAAAATCTGCTTCTGGGCTGACACTGCAATGGACTGAGGGAGATTCAGGAGAAAAACCAACAACTGGCTACATTATAGAGGCACGACCCTCAGGTAAGCCCTGGGAAACACAGGGAGTTTGATGTCATCAGTTCCCTTCCTTCAGTCCCTGGAGAGGTTGTTTGTCATGCCAGTAAGGTAATGGGATTTTGTGAGAGAATGTGTTTCCAGCCAGCATTAAGATGTTACTGGTTTATTATGTGGTTTAGCATATTTTCTCCTCTTTAGGAGTAGTCACAGAAAATTACCCCGACTACTCTGGCTTTCACTGTGCTACATCACTGGAAAATCATCCAACAGATGAACTAATATAGTTAATAATTAAAACTCATTTAAATGCTTACAGCATCTTTCATGCGCAAGGACTAATAAGTATTTGCAAGCTGTATTTTGAGGACCACAGATAGAAATCTGTCTCCTCCTGCAGCAGAGCACAGCAGCTAATTACTGTTTTAATGTTAGTAACAGGGCCAGGGCTTCAGCAGCACATACACATTTTTTCCCCCATTTGTTCTGCAGGGAGGGCATTGAGGTGGGGGAAGGAATCCCCCATCACCGCAGTTTTTCTTGGTGCTTTCCCAGAGCTCCTTTGCTTCTTGCATTTGCTTCTTAGTGAAGCTGTTCTCTGCTTTTTCCAGAATGTTCCCCCACTTGGACAAGGTATTTTAGAAGTCAGTGTGTGTTCCAGCCTGATTGTAGCTTGGTACCCCTTGCAAATTCATAAAGCAAAGATTTCCTGGGAACTAAGTCATGAAGGAAAGGCAGTGAGGGCTGCCAGGCCTCTGTGTAATCTCCCTTGATAACTTCCCTCCACTCTGACAGGGAATGTTGATAACCACTCTCTGGGTTCAGTTTTCCAGCTGGTGATACATCCACCAGCTCCTTGTTTCACGTGGGCCGTGTTTGAATGTCACCAAGTCAAAAGCTTTGCTGAAGTCAGGATAGATGATGTCTGCTCTTTCTCCTCTATTGACAAGGTCTGCTACTCTGTCACGGAAGGAAATTAGATGTGATTTATACTTGACATAACCATTTTGGCTGCTAGTTCTTTCTTTTTCACTTGTAGGTGCTTGCACACTGCTTGATTATATATTGATTAAATGAATGCTTATCTGCTTGATTATATAGAGGATCCTGTTGCTTGTTTGTGTCTTGAATGTAAGGTTGCATTTAAAACCAATTATTTGAATTACATTTAACCAGACCAGTAAGAAAATTATTGAGGTCATCACTGAAGATGCAGATTTCTGTACCTGCCTCTGATAGAATTTGCTCTGTAGTGAGGCTCTGCTCTAATCCTAAAATTTCTTTCTTATTTCTGTCATTTAACTTGACAGTTGTTTTCAAAATAAAAGCAAGGAAATACATACCTTCTCAAAGCACTGGGGTTTCCCAGAGTGATCAAGTTTGCTTTTAATTAGAGGCATGATGGTGCTGTGCTTCTGTTTCACCTACATCAGCTTCCTGAGTTCTGTCCTTATTTCTTCAGAGTTAGAAAATATTTTCCTATTTGGACAGCATTGTTAGGTAGCAAGTTAAACCAAAACTGATTCATTTAAAATCACTTATGAGCTACATTTCCCCCAGACAGGCTTTTTGTGAGTCAGAGTATTTTAGGGGGAAACCTGCAGCCCCTGTACAGATTGTCTGCAAGCTCAGAAATCCAGCTGGTGCAAGGGGTGACATTGGAAACTCATCCACTCGACTCCCCGTTGGATGTGAACACACATTTCACAGCTCATGGCTAAGGATGTAGGATTTGGGCCCCACTCTTTTTGAGTAGGAAGAAAATAGTCCCTCCAAGGCAGGTCTGAGCTGCATTAACCCAGGGTCACTTCTGCTGGCCCCACTCCACTGATCCTGGGAACGCACACAAGAGGTCTCATTCTCCCGCTCTTGCAACCTGACTGTTGAGGCATTTAATTCCTCTTCAGATTATTTTAATCCTATTCATGCTGCTGCAGCAAATGAACTAGGCATTTGTATGCTGGATTCTCATCCTTCGTTCTGGTTGCAGCTGTAGGAAGCGTGAAATGTGATCCAGGAGAGGAGACAGACTAATTGGAAGATTTGCTTATTCCACCCAAGCGTCGGCTTCCTCTCTGTGCTGCTTTTCTTCCTCATCTCTGCACAGAAGAGTCTGAAATCTGAATTACGAGCTTAACAAAAGCAGGGAACTAATTCCTCCTGTCAGGGCTGGTCATTCAGAGCAGCTCTTGTTTTATTATCATTCTAAGAATTTGTTTTTGCCTGTTGATTTATATGGGTAGTAGAGTGTGGATTGGAGCAACCTTTGTTTTTAAGGAGTTGTTGTTCCAAGAGAAGAGCAATTGACTTGTGCTCTTCACATAAAATCAAGAAAGGAAAAGATATTTATCCTTTTGAGGTCAAAAAAGGGGCGTTGAGCAGACAGATGAAAAGCTTTTTCTTGTTGCCAATATTTAAATGCAATACCACTACCTTAGTGTTTCACATCTCAAGTGTCATCTATTATAGGCCTCATTACCCCAAACGTTAAATGCTGTATCATCTCATTTTCCCTGCTGTAGCTCCCTGCCAAGACTCTTCCATCAGAGTATGAAGATGGCTTTCTGTCAGAAATGGCAAACCCTACTCTCTTTTGTCACTTCCCTTCGAATTTTTTGGAGCCCTGCTGTGTCTCCCAGGGCTCTGCTGCCCTGCTGGGTTTAGCAATGGTGGCAGCAGGCAGCTGAGACTGCTCATTTGATTTCCCTGTTTCTCTGCTGGGTTTATGGAAGGTGACCAGGCTCACTACCTCCTCTGCATTTTGAGTACACACTCACAGGGATGAAGCAGGCAAACCAGTGCTTTTTCCAGAGTGATGTGTGCTAGGGGAAGACATTACAGAAATGGAAGAGTTTTTCTTTTCCTTCAACTTCTCTGTCCTTGGAGAAATGGGTTCCAGTTTAGCTCTTTGTGCATTACAAGAAATGCAATTAGGCAAGCTCTGTCTCTGCCACTGTAAGTGCTCCCCAGACATCAGTTGGGCTCGCTGAGAAATGGGGGATAGATTGTGCCCTCAGCTGTTATATACAGAGCACAAGACAAAAGGTACAGTGATGTTAAGGTTCCCAGTGCTGCTGGGAGGAATGGAGAAGCTGGCTTCACCCCTCTTTTCCCAGCTCCAGGTCACATCCAAAGGTTCTTCTCACTGTGCTTTAGTGGTGGGTGTGTGCCCTGTACATTCCCAGCAGTTTCACCCAGAGCTGGCTTCCCAGTGACCCCTGTCTGCAGGGGAGGTGTTTGTGTAACACCCTGGGGATCCACACTCCAGGAGTGCACCTGGGTGTGGAGCTGCCCCATGAGACCTCCACCCATGGATTGGCCTTGCATGTGTTGGGTCAATCTGCCCCACAGAATCATTTAGATTGGAAAAGACCCTTAAGGTCATCAAGTCCAACCATAAACTGAACACTGCCACCTTCACCACTAAACCACATCCATAGGTGCCACATCTTCCTGGCTTCTGTCACCTCAGAAAGGACAGGTAGAGAGAGATTTCCTTTTCTGCTTCCTATCCCCACCACAATTTTGGACTTTGTGTGCTTTTCCCAAGCAGGGGGATGATGTCAGGCAACCGGAAGAGAACTGCACTTTAATGGAATGGTCTGGATTTGAAAGGACCTTAAAGATCAGCCAGTTCCATTCCCCTGCCATGGGCAGGGACACCTTCAGTTACACCTGGTGGCCCCAAGCCCTGTCCAACCTGGCCTTTAACATTTGCAGGGATCCAGGGTCAGGCACAGCTTCTTTGGGCACCCTGCGCCAGGGCCTCCCCACCCTCACAGAGAACAGTTCCTTCCCAATATCCCATCTAACCCTGCCTTCTGGCAGTTTGAAGCCATTCCCTTTGTCCTGTCACTCCATGCCCTTGTAAAAAGTCCCTCTCCAGCTTTTAAGATGATGACTTCCATAAAGGCAACAGACATTTTGGGAAAGAACCCGCCAACTTGGAGTGGGAATTGTCAACCTCATAAATGCTGGGTTTTGTTTCCCACGCCCTGAGGGCAGCTCTCACTTCAGCTTCCTTTCTGGTGGCTCGAGTAGTGTTTTTCTGTTTTCTTCCTTTTCTATTTATTTTTAACCAAATGAGAGAGCGCAGTGTCAAACATGGACACGAACCAGCAGAAGTCAGTAAATTCAAAGTGAAGGGTGCAGCTGCATCCCCAGCATCTGCCATGGGGCCTTTTTTGCTTCTGCTGGCGAGCGACGCACCGGGGCTGACAGTTTGTCAGCCTTCACTTCCCATTCTTGTCCTTCCACTGCTTTGCATGATAATCCAGCCCTTTGTCTCTGACAAACACAGCCACGTTTTAATTGTGTCCTCTGGAGGAGGAACACCAGTGGCATTCAGCCGGGCCTTAACTCTCAGCAGCTTCTCCCCTCATAAACCTTCTAATGTGTAATTAGGAGAGAGCTTTATGGCCCGGCTCTCCTGCTCCAGGAGAGGATGGCTGCTGTTTAAAACCCAAACAACTGACAGCCCTCCATGTCCTGGGTTGTCAGTGGCTGGATTTAGCAGGGCTGGGAGGCTCCCTCGCTGAGTGACAGCTTTATTTAGCGTGGAGACCCTGATTAATGGGCTGTGACGCCAGGCTGGCCCACGGTGGGCAGAGCAGCTCCTCTCCAACATGAGCTGGACACGGCGTTAGGGCAGAGGAGGCTTCACCTTCCCCTGTCACTCAGATCCTCCCCCTGGGCCTGAACCTCGGGCTCAGATGGGACACAGGCATCGAGGCTGGGAGCTGAAGAGCAAATCTCCCATCAGCAGGGCTGGGAAACCTGAACAGAAGCAAGGAGCAAAGAAAAAATTTTCTTTTCTGAGGAGTGCTCTCTTTTCCACCACACTTTTAAGAGGCTGAGTGCAGAGTGAAAGGCAGTGGGAAACAAAGATAGGGACTGATGTGACTGAAGAAAAAGCAAGGGCAGCCTCCCTCAGGATGTCCCTCTGAGCCCTGCACCTGTTGGGTGTTGCAAACTTTGCTCTTCCCAGTGGTTTCTAAGATTTAAAACCCAGCTGATGTCCCAGCCATGGCATCTGCATCTTTACTCCTTTAACTGAGTGGAAAATGCAGTGTAGGGTACACTAACGATTTTCTACTGAACTTAAAGGCCAGTCTTTGCAATCACAGGTGACCTTCTAATGAATTCTCTTTCAGCTGAACTTCTAACACTTAAAGCACACCTGGTTTTGAGGATGGGGGAGAGGTGCAGTGAAGGAATTCACAAGTGTGTGTTCAATATTTAATCTCAAAGTTCACCAACTGGAATAAAGGGATTTTTTAGTTTGGATCTATCTGATTGTGATCATTGTCTACAAAGAGGGGGTCTGGATGTTCCAGATAGATATCAGATAAAGTGATTGAGGTTCTGGAATTAAAAATCTTGTTGGCCAGGGCTTGGGAAGTCACAGGTTATCCTGTGCATGGGGGTCAGCAGTGGGGAAGATGTAGGACATCCCTCTTCCCAGGCTGTCACTGTGCAGACTTGTGACCACTGTAGCTGCATCAGCACTTCTCTGGGACCCCAAGGATAACAATCTGGGTCCCATTTTAGAATCATTAAGGTTGGAAAAGACCTCCAAGGTCATCTAGTCCAATCATTAACTCAGCACTGACAGTTCTACCTCAGGGAAAAAAGCCAAAGTTTTGACAAAGTTTATTTCAGTGAATGAAAGGGACATGGGCCAGTGACTATGTGGCCACCAGCCAGAGCACCTCTGAGTCTCTGTGAGGCAGAAATACCTCTGAAAAAACATCCACCAGCATCCTTTGCTGCCCCACACCACCCCCACCACAGCCAAGGGGACAGAGAGGAGGAAATGCAATGTTGACCTCTCGGGGTGGTTTTCCCAACTTACTGCGAGCTCCACAGAGCGGTTAAATTTACACTTCTTGGTCGGTTGGGTTTTCTGCTTTGTGCACCCTGATAGGTTTGAGAAAATGACTGAGAAAGTGTGTGTCTGAACAGTTGTGTTTGTTGTAATGAGTGCTGAACATTCACTTTTATTGTTGCTTTTTCTTCCCCTATTTAAGTGGCTTTGAATGCAAACAAATTGCTTTTCAGACAATTCACAATGGGCTCAAATTCTCTTATTGCTGTTTACAAATGTGTTTATGAAAGCTTAGGCAATCTAGCAAATATGGCAATATTTTATAGTCGTGAGATGCATCTTCTGAGTATTGGTGGCTACAACAACCCAACTTTGAAAATGCATCTCTCACTCCACCCTCTTCAGAGAAACTAAATCCCAAACTCTCTTTTTATTACATTGTAACTTCATGTGGTAGAAATAATCTCAGCTTCTATTGCCCTGTAAAAGGGAAGTCAATATTTTATCTCTTGTTTTATAGCCATTGTAATACCCAGCTAATACATAACAATGGTACATTATGATAACTTCATTATAGTCTGATCATGCTGGTGAATAATGTGTTGGTCCGAATTTTAAGCACGACAGGAAAATTACCTATTTATATTGTTCTTTGGTGTTTCTCAAATGCAGGTGGAACAATAACATTCCAGCCTGCTTTTTGCATCTGCTGAGACTGCCAATCCTCCTGACCAGAAAAGCTGTAGTTTGGGGGCTGTTACTCATTGTGTGTGTCACCAGACGTGCAGCACGGTGCAAATCACTGAGCCAATATTTACTGGTGCCAAAACTAAAACATTCACATGGAAATGCACCTGCAGTGTTAATCAATCCATCTTTGCTGCTATTCCCTGTGGCACAGGAGTAGGCTGAGGGCCAGATCTTGCTCTGTTACACCAGCACAGTTCTGGAATCGCTGCGGTGACTCCAATTAGGTTACACTCAGGTAAAGGCAGAGCAAATGAGAACAGATTCCTGCCTCACGCTGCAGCAGCAGAACGAGTCACTGAGGGTAACACTGCTGGCTCCTGCTTTATTGTTACCCTGATAACACCTCAGGCTGCAGAAGTCCTGCTGCTGCTCGAGTCCCACCGTGCGGACGACTGTCTTTCAAAGCAGGCAGCTGCCACGCCAAAGCTGTGTCTGTGGAGAGGTTATCATCCTATTCCCACTGCTGTGGGACATGCAGGGAAAAATAGATATTGTTGGAACAGCTTTGATAGCTAAAAGTAAAAGTCCAATGGGATGCTTGTGAGGTCAGGTCTGTGAGAGCTACACTGGGTAGGCGACCTGAGGGTTTGGCCCCATGTGTAGACAGAGACTCCATTTTCTCAGTGAAAGTGCTGGGCACCAATTGTTACTGGGAAGCAAATCTGTCAGCATAATTTTTGATTCCTGCCCTCAAAATTTTTGAGTGGTATTTTTAATTATAGTTGGGTTTGTTCCTCCTGGTACCAGCATCCATCTCACTGAAAGTTCATTCCACTGCAGTCAAGTGAATGTGAGGTTACAGGTGTGGATCAGGGGTGGGAATGGTGCCTGGTCAGGATGTGCATCAGGATTAATGTCATCATGGCTGTGGAGAGCCAAGATTACCCTACTGAAACACTCCCATCAGAATGGCATTGTGCTTCTAACAACTTCAACAGCTTTATAAAAATAAACAGAACTCATTTCTATTTAAAACTGCA
Organism: Chaetops frenatus; assembly: GCA_013400775.1. NCBI lineage: Eukaryota > Metazoa > Chordata > Aves > Passeriformes > Picathartidae > Chaetops > Chaetops frenatus. The sequence goes on from VZTR01029955.1 coordinate 76,949, forward strand.
GAGCACAGAGTGCAGCACCAGCTCTGTGCCACGCAAAGGACACAACACTGTTGCTGTCATGGAGCAAGCAGCACTCCAGTGACACCAGTCCCCAGTTCACACAAGGCCACAGTGCCCCCCAGGACTTCCATTAGTCCAAGCCATACCTGAGTGCTTCAAGAGCAAAGCAAATTTTGCAATGCAAAAAGCAGGCAAAACCTTTGTGATTAGGACTCATTAATGTTACTTTGGGTTTACCTGATCTGTCAAATGACAGATGTGCTGATGGGTGACCTTACCCAACCAGGAGGGAGTGGCAGCTGCTCCAGCCAGCTCAGGTCACTGTAGGTGCTGCTGCTGATTTTAGAGACCTCTTCCATCTGGGCTATAAGATCCCATCCTGAACAAATACTTTCACAGATGGGGCTTGCAGGGCATTCTGACATTTGTGTGCATCACAGGGCAGCCTCAGGTGAGTGTGTGCCTGCCTGTGGCTCCAGCACACAATTAATGACAGCCTCTCTCACTGAGCAGCTGGAAGTGCCAGGCCACACAGTTGATGCCATTTCTCTCCTTGCTGCTCTCTTAGATGAAGGACTCTGGGACATGTTTGTGAAGGACATCCCTCGCAGTGCCACCTCCTACACTGTGGGTCTGGACAAACTCAGACAAGGCGTCACCTACGAGTTTCGGGTGGTGGCTGTCAATGAATTTGGCTACGGAGAGCCAAGTGTTCCTTCTGTGGCTGTATCAGGTAATCATGGACTTCTTTTTTATTTTTTAATCTTTCTCAATGGAGTTTCCCAAGGCTGAGGGAGAAGAGGGGAAAAAGAAACAAACCAGACTCTCCAGTTGCAACAAATAATCAAGGGCGGTTTGTTTTCAGTTGTTTTAGGGTAAAACCGGAGTAATGCAGTGGTGAATAAAGGTTTGTAATTACAGTATGTTTGATTCTCAAGAGGAAAAATGTGCATGTGTCATTTTTAAGCTTGACAAAGAACCTACTCAGAGTGTTTGTGTGTCAGATCTTTTGTCCTAAGACTAATTTGCAGAATCTACAATTTGTTTGCTTTTTCTCCATTCGTAGTCTGTTGAATTGTTTGCTCTGCTTTTGTTTTTTGTTGTTGTGGGTTTTTTTTATCCTGGACTCTGATAAACATTTTCTGTGTTTTGTTGTATTTAGCTCTCACAAATACAGAAGTGTAGTTTCACAGCATTAGTCCTGATAATCCTCTGTGCTGGCAGTCCCAGTCCAGTGTGATGCCTCCAGTCCTCCTTCACCAGAACAGCTCACTGGTGATGCTCTGGGGCTTTTCCCACTCTCCCTGCTCTCCTGTGCTTATTCCCAGTAAACAGAGCTATGACCTAAACAGGCTTCCAAAATCTCTGTGAGCAGCCCAGCCCTCTGGTTTTCTGAAGGGACTTGAATACCTTGAAAAGCAAATTCCCCTCAGCTGGGGAAGTTGCCCGGGCTGGGCAGCTGCAGTCCCTTGGCCTGTGGTGAGGTGAGAGACCTTGCCCTTGGGAAGGCATTGCTGGGTCTCCTCTTCCCCTCACTCTGCTCCAGGTTGCTTTTGAGCCATAGGTTTCATCCTTGCTGTGTCAGCAAAGACAAGGGGAATAAAAGAACCTGATAAAGCAGCTTTGTGATTCAAAATTCTGGAGAATCCTAAGAACCTGGCAGTGCTCCAGTGTCTGGAGTGGCTTTTATCTCTTTGCTGCTCCAGTGAAAGGCATGAACACCATTGAACAACTCCCCAGCAGGCAGGAGTAGCAAGTGCTGCTCTCGCCATCGCGGCTGCTGCGCTTGTCCTGACACAATTAACCACTTACCCCGAGAGAGCTTCCGTGGGTTTCACTCTGAGTGCTACCCCTGCCTTTCTTCTTCAGGACAAGGGCATGGACAACCCACTTCAAACACCAAGAGTCAGTGTTTTTCCTGTCTGGGGTATCACAGAGGCTGTAACACAGTGTAAAGGACCAGCAATCATGTCAGTCTTTCCTCTGCTGGAAGACATTATTCCTCTGAAGCAGGGCATGCATCTCCTTGTGATGCTTTCTATAAATAAACTGCTTGTTTGTAAGTTCTCCACTTGAACAGAACTATTTAATTCGCCTCCTTTTGATGCTTCAGTGTTCCTCACAAATTGCTGCATGAAAGTAAGCAGCTTCCATTGAGATTCACAGTCATAAAAGTATAAAGCATTTTAGGCTGGCCACTTCAGCTGGCACAGGGAGGTATAAATTGCCCTGAATCTGCTCAGCCCAGCATGGCTTGTGCAGTTTGCCTTTAGGATTTTATTGGCTTGGACTGGCCTCCTAGCAAAGAAAGAGCGTGGCTTCTTTTCCCTGCTGCAGAACACCCAGTGATCTGGAACAAATTTGAGCTCATATTGTCAGGTTTACAACAGAGTTTTATTCAGATCCAGGCTCAGGAGAGTCAGGGAAAGAGGGTTTGGTGAAAGTGAGGGGTTGAGTTGGTCTCCTGGCATCACCCATTTCTGCCAGGTGGTGTTCCACCTTATGGACTACAGGGAAATTATATCAATGCTGGCTTGTGCTCAGCAGCTGCACTTTTTCCCAAAGCTGAGGGAGCCCAAGGGAGGATGAAGAGAATACCACTGTAAAAAATCAACAATAGTTATTGCTTTAAACCAAGACTGGCAAGGTAACTCCAGAAAGGGAAAGTTAGTGTCATTTTGTATTTCTGCTTGAGGTCAAGTGGGGTGAAATGACCAGAGACTGCACAAAATCCAGGCAATTGAATTGATACCCCTGTGCTGCACATCAGGCCTGGCTCAGTGGATGGAGGAGTGATATAGAGTAGCAGTGAATGTTGGAAGCTGGAGTTAATGGAGGTGCTGAAAGACACTGAACCAAGTTTACTTTGTTCCCTGGCACTGGCTGTATTTTTCAAAGAGCCACTGAACAGCATTTTGGCAAGGCAAGCCTCCCAAAAAGAGGAATAATCACGGGTCATGGCACATGTATTAGTGGTTCCCTTGACCCAGGGAATGCTAAGCCTGCCATGGTCAAGAAATGTAGGTGTGCAGAGCTGTGGGAAGAAACCTGCCTCTCTTCTCTTGGTGATAACTTCTGCTTAGCTAAGGGCCTCTGGAGTTCCTCCAGAGGTGTGAAAGGGGCTTGTAGAGATGGAAGTGGTTGCCCAGAGAAGCTGTGGCTGCTCTATCCCTGGAATTGTCCAAGGCCAGGCTGGACAGGGCTTGGAGCAACCTGGGACAGTGGAAGGTGCCCCTGCCCATGGCAGGGGGTGGAACTGGATGAGCTTCAAGGCCCCTTCCAACCCAAACCATCCTGGGATTCTGGATTGGAGCGTTGATATTCTGCTGTTCTGTGCCACCTAGCAGGGTCAGCAACCCCCTCTCTCCTGAGCACCACTGTCAAGTCATCGTTCACTGTGGGGAACAAGAGAAAATTTTAAAGGGGAATAAAGAGGAATTGTTGCTTGTTTTTTGCTCTTTCAGCACAAACAGAAGCCCCTTTCTATGAGGAGTGGTGGTTTCTGCTGGTGATGGCTCTCTCAAGCCTCATCCTCATCCTGCTGGTGGTGTTTGCATTGGTCCTGCATGGCCAGAGCAAGAAGTACAAGAACTGCAACGGAGGTAAGGCATCATCTCTGTGCTATGCAAAGCTCTCAAAAACTGTGGGAATCAGAAATATCTTTCCTTTGAACCCCTGATTTCCTCAGCAGGGACTGTCTTTAGAGCTGTTTTGTTTGGGAGAAGACTTGGAACTTTTTGCTGCCTGGTTTGGTAGAAATGGGTTTTGCCCGTAGCCACACTGGATCAGGGATTGGACACTGACCAGCCATGGGCTCAGGCAGGACAGCACCTGCAAGTCCCAGGGACTGCCGTAAAAGCAAAGGAGTCTGGGTCAAACACTTGGCAGATAAGGAATAAATAAGAAATTGGCTGAGACTTTGTTTAACTTTGTCATAATTCCCTGATAGACGGGGAGAAGGAGGAAGATTCTGCTTTTCCGTGGCTGTACCAATGTGAATATTGTAAATCTCTGTGTGTGAGGGCTGTATCACAATTCCTTAATATTGAGTGCCCTGTATCTCACATTCCTTCCCTAAGCCAAGCTGCAGTTGCTGGGCTGGGGGCCAAGCAGCCAGGAAGTGTCTTGGTTATCTGGACCTGTTAGATTTTAACATATATGAGCATCAAGCTTTGAATTTTCCTTCAGTTATGATTTTTACCAGTCTCCTTTCTTGAAAGGAAACAGGAGCTACCTGGTCTGTAACTAGGAATGTCAAATAGACCCCTTTCAAAAAGCCTCATTCTTGAGCTCTGAATATTGTTTTTACCTTTTCTTCTCCCTCCATGATAAAGTCCTGGGAGGATTGTTCACATGTGTATTTCTCTGATAGCCTCCTCCTCCTGCAGCAAGAAATTGCTCTGATGCCAGGCGGTGCCAGAAAAGGCACATTAATGAGCAGGAGCAGGTGGATGGGTCTTTGCACTACCTGTTCTTAGGGATTAATGTAATGAAGTCTTCCAGGCAGTATTTAGTAATTCAGTCCCAAAGTGAAGATCTTCTCTTTCTTTGTAATTCACTTCTAACAAGTGTTAGAAAATCAGATTTCAGTCCCACGAGATATAAGATGTATGAGTACCGTGGCATTTTACCAAGTTAATGCTATTACATATTTGTATGCACAGCTCATAGGAAATCTCTCATCTTCTTAGTTTTACCATGTGTTTGGGGGACAGACATGAAAAGGCAGGTCTGACCTGTGCTGTCAGATATCTGTGTTCACAGAGCTTTAATGCAGCACTGAAATTGAAGCTGAGGATAAAGCACCTGTGGGCTGCAAAGTGGCAGCCAGCCCTTCTCCCTGGGACACGGGCTCAGCTCACACCTTCGGCGTGACAAAGGATGAGCACAGGAGAGAACAAGCTCCTGCTAGATTTGATCACAAGAAATAATATATTGGGCTCTATTTTCCTCCTTCTTCCCATCCCGTCCTTGCTCCTGCCTTACATTGTCCAGTGATTTCTCCAAACCTGATCCTCATTTCAGCTGTGGCATTTTTTCCCATTTGCTATCCACTTGCCCTTCCTCTTGCTTTTTTTCCTGCCTTTTTTTTTCCTCTCTCCCTTTCCTCTTTTTCTACCTTTTCTAGTTTTACTTCCTCTTGCTCTACTTCAGTCAGCATGGAATGGGATTCGCAGCACCTTCATCTTCAGTAGCCATCTAAATTACTTCTCTGGTTTCTATTTATAGTCAAAAACCTAAAATAAGCACTTTTGGAGCACAGTTTATCTGTGCTACTTTAGATACTTGCCATTCATCCATCCATGACTCCTTTCTCCTCTTTTGGCTTCCTCTGCCCCTTCACACTCCTGATACACTCCTTGCCTTTACTCTGTTCTCACTTGCCAGTAAGAAAGGTAAAGAGAATTTCAAATAATTACTGATGTCATAAAACAGAAAGAAAGATAAGTTAGCTCCTGCAGTTCTGTTTGGGGGAAAAGTGCTTTTGTTTCAGCCAAACCTTTCATCCCCTGGCTCCAGGTAAAACCATCTCCAATGTGGAAGAGTCAGTCACCCTGGATAATGGAGGCTTCACTGCTCTGGAGCTCAACAGCAGACACCTGAACATCAAGAGTACCTTCTCAAAGAAAAATGGAACCAGGTAAAAAGCTGGGAATGCTGTGCTTTTGGAATGACTTTTTTCTAGCTTCAAGCACTGTTAAATAGGCAAAAGGGAGAGACTCAAGAATAGAGGGAGGATTTTAACACCCAAGTCTCTGCCTCAAGCTGTGATTCTGGCTTCTAAGCATGATTCCATTAATTGCAGGGAAATTACAACATCCTAAACATTCACCCTTTGCATTTCTTAGGTCTCCTCCTCGGCCAAGCCCAGGGGGGCTGCACTACTCTGATGAGGATATCTGCAACAAGTACAATGGGGCTGTGCTGAGTGAGGGCTTGGGCCTCAACGAGAAGCCCCTGGAAGTGTCAGAATCAGAGGTAAGGATTTCCCTCTGCCTCACATTGCACAGCCACTGCAGATACTCATTTCCATGCTGGATCCTGGCAAGTCTTTGAAGTTCCAGTCCCTTACCTGCATCACACTGTGTGGTCACTGTTTGTCTGGCTCAGGGATTTTAAAAGGTTCCATTCACCAGGCTGTTTCCATCACATCTCAAAATTAAAATATTAAAGGAAAGAATGACAAGCAGGACCCAGCCAGGGCAGATTCCAGACCTGGCCCTGGCAGATATTCAGTTTTCCAGAGTCAGGTAGAAAGGTAAGTGCAATCAGTCAGAGAGTGTGTGCTGACCTCTCTGGAAGGATCTGCACACCCCCTTCTGCCTGTGGGCTGCAAACTTGGAGCACTTCTGGGAAAACACATCTGTGCTGCAAAATAACCAGGCACTGTCTGGCCGAGGTTAAAGGTGAGATGTGCTTTGGGTTGTTGCACTGGCTGGAGTGTGGGATGTGGTTTGCAATTTCACAGCTACAGCAAACCCCATGGTTCAGAAGAGTGGTCTGAGTGGTGACAGCCACTGCCTTGGGTACAGAGGTAGTAGGTAGGGAGTGAGTAACTCACCAGGGAGCACATGGCCATGGCTGTGAGGGCCCAGCATTCAGCTCTCTGAAGACCCCAGCCTTGCCTTTAGGCTGCTCTCCACGGAAGGTGGGTGTATGCCAGCCTTATCCATCTGGCAGGGCTCCATCTTGTGTCTCACATTCCCTGTAAGAAAGAAGAGAGCACTTGCTGTCTGTGAAAGTCCAGCAAGTGGCCAGGGGTGAATAGTCAGACTTCAAAGGAGATCCAGAAAGGTAAATCTGTCTCTAAAATCAGACGCTGTCAGCTGAGATCCTGACGGATCCGAACTGACAGCGCAAGAAGCGAGCAGTGGGCCAAACCACGCCAAACCTGACCCTTCCAGCAAGAATAAATCAACTAGTGAAAGAAGATGACAGTTTTCATCTGTAGCTTTTCTGCACCTGCAGCTACAGCTGCTTTTCCTGGCTACCTAGCTCTCACCTCCTGCTAATTACCACCGACAGCCTGCTGCTTTGTGCTGCCCTGTGGCCGACCCGCCGTGCAGGCAGCTTTCCTTGGTGCAGCTCAAGCTGCTGTCTCTGCAATGCTCCAGCATTACCCTCCAGATTAAACCCACAGTGCTTTGGTCATGTCACTGTAACAGCCCAGCATTAAACCTGTCATTAAAACAGTTTGCTGAGCATGATCGTGAATTTAGCACTGGCACCTTTTGACATTAATTTCAATGTCCCATGTGGTATTTCCTGGTAACGTGCAAAAGTCTCCTTGCAGGGTGTCATTATGCCTCCTATATGCTCTGTTTATACAGCAGAGAAGGAAGTGATTTTGGTGGGTTTTTTCTCAGGCTGTTATTGATATTGTTTATTTACTGTGTATTGCTGTCAAGCCTGAAGGTCTCAGTTGAGATTCTGGTGTTTTTGTGAATGTGGGTGTGCACGTGATTATGTGCACAAAATATGCCCCTGTTTTTCCTTGGGGCTTAGATATGCAGCCCACCATCAAATGTCTTTGATGCTTCTTTGGGTTTTTTTTATGGTGGGGGAGTGTTTTTAGTCATGAAATGTTGATGTGCTCCCAGTAGAGGTATCAGTAGGAGATGCTGCCTTTTGATCAGCCTGAAAATGCTGTTTATGTTGGCAGGTGCGGGTGAGGGTGGATTGGGGCAGAGGTGGGTATAGATGATTGACCACTCTCTTTTCAAGTGTTCCTGTACCTATTAGCTCTTCCTATTTGTCTTTTATTTTCTTTTTGTTCAATTCTCAGAGGAGATCTTGATAGATAAGCTCTGTTTTCTGAGAGTTTCAGATTTTCCATCTATCTTAGCAGGCAGAAACATTTGCCATTATATGAAGAGTTGAAGATATCATTCCATGTAAGAGTTCTACCCAGGTTTGGTCTTCTGCAGCAGAAGGTCCTGATGCTGTTTTCCTCTAATACATCTGTGTGTGGATCTCAAATTCCACTTAATGTGATGCACATCAGGGCAGGCAGGGCCAAAAACTGTGCCTTTGCCTTCAATCTACTTGTCACCGTGTTACTGCTTAGTCTTACACCTGCTGCCTGAGGTGTCAAGATTTTATGTGGAAAAGAAGGAAGCTTAAAGTCTCCTGGGATTTACTGAACATGAAGAACTCTTGGGCTGACTGACTGCACTTGAAACACAGCTGCCTGGGAGCATTCCTCCAAGCTCCCTCCTGGAGAGGAGAGCCACACAGAAACAAAGAGGAAATCAAGTAGGACTCTTAATATTCATAAATCAAGTGGTGAACTTAGTCCATGTCATGAAAGCAAGCACCAGTACTGTTAATGAGGTTAAAGAAGTTTAATTGGCAGGTACGGAGCAGGAGACTGCTATGAGTGTAAATTCTAAATGATTAATAATAATAGGCTTTTAGTTAATGAGTTAAGTGGACAAGGCTCTGGACAGAAAATCTGAAAAAATTCCGTGTTCACCATGTAGAGAAATCTGATGATGTATCTGTAATGTCATCCAGCCAAGGAAGAGCAGGAGGAGGGGGGAGGCAAGTTTGTGTGTTCTCACATGTCCTTGTGGTCTCCCAAAAACTGTTTTCAGGAGAAAGTACTCTCACAAGTTGCACACATTATCAGTCAGTGCTGGATGCTCTGCTCTTCCCACTGCTCTCTGCAGTCTGACTGGCTTTGGCTTCCTCAGCTCTGTAGGAAGATATTAATTTCCACTTAATACTTCAAAGGGAATAGGGTTTAACTTGTTTCCAGTAAAGCTCTCCAGTGATTTTGACAAGTTGGGCACTATGTGGAAACCAGCTGCAGGTGACACATAAAACAAGAGTGGCTTCCCATGTCCAGAGAAATATTTTGCATATTGTGTTGCTTTGTCTCTTTTACAGCATATTTATTTCAGGCCAACAAAAAAAAAAAAAAAAAAAATCCTGCTTTCCTCTACATTTTTAGAAGTAATCTTGTAAGGCTGTTTCTTTTGTAGTCACTTAAAAGGATAACTGGAACTATTATCAAATTTATTATCACATTTCCCACTGGCTAAGACAGCCGACTCTGGTGGCTGACTTGCCTCTGAGCATCACTTGTGCATTTTGTGCTATCAAAAATATACCTAAATAGCCTCTCATTTTCTGTATTTATTGTTTCATAGGCATCCATGCACCTTTGGTTGACAGTCTGTAATGTCACCACACACCCAATCACGCTCCAGCCTATGGAGGTTTCCAAGGTAACACAGCCACAGTCGCAGGGAAAGGAGAAAACTGAAAACAAAGCAAAAAGCCCTGCAGCATTTCTATTTGCTCAATAGTTTAAAAACCACTAAAGAGTAATCCTCTAGTATAAGCTGTCTGTATTGTCATGCTAAACAGGTTTATCTTACTTCTCCTTGATTTTCATCGGGCCATGGAATGCCAGTTCAGAGAATTCCTTGCTGATAAGGGTGGTTACTGGAGTCTTGCTGGGAGCAGACCTTAGGAGATACTTCAGAGACATGGACAAAATAGTCAGTCCCTGCCTGTTCTGAAAGAAACAGAAAAAACACGTTGTATCAACTCTAACAAGCAGGTTTTCTTGCCAGTATTAGTCCTAATGATGGTGAAGACTGAAGTTACTGCAGCTGTATATGTTTCATGACACTTCTTTCTGAAAGACACTGGCCTTATTTACACCAAATTAGTGTTCCCTTTCAGTTGGTATAATGGACTAATTAGTGGACAAATTATCAGCAAGTGGCATTGTTTTAAATTCCCTCTTTCAGTTAATGGCAAGTCTGAGTGTCACTGCATTTCAAACGGTAGCAGCTCATCTTAAAGTTCCCAGGACTTCTCTTTATTATGTTGACTTCTGGCAATCTTGAAAGAACTTGGCTTAGGAATAGAAATTATATTAGTTTTGTGAGTGAGTGGTTTTTTGCTGGTGATGGACAGAGATCAAGTGGCTGCATCAGTACTATTACACCTATAAAGTCGTGTCACATTCTTCTTTGCATTTCTCCTTAGGGCTTCCAGCCTTTTAGTTGGCTTTATGATCCTCTGTGTCTGTAGGGACATCAGGAAGATTTGTAAAGAGCCGCTAGAAGTTTGTGGAGTTTTTTCTTTGCTCCTCATGGTTATGGCACCCCAGCTCAGCTGTGACCCCTCTGTTCAGCAGGGCTCTGTTTCTTGGGGGTGGCTGAGCATGTCCCAGTCAGTGAAAGTGATGGAGGGCTGGGGAAGGACTCAGAGGACATGGGAGGGCAGTGCCTTGTGCCTCTGATGGAGAGAGCACATCTGTGGTTGCTGGAGGAGTTCACACCTCTAGGTGCTGCTTCTGGTGAGCAATCCATGCTCAGGATGCAGAGACTTTTCATCCACACCATCCCTGAGCTTCCCAGGCATTTTCCTTAAAATTACACTACGGACACACAGCACAATGTTTGGAGAGTGATGCAGAGTGTAAGAACTTGTTTCCTGCTGAATACAGAGGGAGCCAAGGTTTGGGGATCTTTTGGTGAAGTTGGCTGTGTCTGCAGCTGAGGACCAGCCTTGCTGAGCTCCTGCTGCCACATCTGCAGCCATCCATGGCACTCCTGTTGGAGCCCTTGCAAAAACAGACAGGGCAGTGCTGGCAGGATGTTCCTGGCAGCAGTGCCACGACTCTGGAGCTGCTCTCTGCAGCCACCGGCTGTGAAGTGGTCCAAATCTGGGGATAATCCAGGAATGCTGCAAAAACCACCTGTTCAGAAAGGTCTTTGGAGGGAGTCAGGTGTTGGCTTCCCAAGCCTGGCAGCTGGTGCAAAGGAGTGTTTTTCTAGGAGATAGGCTTGCTGTGTTCCTTCTGGAATAATTATTAAATGCTGGTAGGGCTTTGTTGTATTAGTAATTACTTGTCAAGGCACCTGAAGCTTTTCATTCTTAAAAATCAAACAGTACATAATTCCTAAAGAGCCAAAGCCTGGGTAATAGTGGAAGTTTTGCAAAGCTATAAAGAGCTGCTTTGCTCACTTTTGGAAAGCCCTGGGAAAAATTTCTTAGCTCTGTCCATCATCCCCTGTGCTGGAAAATGGGCACAGAGTAGTATTGAAGCAGCTACCTAAGCAAGGAAGTGGGATGATGGATGCTGTGCCCTTTTCAAACGATGGTTCACAAGGCATTTGAGGATTGTTCTTCAGAGACCATTAAAAAGGAGCTTTGGAGGAGGAGAGACAAGTTTTGTGGCAGGCAGGATCAAGAAGGATGTGTGTTTGCTGGGTGGTGTCATAGATCAGAACCACACAAACCTTCTGAAACTAATTGCAGCAAGGAACAGTGACGAGCTGCTCTTACCTGTCTCTCTTGTATGTCTTAGGCAGCTCCTACTTTGAAATTTAATTGCTTCTAGAATTGGCAATGCAGATTATTGAGGCGGGGAGGGAGAGGAATAAAAGCTTTTGCATGGTCTAACCAGAGATTTTGAGGGAAGGCGAGAGATCTGGAAATGCCTGGGTAGATGTCTGCGTGCTGAATGGGATGGGGCTGTTGCTGGTGGGAACATCAGTGGGAACAGAAGGAAAATGTGCTCTGATATTCCATGGCCAAGGCTTTGCCGTGGTCTCTGCACTCGGCAGAGATGTCCAAGCCCTCTGTGATTCCTCCAGCTGCAACCCAGCAGCAGCACTTCAGAGGAGGGGCAGATGCACGGAGCTTATCTGGTTACATCTCAATAGAGCTCCCGCTCGATACTGATGGGAGCTTTGAAGCTCTCCTGCCACCGTGCATAAATGTTTCAGGGGTAGGATCCATTTTGAGCAGAGAGCTGGGTCTGACTCATCCCAAAAAAGCAGTCCCTCCTGCCTGGCAGCTCTTCTTTCCCAGATTTTGCATTCTCTTTCTTCTGTCGCCGCTGGTTGTATACCTTGTACCACCAATAATCAGCTGGATCATGCAGATAGAGTTATTTGCCTGTAAAAAAGTCTGATTTTACTTAACTCCCTTCCAGTTACATAACTAATTTTTAATACTTAACACCCAGAGTCCTGTGCAGGTGGCCTGGGCTGACCACCCCAAACATCAGCCTGACTAACCAGAGTGTGTGTGTGGAAGCCATCCCTGCTGTCCTCACATCAGGAGAGAGATGCTCAGTTGTAATTGAAATATTTCTGACTGTGATTGAAAGCTGCTGGTTTCACTGTGACCTCTCTGTACTTCTCTGCATCTTATGCCCAAGCAGGAGATCCTGCCTGCCCCTGTACCATTCTGCAGGGAATTAGAAGGGATTTCTCTGTCATTTCTTTATCATCAGGGGACTCTCCCTCTAGCAGCAAAGTCCAGCTAATGCAGAGCACAGTTCTTTTCCACAGCCCAGCCTGTACCACACTTGGACTGCCATCCCTCTTGCCTTAACATTACAGCTTTAGTCAGCTGGTGATGCTAAACTTGCCTCTTATTTCTTTGCGAGCGAAACAGGCTAAAAAAATTCGTCAGTGCTAATGACCGATTATTTAATTACGTTTTTCCTGATGCCCCAGGTCACTGACTCGGATTACGAGGACGAGCTGCCCAAGCACTCCTTTGTGAACCATTACATGAGCGACCCCACCTACTACAACTCGTGGAAGAGGCAGCAGAAAGGGGTGAAGCAGCACCCGGCCTCCTACAGATACGAGGAGTGCACGGCCAGCGAGACAGAACCCTATTTCCAGACTGTCATCACGACACAGAGCTCAGGAGGGGTGTACACCCCAACGGGACAGCCCGCGCCCGGCTCCCGGACTCCAGTGACAGGATTCTCCTCCTTTGTCTGAGCGGGGCTGGGGACACGGCGGGACAGTCACAGTGACCGTGTGTGCGTGCCCGGGGCGCTGAGCTGTGGGGGACATCTCTTTATCAGGGTAGAAACGGATGGGAACACACCTGAGGCTGGGTTGTTGGTGTTTTGGTTGGTGGTTTTTTGGTTTTTTTTTTTCTTTCTGAAGACAATCAACTCTATAAAAACACGGAGCTGAACTAGCTGAACCTTTGTTTAAGAAAGCAAAAAGAAAAAAAAAAGGAATTCTGAACAGCGATGATTTTAACCACTTGTGAATAGTAGGGGTTTTTTAACCGCTTTTTGTAACACTGCTTCAGGAAGCAGCTCCCATGCCCTTCTCCCTCCCTCTTGCTTTCTCTCCCCTCCTGTCCCACTACTCCCAAACGAGCAGGTGAATTCCCTAGATGCAATGAGTGACTTTGTGATGTGATTTGAAGAGAAAACATAAAACCTCCCAGGCTCCTTTTTCTTCCTTTTTCTCTACTCTTTCTCTTTTTTTTTCTTTTTAATTTTTCTCTGTCATCAAGGTCAAGTAGTAAAACACAGAAAAGGGACACATTCTTAGGTGAAAAGCAGACACCTCCTCTCTTCTCCTCACTGCTCCACACATTAGGAGCACTGACTGATCAATTTAGGCTCAGACGTGTCACTATGTCTTCTCTAAGCTCACTACTGGTGTATTTATATTGCATTACTGACCTGCTTTTCTTTCTTCTTCAAATGGGACCTGCTGCATTCTTTAAATATTCCAACTACAGGGCCTTTGGAAGAGGAGATGGCTCAAAAGAGTGCTGTAGGCAGTGGTGGGTGAAGCAAGTGGGAAGAATTCAGATGTAAGGTCAGTTTATTTTTAGTGTGGCTCTAATCCTCCTTGTGGACTGCGGGTACCATTTGAATCAGTCATTTTTTAGAAGTCAAAGGACACAACCCAGCAAGCCAGAGGAATTTTTCAATTAAAATTGCAGTGACAACCTAGAGAGTTTTACTAATTGATGAAGGTTTTGATCATCAGAGTCACCATGCCCTGCCAACAGAAGGTGAGCATCCTTTCTCACCCAGACTCTGCAGCTCTGTTGACTGGTCTGTAAAAAAGTACACAGTGGCAGGGTTTGTTTGATTTTATTTTTTAGTACAAAGACACACCACACAGACTGGGTGAGTTTTTGGTGTACACAGGTGCCTTTTATTGATTCTTCAGCTTCATATCTGGGAGAAGCAAAGTGTCTCCAAATAAAGCTAACCAGGTTTTTCAGGCATTGGGGTCATGAATTACCTTGTGCACATTTACAGCCTGCTCTGTGCACTTGAAACTATGGAAAAGAGGAGATTTTTAGTTTATTTTCCATCCTTTTGTACTGCTCATTTCTTGTTTTCTTCTTTTCTATCATTTTCCTGAGTCTGTCATGTTTACTAGCAAGTTATTTACTCACATGGAAGTTGTCAGGCATTAAAAGAATCCAAGTCCAGGATGTTGCAACAGTCCTGGGCCACCAGACTTTTTATCATTAATTTAAGAGGTGATTTTGGAAGTAGGAGAGTCTTTGCCATGCCAGGATCTGGCATTTCCTTCCAGGTGGGTAAGCCAGGAAAATTGGTGCTTGCTAATGTCCTGTCAAGGCTCATGTGGGCATTGTTATTATGGAAAATTGTCCCTGTCCTCTCAAGGGATGTGGGACATCTGTGACAGGGGGAGGTGGTGTCTTCAGAGCAGGTTGTTGAAACCAGGCTGCCTGGAGGGCCTAGTTGGGAGTATCCTGGTGGCACCTCAGCAAAACAGTTGAGGTTCAAGGGCCAGCTCAGCCTTGCTGTCACCTTTCAGTGCCTCTTGGACAGGGCAAATGATCCCAGAACTGCTTTTACTCCTCGGCACTGCCTCCAAGCACTGCTGCTCTTGGTGCATGCAGACTCTGCATAGCTTTGGCACTGGATTGCTGTTCCACTCCAAAGGTTCCAGGAAGAAAAAGTTCAAAACCAAAAACTCCAGTGGGTGTGTTTAAGGGCTTTTGAGTTTGGGATAATGATCTGCAGCTCATTAGAAGGCAAGGGACTCGCAAAGACACGGCTGAACCAAAACCCTGTGAGTCATCCCCCTCTCTGCACCTGGGTAGGATGTGTGTGGGATGGAGATGGGGCTCCAAAGAGAATGACTTGGAGTGTGCTGTGAAGAGGAATGCAAAGCAAACAAAAAACCCACTGCCTTCTGTGCACTTTGACTGTTCTCTTAAGCCATATGGACTTTGCTTTAATTACTGAACTGCCAAAATTTGTTTTCGGTCTGTTTTTTGTTTCTTAGACAGAATTATCTACGTGACTTTCTGATTTGTTTTCCTTTTCCTTTGTCATTTCCTGCATCAGATTACATATTTTAAACACATCGTTTTTATACATTTGACACAGCAATGCAATTGCTCTTGGAATTTTAATGGCACTTGTCCAACAGGTGTAAGAGGTAGTGCTGCAGGAGGAGCCCTTCAAGGACCACTGAGGACTTAGGGATGTAAATTAGTAAGAAGTAAATGGAACACTCAAGACTTTGTTCCAAAGGAAAGCATAATGTGAGTAACTCCACATCTCCTGAATACTGGCAGATCTCAATTGGTGTAAGGTGCAGTTACTCCCTGGGGCTGATCTGATACCACATTCAGGAAACAAAAAAACAAAAAAACAAACAATAAAACCAAGGGGCATAAAGGAAATGGGCTTTGTGGCCACTGCTCCAGTGAAGGACAACATGGGGAGCACCATGATCTATACAAGGCAAGGAGAAGAGACTGTTCCTTTTTCCTCAGAACCAGCTGCAACCTGAGCTTGCTGAGGGCCTGCTGAGTTGGCTGTGTGGCTCTTTTCTTCTGACTGCTGTCGAAATAACAGGTTAGGTGTGATTCCTTTAGGACCTGTTGATCCCAACAAGAGTTTTTCTGTTCCATTCTCATCCACACTGTTGTCACTCTTGGTTGTGTTGTGTTCAGGAGTTGGCTTTGCTGACACGTGGGTTTATTTTCGATAGGCAGTTGCAGAGTGAGGGGGTGCAGTGCCCTGCTCAGCTCTCAGCTGGGCCCAGGATGTTTTTTCTGCTGTGCAGGATCCTGTGTAGCTCCATGTGTGATGCCTCCACCATCTTGCTAACACACTCACTTTGTAAAATACGGTTAATAGGTAGGTTTTATTTACTTCACATATCAGGGAAATTGTTTTATCTGGAAGGAAATACTCCATCAGTTAGGAAGAAAGCTCTATTTCACTGCTGCAATCTTGGGGAATTGTAGCCTTGAAATACAACTTTTAAACATTAGTTGTCATGTTACAGTAACTTCACGCATTGAATTCACTTGCATTTCCATCTTCTTGTTTAGAGTAGTCTTGAAAAATGAAGGCTTATGTTTAAAATGCCTTCTTAGGATATTTTATTTTCCTTTATTTATTTCCCTTCCCTTGTTTCTCAGGTCTCTTGGTGACTGTTACTGAAAAATAAAAGCAGCATCATGAAATGACCAAGGGAGGCATTTCAGGGAATGGTTTAATAGGAGCTTGTTTTTCATGCAGTAGCCATAACAATATCCAGTCTCCTGCAGGTAAAAAGTGCCCAAGTCTTCACCCCCTGCCAGGGCTGAGGTGACATCAGCCAAAACTGTCAGCAATGCTGCCAGCACCAAACCTCAGGCTGTCCCTGTCATAAATCACGTGCAAAAGTGCACACAGGAGAGGAGCTGTGCTGTTCCAGCCCACTCCAAGTGGAGCATTTTATCCCCCCAAAATCCATGTCACATGTGGTGTGTCCCCACCATAGCCCACCCTTGGGTGGAATATTTTCCATTCCTGCCTTTTAATGCTCTGATGTTTGGGCAGGGCCAGCGCTGTGCAGGTACAAATGGCAGTGGTGACAGGGGACAGGAGAGGGCACTCCCTTGCTTTCATCAGTGAGAATCTCTTATTCCCTGCCCTGGGAGTCACTCACGTGGAATGCCTTCATGGGAGGGGCAGGGAGAGGTGAAAGCACAAAGGTGTTCATCAGCATTTACTAAAGGAATCACACTTTGGCCAGTTGATCCCACTTTTGGGAGCAGTTGGCATGGCTGGAGAGAAGAAAGAAAAATACACAAAAAAGAAATGGATCTATTACTCAAATTTTTTTTTCCCTCTTCATTTTGAGTGTTAAAGCCAATGATGTTTTGCAGATGATCCAAGATCTCATTTCTCGTCCTTATACCAAGGTCTCTGCCAGAAGCTGCTGTGTAGCAATTGTTCAGATTAAGTATCTTGACATGGGGCTGCATTTATTATCCTTGTCATTGCTTCCCTCAAGAAATTCATTGGGTCATCCAAAGATTATCTAATCTGCTTTCCAAAAGGGGAGGAGAGAGGCATCTTTATACATACAGAGCACTGGTGTCTTCTCCCACACATTGCTTTCAGATATGCAGGGCAACTTGTTTGAGAAAAATCCTTTTAGGAAAAGAATTTATCAGGAAACTTAAAAAGAAAGCAAACAACCACACAAGAAAGATAACCTCTGGCAGAGGCATTAGAAATCCTGACCGTGATGCCAAGACCTCCTGTTTTTACTGATCTCCTGTACCAGTAGCTGCCAGAAGGGCCCACGCAATGAGGGGTGATGTTTGGAAAGGAAGAACCACAGAGTTGCTGGGACATGGGGAGGTTGTCCTGCAGATAGCTTCACTCAGCCTGGAGTTCCTGCTAGTTCAGTCACATTCCTTAGGTTGTTTTTATAGGTTGTTGCCAGCACGTGTGGAATCCACACATTGTCAAGGTGTTCCTAGAGCCTACGAGGTTACCGGAGGTGGGGAAAGGTTTGTTGGTGTGGTGTTCAAACAAAGCCACACGTGTGATGATGTGGTTGTGCAAAACCCATTGAAACCTCCTTAGGGAAAGCCACCCTTGAATTAGGAGCACGTTCACCCCAAGACTGAACATGATGGGCCTGAAAAGGCTCCACCTGACAAGTCATAGAATCCCAGAATGGTTTAGGTTGGAAGAGATCTTAAAGATCACCTTGTTTGAACCCCCCTGCCATGGGACACTTTCCACTAGAGCAGGTTGCTCCAACCTGGCCTTGGACACTTCCAGTCCCTTCTGTTCTTTGTATTTCTGTACTCCTTTTGTCCTTCCCCTGCCCTCCCAGACAAAGAAAGCTGCCTTGCACTTTGTGCAGGTGTAGAGTTTGCCGCGCCCGATAGCAGAGAGCCACAATGGATAAGCACACATGTGACACTTGGGACAGGTGAGATTTGTTTGAACAATGAGTGAAGTACCATTGGCACTTGAGATTCAGGCTCTGACTCAGATTTTTATATCTCAAAGCTGCCACGTGCCCACTTTAAACGGCCTTGGGGCCTCAAGACTTGACAGGAAATTCATTATTTCAATGCTGTTTGATCACTGTGCACTTTCTTGGGGCTTGAATCACTGGATACAGAGACAGGAATGGGGTTACAGAGCTTTATATCAAGGTGTTTTCCCATTTGTGTCCAATTCTCTAGATTTGGGGATTTCTGCTACCATGGAGTGGTGGCACTCTGCGGGTGGGAAGTGCCACCAGGGCTCCCTTTGATGTCATTACACCCCGGGGCCATGCTGGGGCCTGTCACAGTGCAGTGGGAGCTCTCAGGTAGCAGAAAGGTGCAAGAACCCCATATTGTGGTGAGTTTGTAGCTGGTCACTTTGNTTAGGTTGGAAGAGATCTTAAAGATCACCTTGTTTGAACCCCCCTGCCATGGGACACTTTCCACTAGAGCAGGTTGCTCCAACCTGGCCTTGGACACTTCCAGTCCCTTCTGTTCTTTGTATTTCTGTACTCCTTTTGTCCTTCCCCTGCCCTCCCAGACAAAGAAAGCTGCCTTGCACTTTGTGCAGGTGTAGAGTTTGCCGCGCCCGATAGCAGAGAGCCACAATGGATAAGCACACATGTGACACTTGGGACAGGTGAGATTTGTTTGAACAATGAGTGAAGTACCATTGGCACTTGAGATTCAGGCTCTGACTCAGATTTTTATATCTCAAAGCTGCCACGTGCCCACTTTAAACGGCCTTGGGGCCTCAAGACTTGACAGGAAATTCATTATTTCAATGCTGTTTGATCACTGTGCACTTTCTTGGGGCTTGAATCACTGGATACAGAGACAGGAATGGGGTTACAGAGCTTTATATCAAGGTGTTTTCCCATTTGTGTCCAATTCTCTAGATTTGGGGATTTCTGCTACCATGGAGTGGTGGCACTCTGCGGGTGGGAAGTGCCACCAGGGCTCCCTTTGATGTCATTACACCCCGGGGCCATGCTGGGGCCTGTCACAGTGCAGTGGGAGCTCTCAGGTAGCAGAAAGGTGCAAGAACCCCATATTGTGGTGAGTTTGTAGCTGGTCACTTTGCCTCTATTGGGCTGGAGTCCATCCTCTGATTTGGTATCTGCTCTCAGCTTAGGGGTAGGACCGCCTCACACAGCTGTGTCTGAGCTACCCTTCGGTGTACTCTGGTTATCAGATCATTGCTTTTAATTCAGTGTCTCTTTGGAGATTTGCCCTGGATTTTTGTTCCACACCTCTTGTTAGCCTCACCTTCACCACTCCACTATTTTATATGAGAAAGTTACTTCTTCTTTTGCAAACTTGCTTCTGATTAAAAGAACCCTTTTGGAAACATCTGTGTCCTTGGTACATTTGTTCTGCGGAAGGGAAAAAAGGTATTTTTCCAGACTCTTCTGTTGTTGAAGAAGTTTCTGGGTGTCTTGCCAGTGTGCTCACAAGTTAACAGCTCAGGACACTGAAACTGTAACACGGACTGAAATTCCTCACTGTTTGCTCTGGACTGTAAAATCTTACAACCCCTGCTGCTTCTCAGCTAAGCTGACGCTCTCAAATAGTTTCCACACAAAATTTGATCAGTCTTAAATATTTTATTATTTTTCAGCAATAAACTTTTTCAGATCCATAGCACAGGAGAGTCAAAACCCACTCAGAAACAGAAACTGATGGGGCCAACATTTTTTATGCCTTTGTCCCTTCCCCAGCAGTGTTGAAGCAGCTGTTAATCAGTTCACACAAACATGCAGATGTTGGGGAGGCAGGACCAGATCCCAGCTGGGGGAAATCAGGGCAGCTTTCTTATTCCAGGCTGGTTGGTTGTGCTTTTCACCCACTGAGCATCTGGCCTAGAGAAGTAAACTAAACACAGTCAGGTCAGCTACAGCTCTGGTGGGAGAAATAAGGGCGAGAAATCAATGTTTTCCAAGTGGGAGAAGGGAAGAAAAAAAAAAAGTCAAACTGTGAAGGAAAGAACTCATATTCTCCTGCTCCTAAAAAGGATATTATAAATAATGCAGTGTTGTATAAATACAGGCAGCCCTTTGCAGCTGGGAGCTTGTAATAACCCAGAGGTATCACTGTACCCATTTTGAAGATGAAATTCCTCCCGCCACAGCATTTCGTGAACAAGACATTATCCTGCAAAATTGCCATAAGGTGCAGAAGTGCTTTTTTGAGGCCATTTTGGCTCCAAAGTGTATCATCCTCCAGCTTCCAGCCCTTACTCTTCTCAAGATGTGTTTCCCCCACACAGGTTTTTGTGGCTAGGATTGGAGCACAGACATAAGCATGGGAGTGGATAGGAAATCTGCCACGGTATTTGTAGCCTAAACAATACCAGAGAAAACAGATTGGCTTCCCGCCCTGCCCTGAACAGCACAAGCAATGACTTGACTGAATCAAGTAATCTGGGCTTTCATTACTGATCCTTTTCCTGCTATTTGTCTCTTTTGTTCCCTCTTTTTTCCCTCTGCGTTTTTGCTCCAGGGATATTTATTTTTCTCCTTGCTCCTTTTCTTTTCTATTTTTTTCTTTTGTAAGCCTGCCTCTTGTTTTTATTATTTTTTCTCTCCTCCTCTTGCCTCACTAATTATTTTCATTCCAAACCTGCGTTTTCCACAAAATCAAAAGGAACTTCATGTGAACACATGTTTTTGTTGGGTTTTTGTTCAAATCTACTGTGCTCCAGGAGTTCTTTAGCTTTGCTGGTTTGTTCACTTGGAAATGCTGGGCACGTCCCTCCAAGCCAAGGCAGTGTGGCCGCTGACTTCCCAGCCTGGTAGAAACCTTCATTAAGTAGGCAATTGGCACGTTCACCACCATTTGTTAACGAGTTAGGATAATCCTAAATTAGATGAGGCTGACTTGTGAAGTCATTCTTCGAGGCTTTACAAGGCAAATTTGTCAGCAGTGCTGAAACCTGTGAAGTCTTGTGGAATCAGAGGATCACACCTGCCTGTGGAAGAATGAGGAAGTTCCAAACCATCGTTGCCTGACAAAAACGAGTTCAGAGGAAGAAGGAACCAACACCCACTGTGCCATTCAAAGGTACTTCCCTGTTTTATGCAACTTTCAAGGGGTTCAGTGCACCCTTTATGCTGATGATACCCTAGGAAAGCAGATGGGGCAAAGCCACAGACTTGTTCTTTACCCTGAGACTCCTTATCTGAGTTTGTGCCCTTTGTGCACTTCACAGAAGGTGTAGATAAGGCTAAAAGGCAAGTTGGGGAAAAAACCCTGTGTAATATAGCCTGGGGCCTCATGCCAAGAGTGATAAAATGCTTGACAAACACAGGTGACCTCACCACGGCCCTGCCACATTGGGAAGGATAAATACCCCACCTTTGTAGGAGGAAATTGAGGCACAGGCCAGTTTTGCCTGTGGGACCAAGCCACAGTCTGTGTGGCTGCTATCAGTGTGCCCAAGTGGCCTTGACGGCAATGTCCTCAGTACAGGGCGAAGAAAACACATCTTTCTTACAAAACAGCAGGATGAGTTATTTTTGGGTCTTTATAAATTGTCTGTTTTCCGGCACTATCATTCTTACCCTACCAGGGGAACATGAGTGACCTAATTAGAGTCTAATTCCAACAGTACAAGGCTCAATTTGTAAATACAAACTTTTTCAATCTTGAGTTATTTTTTATGTATGTATAAGCACACCCCAGAGGTGGGGGGCAGGGGAGGAGCAGGGCAATGGGAGTCATCAGAGAAGCTGAACTATGGAAAATTTGGCATAAAGGAGGGCCAATTTTCAGATGTATTTATGAGACTGACTTAATCTGCTGGGAGACTGTATCCTCTGGGATTAAACTTCACATAGCCTCACGGAAATTCAGAAATGTTGTATTCCCCACCATAGGGAGGACTGGCAGAAGAAGGATTCAGTATTTCAATCCTCTGTCCAGCAAAAAACATCCAAGGTGATCGATGAGGACACTTTCATTGATCCATGGCTGTCTCTGCACCACAGAAGAAATTAAGAGGTGAGAGAAAGATGCTTGTTTTCAATGAAGCCCATTTCACAAAGCCAGCAAGGGTTAATCCAACCAGCCAAATGCTTGGCTTTAGCTGGAATAGAGAAATCCTGTGAGGTTGAGTGATAAGCCTCTAGCCATACCTGCTTGGATTCTCAAGGACTGTGCCTGAACATGTTGGGGATGGCTCACATCCAGCAGCTGCTGATAGGGAGTCCACAATGCTGAATGAGTCACGAGCCAAACAGCTTCATCCCTGCCCTGAGTCCACACACAGAACATGTCCAGAAAAAACATCCAGAACCCAGGCACTGGAGACAGAAGCAATGGGCCAAATTCTGCCCTTGGGCAGTGATGTCGCTCTGGGTGCCGGGTCTGGCTGAGCAGAGATCCTGACTCCAAAAGAGATTCCAGAACACTGGATTGTTTCTAATGCATGTCCTCATGAGATAGGGTGGATTTGGAGGTAAGGGAATGGTGGTAGAAAGGGCTGCATGTCAGGTGTTTAGAGCTGAGGGCTTCAAGGTCACATCATGATTTTTTGTCATTTCTGGCTTGACTCCTGTTTTGGAAATGGCTCGTCAGAAATTGAGGTCACTGCAAGTGGTGCAATGACACTTTCTGGAAAGCACTGGCTGCTTCATGCAGTGAGACTGAGCTACCAGCTGGGAGGTCTGAAAAGCCAGAGTTCTTCTCTCATGCAATGTGAGACAGGCAAAGGAGAAGTTGTCCTTGGAGGAGCTGGTGTCCGAGCGTGAGCGGGGAATGCACACAGCACTGCCCCCGCCGTGCTTTCCAGAATTGGTTTTATACTTTAACACTGGCTGTGGCTTATAATTTTCTATCCTTGCTCAGAAATTATAGAGGAGTGAAAGAGAGATGGGTTTCAGCTGTCGACGCTTCAGGAGCATTCAGCAGCATCACTGGATGAAAGCAGCAACGTGGTCTTTTTGCTCTGCAGAGGTCTCAGAAATACCCAGGCATGAAGCGCTGTGTGGTTCCAGGCTTGGTGAGAGGGAAAGCAGAAGCTAGTGCCAGCCCTTGGTCCTTCCATGGCTGCTGGAGCTCTTTGAGGATGTCATACATCTGGTGCTTTCCCATTTAGTCCTTTCACAAGGCTCATTTGAGAGCAAGGTTTGTTAGGAAGAGCCAGGAATAAACAGCTCATGATGCCATTTGTGGGATGAGAGGAAAATAAGAAGAGAATTGTTAAAGATGGGACAATCAGTGAATAAAAGCCTGGTTATTAATGAGGCTGACATTTTGTTACGTCTGTTAGAAAGACTGTGTGTTATAACATGACTTTTCCCATACTGTGTGGAGGAAAGGAAAACCTTTGGGTCTGCAACACAGCAGCTATCAAGAGAACCTGAGATGCAGGGGAGCATTCATCTCCTGGGGATGGCCTTCTACCAGTGACTTCTCTCCTCTTGGCCTCATTCAGTGCTGCCAAGCAGACAGTAGTAAAATCACCTCTCCTTCAGAGAGGACCCTCTCGTTAAAATTTTTTTCTCTCTCTCTCAGAGCTTTTAGAAACTGAAGCTCTGCATGAGGTTTAGTGTCATCCTCTGTGCCCCATCAGTTTGGTCACCATTCTACCAGCGGATCTAAGGTGCATTATCTGATTTTTACCAGTGACTACAGCCAGATATCACAGTTCATGTCTCGTTCTGTTTGTTTTAGCCTTGGTGACCATCAGCTTTTGAATCCCCACGTATCTCAGTCCCTTGGCCACCTGTTCCCTCCCGGCTCAGAGGAGTGCAGGATGTTGGCACAGCAGAAGGGTGCTGTACACAGTACCCAGTGCATGAAAGCCCAGCGCTCTGCCACTGCAAAGAGGAGTGCTAGATAATATGTGAGTTAATATTGAACTGGGATTGTTGCCGGGGTGGTGCAGCAAGAGCAAACACGCCAGGATTCACTGCAGTGTGAGGGATCACGTGGTGGCCAGGGGACAAGTGTGGGAGGGCAGGGCCACGGCTTCAGTGCTGCCCAGGATCATCACGGGACACCCTGCCGTGGGGGAAGAAGGTCACACTCAGTTACTCCTCCTCTCCCCAGAGCACAAGAATAAATAGTCTTTTAATAGCACTGTGCACATCCCCAGGGCTCCAGCCAGCCTTTTTAGAGCCCTTGGGATTTGTTATTAATGGGGAAAGCAGTGGCTCTGTGTTGGTGTCAATAAGAAGGGCGATGTCAGAGAGGCTGAGGCCACATGTGCTCATGACCCAGAGGAGGACATTCCTTTTGGACCACTCTGGGTCCTTCATAGGTACGGTCTCTAACCCTGAAAACATCACCAGGGCTGTGAACCAGCTCTGCTTTCTAATATATAACTATGCCTGTAGATCAGCACATCAGAGAGGTCACTGGCACTGATGTGACTCCTAGCAGCTTTCTTGGAGACATCTCATATTGTTATTACCTAAAATGAGGGGGAGAGGAGGTGGGGGAAGTAACACTTTTGTGAAAGAGGTGAATTAGAAGAAGCATTGATGTCAACTTGCAGCCTGCTGCATTTTTCACTTGTTTTAGCACATCTGCTGCAAGAGTGCAGTGGGGAGCACTCATCATTCCCCCTTTAGTACCACAAGATGTTTTTGCTGGGTCACCAGCCTTGGACAGACAAGACTTGTGTAGCCCAAACCTGGGCAACTTTCTTCCATTCTGGGATGCTGCAGCAGCCCCTCACCTGCAGCCCTGTTGTGTGATTTGCTTGCCCACAATGCTAAATGCCATTAAATGTTGCCAAAAAAATGATCTGGAGAGCCTTTCCCTCTACTTTATCCCTCCTGGGTGCCATTTCAGTGATATTCACATTAGAAAAATAGTCACAGTAAGTACAGAATCTACCACCACTTTTGGTCTAAAGAGCTGTGTAAGGATAAAAGCATCACTTTAATACATGCAATTTTTATAAAATTATCTGACAGTGAGTGTTCAGAATGGCCCCACCTGCAGCTCTGAGTCATGGCAGCAATTTTGACTGGGAGGTGGACATTTTATCAACTATGATTTTCTCAAATCTGGGGAGCTGGAGAGACACACCACTTCAAGAGACCTGCAAAAAAAACCAAACCAAAAGTCAGATAAATAAAGAGTTTGCAGAGGCTCACCAGCCACACAGTGAACCATGCCTCTAAATCAGTAAATTGCTCCCACTCAGACCTGTTTTGGACAAATGGGTAATTTCCTTGTATGCAAAGATGCTTGCACAGTTTATTTACATATTTTGGAGGCTAGCTAACATACTTGTTCTCCTCTGAAGTCTGTCTTTGCCTCAGTTCCTGTCTGAGAGAGGAGAAAATACTGAACCACAAACCCACTTCCCACTGAGAAATCACAACAGCTGTTAGAAGTTATTGGAAAATCAAAGGGTTTGTGCAAGGAAAGAAATGCAGCTAATCCCAGCCTGGGAGTTACTGCTCCAGCACCTGGTTTTTCCTCCTGCCTCTCACCACTGTTCTTTATGTCCTTCTGGTATGGGACCTGTCAAGGAGAAGAACCAGCCTTTGGATGCAAGAGAAAGGATAACTCCCCAACAGCAGTTGCTTCAAGGTGTCTTAAAAGGGGCAGATTCTCATAAAATGGAGAATAAAGTTCCCGTCACAGCACGCGGCTACAGCTCAGCTCTTGAGAGCTGCCTGGAGAAGCAGGAATCAGGGATGTGCATCCACAAAATGGTTAATTGATTACTGTCAGCCAGTGATTATGTGAATCATTGAGTACATTGTGGCTGTGCAATGCTGGAGGTGTCTGAGACACTGACCAACCAAAAGTGGCAGTGCTGTTGCTCAGCTCTTCCACA
This sequence comes from Chaetops frenatus, assembly GCA_013400775.1. Classification (NCBI taxonomy): domain Eukaryota; kingdom Metazoa; phylum Chordata; class Aves; order Passeriformes; family Picathartidae; genus Chaetops; species Chaetops frenatus. Next base: position 102,822 of record VZTR01029955.1, read on the forward strand.
TAAATGTGGAAGTGACTGCTGGACCCATCGGCAGCTCAGCATATCCTGTCTGTGTTTTATGAGGCAACAGAAATGTGTGGGCAGAGCCACGTGAGATCTGACTGGCAGGTAATTGCAGAAGCACTTGGGTGTCTTTAAGGCTGAGTGTGTCAGAGGCAGGGAAGCAATGCCTGATGCAGCTGAGAGTGATGACCACGGACAGTCCTTGGCTGGTCCACGTGGGTCTACTGGTGCCTTCAAGGAACACAGAGAAGGGGACAGTGCTGGACTGCACAGAGGATGAGATTTGTGGCCCTTCCCAGTGTGATGGGGACAAAGGACACCACATCCTGACCCATGCCCACGTACACCCACCAGCACGGGGTGTTTGCATACGCTGGAACTAAACTGGCCAGAGGCTCCACTGTGTCCCCATACACATAATGTATGTGCCACTTCCCTGGCAGAGCGCAGCCAGTCCCGTGTCTGTGTCTGAGGGGGAAACTGAGCTGCCTAAAGCCAAATGTCATCATCTTGTGCAATCTGAGTGCAGAGAGAACGCCCGGGGCAGAGGGATGTCGGAATCCGTCCCCAGGAGACACGGCCGGGGAGAGAGAGGGATCCCCCGGCCCTCAGCACCTCCTGCCCATACGGCCCTGCCCTGGTGGCTCCCTGGGGCTGGCAGGTCACCGAATCCGGCAGAACTTCCACCGATACAGGTGCGACTACAAGTTATGCTGGCCCAGGACTGTATCCCTCAGAGGATCTGCCTCAGGGCAGCGAGCCCCTTTCAGCCTGGGCACTAAATAGGAGATACATGACATGATACACGGAGGTAGGAGAAGAGGCACAAGGGGAGGTCTGCACAGACACCCCCGCAGCTGGGGCCGACGGGGCACAGGAGCCGCTCCTTGTCCCTCCAGGGGCAGCACGAGGAGCTCGGGACGCTGCCGCCCTTTGTTCTGCCTGTACCAACCGTCCTTTCAGCGATCTTCAGCCCCAGGGGAGCGAGGACCAACACCCCCCCACCCCGGAGGACCCTGGTCCCGGGAAATGCGCCCGAGGCCCGGCCCTGAGGCAGGGAGCGGGCGGGGAAGCGCCGCCTCCCTCACGTGATGGCGGTTACAGGCCGGGGCCGGGGCGCGGCGGCGGCAGGAGCGGGCGGAGAGAGGGCACCATGCAGCTGCTCCCCAGCCTCTCCCCCGTCACCTGGGTGCTCCTCATCGCCTTCCTGTGCCTCGTGGCCCTGTAAGTAGAGGCCGGTCCCCTGGGGGACCGGGCAGGAGGACAGCCCGTTGCCAGTGGGGTTCGACTGAATTAGCGCTGAAACCACCCGCAGCCCCCGCGTTGTGAGGGCTGCTCAGGGCGGCTGCGGGGCCCGCTGCCAGCGGGAAGGAGCGAGCTGGGCTGGGCGGGGACGGAAATTAAAGGAAATCCTTGATCTTTTTTTTTTTTTAGCTTTTCCCAAGAAGGAGTAACTTCTGGGTGTTTAAAGACAGCAGTTGCCCGTGGCGTCCTTGGGCTGTGCGAGCTGGGAGCATCGCAGGGTGATGTTGAAGCTACTGCCAGCAGAACCCCCCGATTAAGTAGTTCTGTTGGCAGAACTTCGGCTTATGTGGCTCAGGGGAGCTGTAGTGAGCTATACAGGCAAAAGCTTAATTTTGCTGTGGTAATTTATGTCCCTGCCGTGCCGCTGTAGCACGGTAACCTGAGCATCGCAGGAGGTCTTTGCAAAGACAAACACAAGGGCAGGCCTCAACTTCAGAATTCAGTCGCTCCGAGACCTCTTCTGAGTCACCCGAGTCACAGTTGTCTGAGCTGGGTAACTAAATTAGGCCTCGAATAAAGCCCTGAGGTGCCAGGTATGCTGGTTTGCCTAGGCTAGGCTGCAGCTCCATTCAGCCCTTGTATTCCATCAAAACCTACCCCAAGTGATCCTGCATTTATTGCAAAGAGTATCCTCAGCAGGGCTGCCGCTGGTCCATAATTTCAGTTTTCTCTGAGTGACAGGAACCAGTTATATAAACATAAACATGAGTTCCCTGTGCTCAGGAGGATATATCTTCTCTTTACATTGCATAAATGCTTCTCACATGCTTTTTGCGTGGCAGCTATGGGATATGGCCCTATCGGACTTTCAAGAAGCTGGACATTCCTGGCCCACAGCCTCTGCCGTTTGTGGGAACTTTCCTGGAGTACCGGCATGTGAGTACCAGCAGCTGCTGCTCTGTAGAGCCTTAGATCCTTCTTATGGCTGGTGCTGTTTTCCCCATTCTTTGGGCATCTCTTTCCTCTGTCCTTGATTCAGTCAGATGAAAATTACGCTTTTGGGTAGGAAGCTCTTTGGACACACAGAGAACATAAGCGTTCAGGCTGACCTGAATGAGGTGTGCTGTATTTTAAAACTACTTTGTAATTTAAATTTTTAGTTTCTTCTGTTTCCATCTGTTCTCGAGCAGCTGAAGTTCTGTTAGAAACAAAAAAAAAAAATACTGGAGGGATGTCTAAGACTGTAGTTTTCTGGGAACTGCATGTTTCTTTGCCCTTTTTATCATCAACGTGAGGAGGCTGAATTAGCTTCAGCAGTGCCTCATCTACCCACTGGCTTGTGGGCCAGGCTGACACTAAGCCGGACAAATAGATTTTTAAATAAAACTCAATTATTATCAAGCTACCAAACCTCATCAAATAACAAGACAGTAGCTGATCCCAGGTAACTGATTGCAAATGCAGAACAAGTGGCTTCAATAAAACAGGTGTTTTACTTGTGTTTGCTGGGTTTACATGATGCATGTGGCCTCTTCGTAATGTTTTAGTGAGTGTTACTTGCCCCATAAGTTTCATTCTTACATATAACATCAGTTGAAACCCTCATGGAAACACAATAAAAATCCATGTTCACTCCAGTTCAGTAACTACAGAGGAAGATCACATGAGGACAAGGCAGCAGCAGCTCTAACTTGTTGAGCTGAAGGTGGAAGGACACACTGGGATTGAGTTCTTCCTCCTAACTCTGCTCACTAAAACTTTGTCCCCTGTCATACCTTGTCTTCATTACATTTTTAGATCAGGTTGGCTGCTGGAAGTTGAAAGCGCTTTTTTTTTTTTTTTTAAATATCTGGTCTCTTTTCTCTCCAATGCAAATGTCCCCTAAGAATCTATATGATGCCTAAGAGGACCATGCACCTTCCAACCTCAACCTCTGCCACTTAAAATGAGGCTGTGGGATGCACTGTGCTGCCAGCTGTGACCTGCTTTGATTGCTTTTTCACTGGCAAACTGTTCATTTCTCTTTTCTTCTTTTCCAGGGAATCCACAATTTTGATCAGAAATGCTTTGAAAAGTATGGAAAAATCTGGGGGTGAGTTTCTGCAGAACAAAACTACCAGTTTGGGGTGCTCCACTGCCCCAGAATAGAATGGAAAAAGGTACATTGACATTTTATCTCTCAGTAATTTCAGCAGTGACAGCCTGGGAGAATCGAGCTTCACCACTGGGAAAGTCTCCACCCATCTCTCCAAGGCTTTTCTCCTGCTGGGATTTTAGTGTGGTGTGGGGCTGGCATGGTGATGGCCAGTTTGTGGGGTCATTTGTTTGCATCAGCTTTGAAAATCACCTCCACTGCTTGGTGTCAAACTGAGCCTCCTGCTTTTGAAGCTGCTCTTCTGTGTGTCTGGAGCAGAAAGCAAGCTGCAGGCTGCCACGGTGTTTTTTCATCTTGCTCCCTGCTTCTCCCAGAGCTGGGGCATGAGCTACCTTTCAACCTGCCTCCCTGCTCCCTGCACAGTGCTTGTTTTGTGCAGGGGCCTCTTATCATGCTTCTACTGCGAACCTCTCAAACCAAAACAAAATTGCTCTGCAAAAAAATCCTGGGAGGCTTTTTGAAACCTGGTGCATTTTTTCGAAAGATTAAATGTTTGCAAGCTTCTTGAAGATGGCAGCTTCCCTCAGCTGTGGCCCAAGGCTCCCTGCCCTTTAGCCCACACCATGACTTTTAAGTTTTTCTGTCTGTGTTGATTGGAAAATGGAAGAGACAGATGAGTTTTTCACCTCTCAGTGCCTTGTAGGCTAGGCAGGAAATCTCTTTCCTCCACAGGTGGGTTTTTTGGTGTGGATTTCTTGTCTCCAGCCATCAGTAGTGGAAACAGCTCAGACAGCTCGAGTGCAGGGGATCAACATCGTGGCAGAAAGCTGCCTTTTATCTAAACCCACACAGCTTTGGCAGCTCTTCAGTACCACAGACAGTTGCTGGAAAAGCTCATGCTGCCCATGTTCCTCAGTTTCTTTCTCTTTCTCCTGTTTTACTACATAATAAACAAATATCAGCCTCATCCTTTTTTGTTTTGTCAGAGGGTTCTCAGATGGCCCAAACCCTTTGTGCCATGGCTCTGGCCATGAGCAGAACAGGCAGCTTTTGCTCCAGTTGACCATGAAGGATGGACTGACTGTGGGTTTCTCTTGGCTTAGGATTTATGATGGCAGGCAGCCTGTGCTGGCTGTTATGGACCCCATCCTCATCAAAAACATCCTGGTGAAAGAGTGCTACAGCCTTTTTACTAACCGCCGGGTAGGTACCTAGCCCTGTGCTTTGCTGTCCAGTGCAGAGCACATGCAGAAAGAAAGAATTTCTTCTTGGTTTTTGTTCTCCCCTGAGCCCTTCTGCAAGTACTTGCTCTCTGATGTGCCCCAGTTTATTGGTAGTACCAACATCAAAACTTAGCTACGGAGGTGTAGGGGTCACTCTGGCTTGGGACATGGAGCCATCAGCCTGGATGTGCCCTAGGGCTGATGTAATTTATGACTCCTAGACTTTTGTTTCCGTTTCTGTTGTTTGCTGGTTGAGGTAGAGCTGACATGACTTCAGGGGCTGTGTCAACACTCCATGGAAGGTTTTTCTTGGCATTTCTGTCATGTGGAAGGGGGCTATAAATCTTCACCTGTCTCCTGTTCTCCTGTGCAGAACTTTCGTCTGAATGGGATCCTGGGGTCAGCCCTCAACGTGGCTGAAGATGAGCAGTGGAGAAGGATTCGTACAGTGCTGTCTCCAACCTTCACCAGTGGGAAGCTGAAGGAGGTAAAGCACAGGCTACTCGTACTTTGCATCAATAGCTGGAGGAGAACTGAGCTGGTTTTGAGTGCAAACCTTCCCCTCACATGGGGAAGTCACCCTGTTTGTCAGGACTATATCCATGAGCACCTGCACTGCTGGTGTGTTCAGCAATACAGTGTCTGTCTGGCATCCTGGGGAGGAGTCACTAGAAGGGGGTGGGGGATGAAGCAGCATATGAGGCATTGCAAGCTGAGGCTCTTGGCCCTATGGCCTGTATGTTCATCCTGCTAAACTCATCACTCAGACCAGGGTTGTCCATTTTCCATGCACCCAGGAGCCACATTCACTGCCAGCTGGAGTGGATGCTGTGTGTGGATTTTTAGAGGAGAGCCTTGCTCAGTCCTAGTCAAATGAGCTCTCTGGACAGGTTGTTAAGATGAGAGAAAGCAATGTCTGAGGCCTGGAACTGAGGCTTTCCCCTTGCTTGCCCGTCCTCCCCAAGCCAGATGTGGCAAGTGGCAGATGGCAGTGTGGCCCAGCCTTGTTCAGTGGCAGGGAGAGAGTCAAGAGTGCTTTCTGCTTTGGTTTGCATTTCAGATGCTCCCTATCATTAATCACTATGGTGAAAAATTAGTGAAGAACATTGAGAAGAAAGTGGCTAATGATGAGTTCGTGGCTACAAAGGAGTGAGTAACTGTGTGGGGCTGACAGCAAAGGGTTTGGATTCAGTATGGGGAAGGGCCTGTTCTGGAGAGCCTTTTGCACACTGCAGCATGGATCCCTTGTCAGCTATGGAAGCAAACTCCACAGCAGTCATGGGCATGGCATATTCCTCAGCAGTGGGCTTGCTGTGCCCTGTTCTTCTCAAATGGGAGAGTTGCGCCCTGTTCCCATTTCATTTTACTGGAGATGCATTTGGAGGAAGGAAGCATTTCCTAGAATTTTTTCAGAAGATGCACAGGATGTGGTATTTTTGGATGTCATTTTTGCAATCACTTTTACAGATGAATATCAGAATATAGTCTTTGTTACCCTGGACTGCAGCTAAGTGCTTTCCAACTACAGCTTAGGTGTTTGAAGCTGAGAAAAACTGAGGGAATGAATGCAACTGGGGAAACTTCAGAAAATACAGTGATGGCTACTGCCAGATCAGGACAGACCTTCTGTGTTAGGACTCTGCATTAAGAGAGATTCTCTTTCCCATAGATTGTTTCTAGATGGGCTCTTACTGCTGTGGCTGGGTTCATCTCATGCATTCTCTCTTCTCTACTCAGCGTTTTTGGAGCTTACAGCATGGATGTGGTGACCAGCACTTCTTTCAGTGTCAATATTGACTCCATGAACAACCCCAACGACCCCTTTGTCACCAACATTAAGAAATTTCTCCAATTCAGTTTCCTAAGTCCTTTGTTCTTCCTCTTAGGTATGACAAACCTCTTCTCATACAGCCCTGAATCGATGTCAAAAGTGCTGCATTTTCTGGTAGCTCCCTTAATAGCTTTGAGTCCTTTTTGCCGTATGGGAGATGCTCAGCATTTTGCAGAACTGGATTTACAGTCTCAGATCTGCAGAAATATTTCCCCAGGGAAACCACAGCCAGGATTTGTACAGCCCATGTGAGTCTTGGCAGCATACTCCTATGAGGAGAGACCCTTTGTGCAGAGATGGTGGAGAGCTGCTCTATCACAGAAAGCTGCACTTAGTGTGGTATTGTGGTCATAAAGTAACATATGGAGAAGATTCTCAAATGCTGTTGCATCCCAGCCATGGTTAGGTAAAAAGAGCTGGAGGCCACAAAATATCAGCCTCAGACCCCTGGTCAGGGTCCAGATATACTGCTCCTTTCTATGCTGTGTGCCAATTTTAATTTTCTGGGGCCCCCTTTGAGCTCAAGTATGTTGGTCTCTTCTTTCCTTTTAGTGTTGTTCCCCTTTGTTACCCCTGTGCTGGAAAAGATGAAGGTCACTCTGTTACCCTCAGATGTCATGGACTTCTTCATGAATGTCTTCACAAAAATGAAGAAGGAGCGGGAAAAGGGCAGCAGCACAGTGAGTCTAGCCTAGGTGGCTTCTTCTCTTCAGGAAAAGTCCTGAGTGCAGGAGAGACCTGGAGGTGTGTCACCTGCTCTCCAAGCTCACCAAACCTGAGAGTAGCCAGAGCCATGCCCTGCCTGGGCATCCAAGTAGAGAAAGTATCTGTGTTCCTAGAGGGTCTGTAGTCCAGACCTCATCGTGCACTGAAGCCATGAGCGTTTCTAGGACCAGGTGTCTCAGCAAATGACTTGTGCTGGACAATGTTTGCTTCCTCCCCACCCACATCTCTGCCTCTGTTTCTCCCTAGGACCGGGTGGATTTCCTGCAGCTCATGATTGAATCTCAGAACTCACATGATGGCTCCCAGTCTGCTGAGACCAGCTTGGACAAAAGTATGTCTTGGCATGTGTCCTCCTCTCAGTAGAAAGTTGTAGTTCCTCATCCATTTAAAAGGGAAGTAGTGAGAGGATTTTAGTCGTTAATCCCATAAAAGATTCAAGGTCTCAGAAGTGGGGCCATAGTGATGTTTATAACAGATCAGCTGTATTTTTATTATATCTTAATTCCTGGGATAAATTCTGAGGTTTGTTTGTGCAACAAAAAGCAAAAAGGGTGTGTATCTCCTTATGCCCATTTCTTACTTTGTCTTCACTGAAGGCCAGCAATGTTGGCTGTATATCAAAAAGCACACAAAGCACATATGCTGTGTGTACCATGCTCATGTGTGAGCTCATCTCTGTTCCCTGTCCTAGGTAAACTAAGGAAATGATGGCTCAGCCAAGGCACAGTCCCGGTCCATCAACCTCAGTCAAGGCAGGATGCTTGTAAAATTTTGAGGTGCCAGGACAGGGTATTTGTAGGACACCTTGCACTGCATCCTGCACCCCTTTGTGGTACCAGAGGGTAAGCTGGATGTTTCCTTTACCAACTGTTATGTAGCTAGGAGTAGCATTCCCTAGACTGATGACTGGGATCCTGAATTTCCAGGGATTAATTACGGTAGTTCTCAGCTTCTTGTATGTGCTTCTATGCCTTTTTTCAGCATTAAGTGATGAGGAGGTTCTGGCCCAGGCTCTTATCTTTGTCTTTGCTGGTTATGAGACCACCAGCTCTGCCCTCAGCTACATAGCCTACAACCTGGCCACCCACCCTGATGTGCAGCAGCGACTGCAGGACGAGGTTGATGCACACCTGCCCAACAAGGTAAGGGAGGGTGGGAAGATGCTGGGCTTGTTCCCGCCTGCCTTGCAAACCCAGGTTGTAAACAGAGTGGCAGAGGTGCTGGCACTGAGATTCCCCCTTCCCTGGAAGCATTGGGGGCTGTAGGGGGAGTGGCAGTTGCAGTGCTGTGTTCTCAGTCCCCTATTCCTCTCCCAGGCCACTCCCACGTACAACGCCATCACTCAGATGGAGTACCTGGATATGGTGGTGAACGAATCCATCCGGCTCTACCCCACTGGGGGCCGGCTCGAGAGGGTCTGCAAGAAGACTGTGGAGCTCAATGGAGTGACAATTCCAGAGGGAATGGTGGTCATGATCCCAGCCTTTGTGCTGCACCGGGACCCGCAGTACTGGCCAGAGCCGGACGAGTTCAGGCCTGAGAGGTGAGGGCCACATGGGGGAGTAGCTGCATGCTCCACCTCAGCCCTGGGAGGGGGAATGGCAGCAGAAGTGGGGAATGCGTGATTATAACATTTAAATTAGGCATTTATCATTGTCTGACATCTAGTCCCAGCATTACCGTGAGGGGAGTTTTATGATCTACATCCATAAACTGTGCATGGAATTTAATTAACTGCATTGGAGGGAGCAACAGTGAGAGCTGCTCCCAGCAGCTGTAACACTGAGGGGTTTATGGCCAGATATTAAAGCAAGAGCCATTGGGTGACGGCCACAATGCCCTGCAAATCAGCAGTGGAAGGGCAAAGATGGGTAGGAAATAAAACTTAATTTTTAACTCAAGTTACGAAGCAATCTTTGCTTAGGAGCTCTGTCAGACTCTGCAAAATGAGGCAATAGCCCAAGGCAGACCTGAAATACCATGAACCTGGTAGTCTTCAGGTGGGCACCAAGACATTGAGGCTTGGTCCAGAGAGGGCAGGACCAGACCTCTGCCCTTGCACCAGGAGCTGAAATACCCCTGTATGATGAGTTGAAGTTAGCCCTGTTGTGGGGATATGGAGACCTTTGACACAAAACATGGCAGCAATATCAGGCAGAGGCACCTATGGAGCCTGTGGTGGCCTTGTGCTGAATTCAGAAGGAAACACCCAAATAGGAGTGCTCTGGCAATGGGCCAGGCTACACCAGTTACTCCAGTAGCCACATCCTTATTCCAGTTGTCAAACTGGGCATGGGTAGCTGGACAAGGACTTGCTTGCCTTACTGGGAGTTCATCAGAGGGATGTGCTGGTGTCTCAGTAGTGATACTTCACTTCTGACTTAGCATGGCTGAGGTTTGTACCTTGTGCCCTGGAAATGAAAAGCTTTCTGACATGAAAACCAACTGATCACTAAGAAGTATTACTGAAAATGCTCAGTGGCAAATTTCTCTGTGAAGCTGATTGTTCTTGCCTGTTTTTCATGATGAGGAAAGGAATGGGGCTGGCATGTCTCAAAAGCAGCCGTGCCTTTAGTCACACAGGGGAAGAACGTCTTTGTGTTCACTCAGTCCTTTGATCTACAGGGAAGCTGTGGAGCTGTAGCCCTGTGTGGTTTAGGGTTTGAAATCTGGGTTCAGTTTTGGAGCTGAGAGGGAGTTCTGAGAAAGGAGTAGTTATGAAATCCATTAGTGTATTTCAGGTATTCCCAGGTCACCCAATGCACCTGGATTTGCACAGACAAATCTGAACAGTAGGATGAAAGCAGAGGCATAAGCTATCTATTGAGACAGAAATAAGGGACTTAGCTGGATTCTTCTAATATGCACAGAAACACAAAAAGCTTTTGCTTTCCCAGACCCCTCATCACTTAAGATTTGGAAGCTGACACATCCTGGAACAGTTGTTCTTCCTAACTTGGTTTTTTTTGTTATAATCAGGTTCAGTAAAGAGAATAAAGAGGGTATTGACCCCTACACCTTCCTGCCATTTGGGGCTGGCCCCAGGAACTGCATAGGCATGAGGTTTGCTCTCCTCGTTGTGAAACTGGCTGTGGTTGTCCTGTTGCAGAACTTCTCATTCAGACCCTGCAAAGACACACCGGTGAGGATGTGGGGTGATGTGTCTCATTATCTGCCCCTTACTCCTGTTGAAATGGTCCTACTGTTACATGGGAATCACTGTTTAAATCTTCTCAGTTAATTTTAAGAGGTTCACCACAAATTACTGATGCTTTTTTTAAAAAGCCTCTACAGAAGCATATTTAATATTGCTGGTATATTTTAGGCTGAAGTCCTGTGCCTGTCTTTGGGTGCACCTAAACTGTGGGATGCTCTCTCCCCCATGGTGCACTGTTGGTCTGTTTGACCCAGCTTAGGAAGACCCTGCTCCAGAGGGCAGGAAAAGAATATCCCCCAGCCTGTGCCAAAGCTGTGCTTTGCAACACAAACATGGCTGTTCTCTGTGGGACATCCCAAGACACCAAAATTCATCTCTTATGGTCTAGGGCAGTCCCATAAGGGTAGCAATTTTCAAGCAAGCACAATGTGAGTTAAGTTTGAATCGGTGACCCTCTCCCTCTTTGGGGCTGTGCAAGATCCCACCAGGCTTTGATTTTGCCCAGGATCCCAGTGAAGGCTGCATGCAGTACTGATGGGATGGGCCTTGCAGGGTGGGAGTGTTTGACATGAAATAAATGCAGGAGCTGTTGGAAATGATGTGTCAGTCCAGCCCTGCTGAGAGCACGGCAGCTCCCTGTGCCTCAGGCAGGCAACTAGTGTTCCCAGCCCAACCCAGCTCCCTGCACCCACTGCTGAAAAAGGTTGGGCCATTATTACATTCTGTTGGTGAGGAGAGCTTGGGAAATCAGAACAGAAGGGGCAACAAGTCACTCAAAGGACGTTTGTTGTAAGAAACAGAAAAACCCTTATTAAATTATTACTTGGCACAGGTTCTCAGCTGGAATCTCTGCAGATTCAGATTGCAGCTCTACTGGTAACCTGGAGGTGAAAGACTGTAATAGTCCATTAACAATGCAGTGACCTATCCACCCTCCCCCAAGTCTAATGACATTTTTCTAGTCCTCTGCAATCCATAAAATTGATTCTTTTTATAACTGCCTTTAATTAAAAGGAGACAAGTTAAATATGTATTGTATTATTGGTGCCCATAGGTTTATGGGGCTCTTTCAGCCCTTTTTTCTACAGAAAGTGTCATGTACATCAGATCAGAGTGGGAGGGAAAAATTCATGTTGGAACATCCATTTGGAACATGTATGTGGAAGCTGCAGCCTCCTGTCACTGCTCCATTGGTGGCACACTGGGCACCAAGCCATATTGCTTAAATTTCCTGAAACAAAGCTTACTGGGATATGGGGGGTGAATGTGGCCTGTGGGGCTGGAGGTGTATCACCCTTGTCCTGAGGGGGAGAGAGGGAGCTGGGATAAGAGCAGCATCCATTGGGGAGGGATATTTAAAACACACTTCCCTCCCCTGCAAGATGACTCCCTGCCACACCAGCTTTAAACGTTGTTTCTAATGAGATTCCCAGCCTACCCCATGGAAACCTTTCAAGTTGAGGATGCTTTTGCTTTGGTACTCGGTTTGAGCAGCAATTTCAGTTTTGCTCTTCCTGGAGAGCTTATTGCTCCTCCAGCTCCCATTATGATCTAGCTGCCCTTAGCACTGACACACTTCTGCATTAAACAAAATGGCACTGCATGCCCTCATTCAGCTGCTGCTCCCTGGGTGGGATTTGGCTGCTCTTCTCTCCTTGTGCAGCCTGTTGATCAGTGCACCGAGCTCTTTGTACTGCACCACGTGAAAGCCAGAACTCACCAACCAGTTTATCCAAGAGCTGAGAGCTGTTAAACACCAGCTTTCCATGAGCAGTAGTGATGGTCCTGCTGTAGGTACAGCTGTGAGCTGGGAAGTGCATTGAAAACAAGTGGTAGCTGGGGTGTGTGTGAGCTGTAGGGCTCCTGTTGTCCTGTCTGTCCTTCCTCCCAGCTGATGTGGCTGTTTCATTGTTTTTTCCTCCCGCTCAAGATCCCGCTGGTTCTGGACTCAAAGGGTTTCATGCAGCCAAAGAAGCCCATTGTCCTGAAGATGGTCCCTAGAGCCCAGGCTGACCTGAAGGAGTGAAGGAAGCAGGAACAGAGCAAGAGAGTCTTATTTAATCTTTTTATCTTATTTTATCTTATTTAATGATGCCTCCTCCAGCTCTTGAGAGGAGACCAGGTTAATGTGTGCGTTGTAGCAATGTCAGGGGTGCAACCCCCCCTCATTTCATGGGGGTTTGGCCCAGCACAGTTACATGAGCATTATCCTAATGAACACCAGCCCCAGGTCTTGCTGTCCCCAATCACAATAGGCATTTTGCAAGACCATTTGCACTCGAGTTATTTGGGCATTTTTTTCTCTGTCTCTGAAGAGGCACTTTTCTAAGCAATTTGATTCCAGACACTGTCAGTCTCTTCTGGCAGTGTAATTTAAATCAAGATAGGGAGAGCAAATTGCACATAGTTAAGTAATGCTGCCATTGCTCCTGTTCCCACTGCCTGCTGGGTGACTCCGTGTGCCTTCTGGTTTTACTCTCCTGGGAATGCAGAGTTGTCCAGGGCCATTTCCTCTGCTCTGTGCTGTGACCCTGACAAGTGTTAAAATGGTCACGTCCTTACAGGACTGAATGCCTGTAGCAGAGTTTCTGATGCTGATTTATTTAGATTTTGGTATGATTTTAGATGGCTTTTTTGTGATTCCAAGTGCAGATGAGTTAACTGGAGGAGCCCAGAGAGAACCAGTTACCCCTAATTGACTGCAGATTCGCAGAGTGGGAGAGAAGTGTCCCACATGTGTTTCCTGATTGTTTGCTGATTTTATCATGGGCATGCAGCCATCTCCCATGGAAGGGATTGTCAACACAGGCATCATCCATACTGCTATCATGACACCTTTTAGTCTGATTTATATTAGGCCCCTGTAAGACCAACTTAACTAAACTAATAATTATGCAAGGTGCAGCACTGAAAGCCTTCAGATGTCCTGGACAACCCTGTCTGGAAGAAAGGTGCCTTTGCCATTTGAGAGCTTCAAAATCTTGCCAAACTTTGTAATTTTTGTACAGTCTAGAATTTCATATTATTCCTCCAAAAGCTGCTGCTGGAATGCTAACTGCAATAAAAAGTTTGTTTTCCTCTTCCGTGACCAGCTGATGCCAGTCTCTACTGCTGTGCTTGCTCCATAAACAAGTGACTCCATCTGTAGACCTCATAAGCCTTTGGCCTGGTGATGAAAACTCCTTTTATCCTGAATGAATCCCTGTGGGTACCCTAAATCCTAAGAGCTGCTCCTGGAGGTGCAGAGTTGAAGGAACGGCTGAGTGGAGTCATTGATGGTGTGAAGTGATTCCTATTGCAAAAGGAACTTTATTCACTACATAGCAGTTTTTATATTTCTTTAATATTCTTTTAAATAGAGGTAGATAGATGATACATATGTTATTATATATTCTTTTCATACTGACTTTCTATGTTTTTTAGGAATTGAATAGGAAACCTCAGAAGGGATATAATAACCTTTCTGCAGCAAATTAAATTCCCCAGTGAAAGACACCCTTGACTGAAAGTGTAGGGGAGGAGTGAGGCTGCTTCTCTAGAGAGTCATCAATGAGGTGGGTGAGAGGGTTAGAAAATTCCCAGCAGCTCAGGCAGCCATGGCTTCCCCTTCTGCCCTTGTCACCTGCAGCACTGCAACTCCTTCTGCCACCAGTGTCCAAAAGTGACAATCTATCTTTGTTTTCAGCTGTTGCTGTCCTCTTTTTCAAAGCCAAGGCAGGGTGTTTGTGGCAGCCCATGGACAAAATGTACAGCCAGTCAGACCCCTGGAGGACAAACAGCTGAAAAGTGCCTGTACCATCACAGTGGTTCATAAAAAGGGACATGGAAAATCATCAGCTCTCTGCCTGGAAAGTGACTAAGAAGATATGGGTGACAAAGTGACCTGCAGTGTGACAGGCCAGGGATGAATTCATAACCTTGCTGGGGCAAAGGCCAGAGTTTGCCCTGTGGCAGTGAGAAAAGGGTTTTGCCTCCTCACCCCATGCTCATGTTGGAATTAATCACTCACACAGAAATGTCAACACTACAGGAAAATATCCTTCAGGATAATCTCTCAGAAAGCTGCTTAACATTTTGGGAATATACAGTGCACGTGAAGGTGTCAAAGGGTTTCAGCCACTCTCATGTCTGTTCAAAGGCATCTTCATCTGCTGCATCCCCATGCCAAGGGAGTGGGGGAGCAGAGCTGGGCTGGGAACACTGTGGAGAGATGGACACAGCACTGCCTCATCCCCCAGCACCTGTGTGGGGTTCTGGCAAGGGGCAAAACTATTGAGTTCTGTCAAATCTCACCTTTTTTTTTGCTGAATTTTGTGCTTAAGAGCAGGAAACACACACCTCTGTAGGTTCCCAAGTGTCCCAGAGGGAGGTTTGCCAAGAGATTTGTCTTTGGAGAGTGGTTTGGGTGGGATCTTGCAGTGGGGAAATGGTTGGATGCTGAGTTTTCCAGCAGGTTCAGTACCTGGGATGCTGCTTCTTGGGTTTATTCCAGGCTGAGCAGCTGTTTGGGAGATGTTCAGTGCCAACCCTTTCTGGTCTGATTTCCAGAGGTAACAAGCAAGCATCACTCCTCCATATCCAGGGGAAATGGAGCTGTTCCCTTCCACAGCCCTGTGCCTTGGTTTACCTGCACCCATAATTTTTTTTTTATTATTTACACTGAGGCAATAGTGAAATTTTACGTGTGCCCACCTTATGCCGTGCTTTGATTCAGATCCCAGCGAGGTCCTAGAGTGAGAAAATGGGTTTACTTTTGAAGACCACTAAAGCAGAAGTGCTTCAGGAGCTCCCCTAATATGCTCCAGCTGCTGACAGCTTGAAGCAAGTCCTCCACTCCCCCTAAAAAACATCCAGGATGATTATAGGGCCCTCAGCACGAATTCTGCTCTGCATATTCCCCTCCTATAGCAAAGTGCAGCTTCCCAGAGCAAGCAGGCTTCAGCTCAGCACCAGCTTCTTCTGGAAGGACAGTCCCCCCTCAAGTGGCATCACTCCAATCTGGTCCCACTCATTTCTGCTTCAGTTATTTTGGCTCCTTTGAAGCCAGAGCACCCACTGGCACTTCACAGGGTGCTCCCTCTCTGAAGTGCTATTGCTGCAGACTCCCCGTGTGCTCCAGTGTGCCTGGGGCCAGGCCCAGGTGCACTAATCATGCCTACCACAATTTACAAGAAACCCAGAGCTTTCCTGCCCCTGACCCTGGCTTGCATAGAGGTTGTCTGGATTATTGCTGCTGCTGCTGTACTGTACCCACTGCTGAGGAGAGACAGGCCTCCAGACACCCATATTGAATGCTCAATTCAGTTAAAATCGATGGGATAATCAGCCCACAGAGTCTGCCCAAAGGTCAGGAAGCAGTGATTTTTTCCTCCAGCAACTTTGGTCCTGAGCTCTTGTTCCAGTGTGAAGATTGCAAGCAGAAACACTTCAGCAGGTAGGTTATCAAAGGGCTATGAGTGCTGGTAGTTAGCTGACAGGTTGATGTAACAGGGGCCTAACAAGGGCTTCCAAAACGGAGGTAAGTCTTGGCAGCACTTGTTTCTCTAAAACAAGCAGGAGATGGTGCAGGATGAACTGGTATCTTGCAAGCCGAAGTGCAAAGAGCCTGGAGAGGGAACCCACCTATATGGAGAAGGACGAGGATGTCAGGAGGAGGGGGTGCTGTGGGAAGGACCAGGTGGGGATAACTCCTTTTTCTCATCCCATCCCCCAAATTTCATCCCCCATCTTGTGTCTCTCAGTCCCACGTGTGACAGCAGCAGCCATCAGCAGAGCTAAAGGCCACAGCAGTGGGGGGACCTGTCTTTAGCCCTCTCATCACTCCAGCACACGTCCTCTAGCAGCTGGACACACGACATACTGCAGGCTGAATTTGCAGAAACACTTTGATCTTTCATTTTTAAGCTCAGTGATTCAATCCCCCACAGAGCCAAGGTAAACGGCGGCGATGCTGCTTTGGTGGGCTCAAGGTTCCAAGTCAAACAGCAGTCGTTTAACCACACTTTTAAAGCTCGGATCATTTGAATGTCATATGTCAAACTGATGCTACTTCCACTGAAGGCAAATAGCTGTTTATTCCCCTCACAGCTGCCCAGCAGTCTGACATTCATTACCGAAGCCTTGCAGCTGCCAGGGATTGAAGCTACCTGTAGGAGTGCGTCTATCAAAGCCTTCCACCTCTTAAGGGTTATTCCCTGTAATACCAGCTCATACATTTTAGTTCAGGCCCATTTTACAGCTGCTGTAGTTCTGCAGTTGTTTTTTCCTATGTCTGAACAAGGTCAGGCATTGTTTTTTGCCCGTTCCCTCCCAAATTATGTCGTTAGCTCATTTTTCATGGCTTCTCCTGGGTTCAGGTTCGCTGTCACTGTGCACCAGCCCCTGAGGTTTATGATGTGAGTGTTCCACGGCTGTGGGCAGCAACCAGCACACAGGACTGCTGTGCTGGTGGTCCAGTCGTGGCATCTTGATGCAGCTCCAGCTCTCTTTGAGACCGGCACTGCAAATTCTATTTCTGGGACATAAGTTCATGCACGAAATACCTGATACTTTGTAGTTTATTAGGCACTAAAATGTTCAATTGGCTGCAGAAGAGTTTACAGAAGAAAAAAAAAAAGAGGCAACAGAGATGATCAGATTAGTTTGCATTTAGACAGTGCCCTGAACCTCACAGAGCAATTTACACCTGTGCGAGGAATCTGCAGAGTTCTATTGAATCAGACCTGGGGCGTTTTACAGCCACTTTGCACGAGCATAAACGACAGCATAAGGTGCAAAGGAAACAGCCGGCCGGACAATTACAGAGCGTCTTCACACGCCTTATTAATCCTCATTACAGCCCTCTGTGCTGAGACTCGGCGTCTTCCCTTCCCCGAGCAGGGCCAGCGAGGCTGTGGAGCCAATTTAGCCACCTGCCAAACTCGCGGGGTCTGACTGCTGCTATTGACGTGTCCTTGGGCCGGGGGAGCTCGATGCTCCTTGCCAGAGCCTGAAATGCATCTTGCTAAATTACAGTGATGGAAATCTCGGCTGCCTCCTGCCTTCCCAGGCTTCTGAGCAATGTGCATTGTTATGCTCAACTCCGTGTCTTACTGTGGATTTTTTATCTTTTAAGCTTAGCTCCGTCGGTGTCTCAGGAAGGTGGGGTGATGTTCATCCAAAAGATGAAACCCAGTTTCTTGCCTGTGCTGATGCACCCATGAAACAGCTCTGGGTGCTGTGTGCACATGCAGGGTCAGGAGCCTCAGGACACAAGGAAATTGGGAAAAAATAAGATTATTCAGGTGCTCTCAGAGTGAAGGGCTGGAAGCTCTGCCAGCACGTGTGTGAGCCATGCCTGTGCACTCAGGTTAACAACCCAAAATACATCTGTCAGCATGGCTCTGTCTACAGGGACATTCCATGGGGTGTTGTGATTGTTTGCTGTAGCTGTCACATTTATGGCTGTTACTGAAACTCCTTAAAAGAGAGCAGCTACCCAGTGTTTCTCAGCACTCCCAGAGCACTCGCCCTGCTTCTCACTCAGAAATTCCTGCTTAAAAGCTGGTAGACCTGAACTTTTCCCAGTTAAAATAACAGGAAAGACCTGGAGAGTGTAGAGCCATGCAGGCAGGAGACAGCCTGAATAGTTAGACCAGTTGTACACAGTCATGAGATTAGCTGTCTAATGTCCTTTCTGGGAATCTTATTAATGTTATCTTATTATTTCATAATAGATATAGCCCATGTGCTAGTGCTGGCAGGCTGTAATTGGGCCTTGCCAGTGAATTACTCATATTTTTCATTCTTGAAGGAATGAAGAGCGTATTCGGTTATGCTAACGACCTCATTTGTGTGGATTCCATTCACTTGGTGTGTCTGGCTGGTGAAGAATTGCAGCCAGAGTGATGATTTCTCACCCAAGTAAGCGCCGAGGTGTCTCTCAGCAGATGCTCTCCCCTCCAGATGCTGAGCTGATGCCTCGCCGTGTTTGCCTCTCCTCTGGCAGCTGCAGAATCACCCAGAGGTGTTTTTTTCCTTCAGCACATGTTTTGCTGATGGTGATGTCTTTCCCTCTCAGTGTCTTGGGTGCTGCAGGAGCTCTTTGAAATGGAGCAATGTTATCTATTGCTGCTTTATAAATCCTTTCTGCCTGTTTAGTACCCCTTGTTTGGGCCTTGGGCCGTCATGCCTACCCATGTTCTTCACTGAGGGTGTTTTAACTCTCCACAGGGTATAAATGATAGTTTCAGCTGTGCAGAACCCTCCTCCCCACACTTACAATTACTCTCTGTGTGCGTATCAAAGCACAGGCAACATACCCACGTCAATAAAACCCTTTCTAATTCTTTTTTTGTCCTCCTCAGGGGAGACCTTAGAGCCCCACAGAACCTCAAGCAGCCCTTTAATTCCTCTTGCTTTGGTCCCCACTGCTGCTTGGGGCCTGTTGTTGGAGCAGCTGTGAAAAATGCTGCTCCCTGATGGAGCAGAGCTGAGTGACACAAAGCTTCACCTGCCCACGGGGACCCGGCTGCCTCCGCAGCCTCATCAGAAATCCTCCCCTGTATTTGTTTGTTAAGCGTCTTTAGCCAGCCAGGAGAAATGTGCCTTGAAGTCAACTAACCAAATAAATAAATAACAGTCAAAGACAATCCAGAAAGGGAAAAAAAAAAAGTTTCTAGAGGGAAATAAGTGATGGATTGAAAGAGATTTGAGGCTGTTGTGTTGTACAACTCCGTGCATGATGTGACAGCAGAGAGTCCTCACTGCGCTGCTTCCTGTCTCCCACTTTAAATGAAGTCCTGAAAATGCTGATTTAAAAGGGTTGAAGAAACAAAGTGGAATAGTCTGATATACACTGTGGATGTTTTCTGAACTTTTTTCATTATATACCTGCTGGTGGCTGTATCAAAATAAAACTCTTCAGCTGAGGTGCAGGAGGGATGGGGGAACTAAAAGAAGTTTTTCAGTATTCATGCACAAATGTGAGCAAAGAGAGGAATAATTATTTCACTTCCCACATAGAATAATGTCCAACAACAGGAACCCTGACCTGGAATTTGTCTTTGCTTTCCAAAGGCATCCCTGAGAGGTCTGTGGAGAACAGAGGAAATGTGGATTAATACCGCTGTTAATGAAAATAAACACAGACTAACATTCCAACCAGTGTGATTTCTTCTCAAAGCATCCAAGGATAGCAACAGATGCAATAAAGCAGAAATTCACTTTGGCTGCCAAGGGATAGTTTCTTACTTTGGACACAAGCCTAGGGGGCAACACACCACCCTTAGCAGAGTATCCTGTGGCCTTGAAGACCTTGTAGGTTTGAAAAACCACCTTCTCAGACCTGAATGATCCCAAGGGAAACTTCCCATCCCCTGTGAAGGGCCCAACATCATCTCCTGACCTGCCTGGGACCTGGATGCTCTTCCTGTATAATGGAAATGTCCATTGGCTTTTTCCATCTGCCTATTTATCTCATTGATTTGACTGAAGGAATCATGGGATTGAAAGAAGATTTATTGTTCCTAGCCCAGCCAGCTCCTTATTTTGATTCATTCCACTCTTGTCACTTTGAGTGAACTAAATAATTAATTGTGTTACCAAAAATAATTAAGGCTAATATCACACCGATTACACTGGCCAATTCAAACAATAATGTTGGTAAGAACATCTAAATAACCTGATATGTAATTATAGTCTGGCTGTTCAGTGATGTGTAGGTTTGGGGCTTTCTCTTCCTCCAAATTTTGGCCAGCCACATTGATTAAATGAGAACTTTTTATAGCTAGTGTTCAAATTATCAAATACTTGCCTAAAGCAATCCCATTGATCAAGTGTATCATTTGTAATACAAATGTTTTTATTAGGAGGCTTTGTTCAAGATAAATGAAGGATCAAATTAACTGGAGATTGGATTGAGTAGAAAATGCTGCAGCTGGATAATTTCAAGCACTGAGGCTGAACGTTTCTTTCAAATGATGAGAAGTCATCAACTAAGTCTTAATATAAAACACACACACACTGAGGCACTGCTCTATCGATTCCTTTCATTGCTGTGGCACTTTTTATCAAAATACATTTGGGGTTTATGAAATAGGCTACAAACCCATCATCCCACTGCAACCAAAGCAGGCTGAGGGTTTAGTCTCACCAGAATTAGGTGTGCTATCAAAATGCCAACATGCACCAAAACCCTCCTCCTTCTCCCTCATTTTTTATCCCACTTCTGCTGCCTCTCTTACCACCCAAAAAAACTGTGCACTTAACCCACTCACCTCCTTTAATCCAGAACAGGGCAATCATTTTCCTCTTTTAGGAAGGAAAACCACGAGAAGAGAGCCAGCAGGAATATTTAACTATTCCAGCAGTCATTGTAGCACAGCAAGGTCTGGACGTGACTGAGAGTTTATCCGTGACCAGCCAGTGGAAAATGTCCATGGCAGTGAAATGCTGTAAGTTCATATATATACTTATATACATTTTAATACAGTCTGAATTAGGAAAGCTATTTGGGATTACTTTTTTTTTTTTTTTTTTGGCTGCCATGTAGAGCTGTAGATGTTAAGTGGCTGCTTTCTGAAATAACTCTCCCTCCTCTACATCCCAGAGCGACGTGTAAAGTGTTTGCTGATACAGGAATTACAGATGTTGGAGGGGCTGCTATAAACCCTCCCAAGATTTACATCTCCTCTGTGAGGTTTCTCCACGGGCTGACTTCACAGGGAGAGGTTTTACAGGCACTCAGGATCCTTTTGAATGTGTCTCCAGAGGCGCTGGCAATAATTGGAGGTAATCCCTTGAAGCCCATCAGATAAAGAACACTGAGTTAGGAAGGGAGCAGAGAGGTCACTTAGTCCCTATGGAAAAATTATTTTTGGCTTATTCTGGGACACAAAGCCAAGTTTTCAACTCGTGCTAAGCGCTGGCTTCACGAGCACCTCCAGATGCTTGCAGCCTCATCCCAGCTCCAGTTTGTTCTGGCTTACAGCATGAAATTAAATGTAAATCTCCTAAAACTGCTGGGTTTCTTCTGAATTTGGGGTGAAGAGGGAAAATTTAGCTCTTATACCTGGATTTGACCACTCCTAATGCCCATTCCCAGTGCTCCATTGATGTGTGAGGCTGGTGACCACACAGCTTTTAGGGAGAATTATTACTTGATTCGTTAGTTCAGTGAAAGAAGTAATGGGCCCAGGTGGAATTACAGGTGGTAATGAAAAACAGAGACTTGTTTTTCTCCAATACCATTTGTGGCCACTTCAAATACATATTTATTTATTTATTTGTGTGTATGTGTGTGTGTGTGTGTATGCAAGTGCCATAGGTATGTACGTGTATTTATGGCAGCTGTACAGAGAATTACATCTATATATGTTAGTTATGTTGCATCTATGGTTTGGAGCTGCAGGCTCTGGGCTGTGAGGCCTTGTATTTTGCTTTTATGCTCTGGCAATAATAGCTTTTGGCTATTATTTTGGCTGTGGCCAATAACAGCTTATTGCCTACATCGTAAGATTTAAAGCCTGTGACCGTTACGTTTGCTGAAGGAGACTTAAACTTCCCTTTGGAAAACTCCAGTGTATTGGTGCAAGGTGTATTTTCTCTTGTAATAAAAGCAAGCAAACAATCACGTTTATGACTTGGATTTAAAGAGGTGGGGAGCGAGAGCAGATTAACCCCTCTGTGCTGGAGCCAAGGCTGCAGCACAAGGACATCACTGCCCTCTGCCAAGGAAAGGGAGGGATGAAAGCAATGGCATGGATGGATAATGGGTAACCTTGTACAAGTCAAACAATTTCATTTCTGTAGGGGACCCGGGGGTGAAAGCAGCACTAATGCTGATTAATCCTCCTCCCTCTTTTCCGTCTCCTAATTTTTCTCTGCTTGAAGCTCTTCCTTCCTTTCAGCTGATTTCTACTGTGTGTGTTTGTCAAGACAACTCCTGCTCCATGATGGAAAACATGTAAAATCCTGCCTTTCTTAGCCTGTATCACAGTTTATACCACTGTGCTTATCTCTGCTAATTCTCAACAACTGAGATCAATTCTCAACTACATAATTACTTTAATTACTCTTCCAGTAATTTACTGCTAGAAAATCTAGATTCTCCATCAGGCTTTTGATGTTGTTTTTGTTTCAGGTGAGATTTTGCAGCACTGCACCCCTGTGTGGTTCCCAGGGCTGGTCTCAGAGGGCAGGATCTGATGGGATATGTGCTGTCTCCCACCTCTTTTCTCAGCCTGGTCCCAGTTGTGAGGGACATTCCATAAACTCAAAGGGGAGATAAGTTCATGGTCCTCATAACTCCCATCACTTAAGGAAAGCTCTTCCAGCTTGTTTTCATTAGGAATTATTGGTTTGGTTTAGTAGGTAATTTGATTTCAGGGGAGAAAAGCATGATCTAGGCTTGGAAATGACTCATTTTTGGCCACCCAAATATTACAACAGCTCTTTGACTTTTTTCTGTGTTGGGAAATCTCAGCTGAGTTCAATGTCCTGCCTCTGCCTCCAGCATCTCCTGGAAAAGCCTGGAAGTGAGTCATGGGTTGCTTCATCCACCAAGGCCGTTAGTGACTGCTGTCATTGCAAGAAGAGATTTCCCCATCTGGGGCAGCAGCTGGGCTGCTGTGTGCCTGAGAAAGCAGAGGATGTCTGGGAGACAGGCTGACACAATACAGAACCAGGCAGGAATGCATCTGAGGATGGAGTTTGGCAGGGAAAGCTGAAAAGGAGAAAGTGTCCAGAAATTGTGGGAGCAAAATCCTGATTTTTATCGTGTTGTTTTCAAAAGGAGGGGGATATTTCTGGGGGACGTGCCAGGGTTTTCAGTACCTGGGTTTCTTTTCTGAGAGCCAGACAGGGCTGCTCAACAGGCACAGTGTTGAGGTTTAATTGACTGGATTCAAGAAAAAGTGTTCCCAGTTGCCAAGGAGGTCAGGCTGGGTATGCTGGATGAGAGCAGGCACTACTCATCATCTGTGTTCACATGCAGTAAGAACTACAGTAATAGGAGAACTAACAGAGGTTCTCCTTAGGCTGGAAGAATAAAAAATGTATGGTTTGGGACAAAATAGTTTTGATTGCTGCCAAAAGTCATGGGTAAGATCTCTGTCAGGGCAAAGAGACACAGTAAAACCTTGGTCAGCTGGTGTCAAGCAGAGGTCTGGGGAGAGCCTTTAGCTGGGCAAGAGATTGTGAACTCTTGCAAGGAGAGGCAGCATCTCTGAGCACTGAGGTCCAGCCAGGTTGTGTTGGAGTCCAGTGGGTTTCAGACCTGGTCCTTGCTGTCATGGGAAGCATCATCTCAGTGCTGCTGAGGGGGATTTTACATCTGACTTCAGCTGGGACAGGCTCAAGGATTTCATTATTAAACATCCACTCCTTCTGCTTTACTGAAAATGTGTGCAAAGATGAAACACAATGAGGGGTCTGTATCCAAGGGACTGATATTTTGGAGGGGCTAAGAAGTGTAAGCACCTTCCTCTCCCTGGAGAGCGAGGCAGGCTGGCTCTGCCTCTCAGCTCTGTGTCCTCTGTGCTGGTCAGGACCACAGGGCAGAACCAAAAATGGTATCACAACCACCACAGCTTTTGGGATTTATTCCTCTGCTTTCCCTACAGACCCCTTCAACTCAAACTCCAATCCAAAACAAGTTTATCAAGCATCATCTCCAGAATATCCAGCAGCATCCAGGCATTGTGTGAGAAATGACTTGTCGGGCAAAACTACAGCTGGCATTCGCCTGTTCCGATCCATCTCCTGTCAGCACTCACACCCCTGTTGACAAACTGAATTTCACCTTGATTTCTTCTTCCAGATAACACAGATTAACTGGAAGCTGTGTCATTTTTCTGTTTGCTTTGAAGGCCTGAAAAAAGAGTGATGTGACAGAAGAGATACAGATGTTGTCTGAGGAAATCCTGCCTGCCTGGTCAGTGACAGACCAGAGTTCTGCTGAGACACCAGGGGTACCAGTGGCTTCTGCAGGACTTTGGGTACAACAGATGCAAACACTTGTGCCACTGTGCTGCTTTAATGCTGTTTTCATGCCTCCCAACCAGCACCTCTTCCAGGCTCACTGTCTCCATCCTCTCACATCCAGTATGTGATGGTTGGCTGAGATATTTCTTGAAGTGACTCTCAGGAGGTCCCTGAGCATCTGTGTGTCCTTGTGAGCAAGGCAAGGACAGCCAGCCCCCAGCTCAGGCAGGCAAGAGAGCACTGGTGGCTTCACATCCCAGAACAAAGCCATTTGTACTGTGCTCAGCTCAGATGTATTGCTGTGTGTGCATTCACCAGCGAGCAGAGATCATTCCCCCTCACTCTATCCAGAGAAAGAGATGTAGGGAATGGAGGCTCTGATGAGATAAATGGTTATTATGAGGTATAGACATTTTTAATTAGCTTCTGCAGACACTACCACACTGCTAATGAGCCCTTGCCAAGTTTCCTGTGATTCCTCTTTACTTTTTGTAACTCTGTAATGGTAACAATATAATCATTTTCTCTAATAACCATGATAAAACCCAGATAATCCCTCCATAACTCCAGCATAAGCTTCATGTAATTAAATCAGTTGGTGAAACATTTTTGGTCTGAGGGATGGAGGAATGCAGCACAGCTCTGCTGCTCCATGAAGAGCATTCCCCACATCCTCCTGCCCCCAAACATTGTAAATCTGTGCAAGATTTATGAAGTACAAGGTTGGAATAGGGTTAAAAAGGCAAATGGTTGTGTTTGGATCTCCAACTACCCCATTGTTGCCAGAGCAGAGGCCAGAGTTTTACCAAAACAGTGAATTTGTTCCTGAGGGAAGAGGCTGACCTGTGCTAGGTGGGCTGGTGAGCAGGAATTCCCAAAGCAGGGAGCAGTTCCCAGATGGGTGGGGAGGTGTGAGAAGGGATGAGGGAAGGAGACCTCATAGGAGCCCTGCTTTCATCTGTGCTTTGAGAGAAAAGGGAGTGTTCCTCAACATTGCTGAGAAATGCAATTTAGACAAATGGCTGGCAGCCCCTAGGAAGAGTTGATCAGGCTGCTTGTCTTCCACTGCTCTGCTCTGATTGATGTACCCCAGGTACTGCCATACCTGCTTATTCTTTCCTGCTTTTTCTTTCAGTTACTAGACAAGTTTTTCTATAATTACTCCTCTTTTAAGCATTTCTCATGCAAAAGTACACACACAGTGCACAGGAACAGCCTCTCTGCACTCCACTTGGGTGAATAATCACAGACCTGCTGCCCTCCCTCCAGGAGCCTGGGGATGGGGAAGCCTTTTGTGGTGCTGCCTTTAGATGAGGATCTTGCTTCTTACTTTCCTGACTCATATAGCCCATAGAGTTTTTTGGCATGTTCAAGAAACTTACTCTGGGCAGAGAAAGGCAGCAGCCTCCCACAGCTCTGCCTATTCCTGCCAGGGTTTGTTTCTGAGCAGAGCTTTGGAAAGCAAAGCCATCCCCAACCGTCCTGCCCACAATTTCACAGTTAAAGGAGATGGGGAGATCAACAGAGGGGAGTGAGCTTCCAAAATGCCCATCCCACATTTCCTGGGCAGCAATTAATGCTGCAGCACAGCCCAGTCAGTGGGACAGGCCTTAGCTGGGGATGGTGCAGTGGAGGAAGGTGAACTTGTAAAACAAACATGATTTCACTCATTGAAGCCTCACATCTTCCCAAGCACCAAAATGTGTCCAGAGGTGGCTCAGGGCTATTTGTGGTGACACAGAGGACAAGGGGTTCTGGCTGCTGCCTTCTCCTTGTACTCCCCAGGGGCCAGTGACCTTCTGCTGGGTTTTCAATGAGTATTTTGTACCCATTAGGAGCTGACAGTGATTGGGATGTTTTGTCTCTCCACCTTCTCCTACACCTCCACATGAGTCATTAAGCAACACTTCAACTCCTCTGCTTTGTGTCTCTGTCCCCTGTCACCTGTAATGGCTTCATTCATCAGCCTCCCCTTGTTTTGGCTGTATTGTGGTGGGTTGTTTTGGTCTGGGTGCATAAGATGCACTGATTTCCATGGCCTGCCAGCACGAGGCCGTCTTTCACACCTTCTTCCAGCTTTTCTTCTTTGCTGGCTGCTCCCATACCCAGACTTTTCTTTCTCTGCTGTGACCTCCTCACCTCTAAGCATCTTTCTTGTGCCTTTGCTTTAATAACTGACCACAATAGGAGCTTTAGAGATTTTGGGGAGTTGTTCACATTCACCCTTTTAAGGGAAGGACTAAGGAAAGGATGTTTATGTAGAGGACAGTGTAATGTGTTGTGAAATGGATACAATGCCCTGAGAATGAAACTCCATTAAGAGACAGGAAAATTCTAACCTCACCAAAAATCTCTGACAGCGTTTGGACATGTTCTGGTTGGTAGAGCATCCAGATTTTACTGTTTGCAGATTGGGCTCTCAACTGAACCAGGTGCTGAACAAGTGCTTTCCACAGGTCACAGCATCCAACTTTATTCTAAATAGCTCCAGCCCCAGGCCAAATTCACTCCTGAAATAAACAGACTCATCTCTCCCCCGGAAAGCCACGTGCCCTGGCGTGGTGCATGTCCTGCAGCAGCCTGAGGCAGCAGGGATCTCTCAGCAGGGTGGTTCCTGTGGCAGCTTCTCCTGCTGGCCCCGTGCAGGGTTACTGCCTTCCTGCTCCAGTTCCTGCCCCGGCTGCTGAGAGCCTGCAGGGACAGTGTGGTGCTTCAGGGGACACAAAAGGACAGAGGGAGCTGTCCTGGTTTAGCTGGGATAGAGTTAATTTTGCTCTGAGTAGCTGGTACAGTGCTCTGGGTTCAGTGTGAGAGCAGTGTTGGTGTCACTGATGGCTGAGTTGTTGCTTAGGGGAGCTTGCCCCAAGTCCAGGACTTTTCAGTGTCTCATGCTCTGCCTTCCATGGCCTGGGGAGGTGACCCAAAGTGGCCAAAGGGATATTCCTGCCTCAGGGCACCTTGATCAGTGTATAAACTGGGGGACTTAGCTGGGAGTCACCAGTGGCTGCTGGGGACAGGCTGGGCATGGGTCAGTGGCACCTGCTCTGTGCATCCCTCAATTCTCTTGGGATTTATTCCAAACTTGCAGACCCCCAGACCTCAACCAGACAGGCCCTGAACTGTCAGGCAGGGATTTCCTCTAGCTGAGGATAGATGAGGGGCTGCTGGGTGAGGACAGGCAGACCTTGCCCAGCCTCACCTGGGCTTTACACCCCACCCACGGGCCCAGAGCCCATTTAAGCTCAGCCTGGTTCTGCCCCCAACCCCTCTGAGCTCAGCTGGAGATGTGCAGCTCTCCAGTGAAAGCTCGACCATGCCTCACCATGGACCCCCATCACCCACCTGAGGAACGTGGCTTTTCCCCCAGCACGGTAAGGTGGTATTTTGATATTTTGGGTTTGTAACTTGTGCTTTGTGAGTTTGCTGCAAAGGCTGCAGAGGGGGAGTGAGTGTCCAGGGAGGGATGGGGACAGCCCCTGGCCCAGCCCTGTGTCCCCTGCCCATGTCTGAGCACCACAGCTGCTGCCCTGCAGTTTGGATGAGCTTTCCTCAGCTGCTCAGTCTTTGTACAGAGCTGTGACTACATCAGAACCCCATCCCTTCAGGAGCTGATGTTTCTGGATGTGAACAAGTGTGGGACCTTGGTGGCCCCAGGCAGG
Source organism: Chaetops frenatus (assembly GCA_013400775.1). NCBI lineage: Eukaryota > Metazoa > Chordata > Aves > Passeriformes > Picathartidae > Chaetops > Chaetops frenatus. The sequence goes on from VZTR01029955.1 coordinate 130,723, forward strand.
GGCATGGGAAGCAGTGTAATTCCCTTTTTGCCCCCAGAGATCCATCCTTTCCTATTTACTGCTGAACATTTTTCATTACAATGTTCTTATGGTGCTGTAGGGCTGGAAACATCAGGAATATAAACCAGAGTCTGTCATTCACAAGCATCATGTTTATTTTACATTAATATATGCTTTCTCTTAAAATATCACAGATTCAGTTGTGAACCTCGGCTATTATCAGAAGCTTATTGCAATCATTTCCCTTCCCTTTTATTTATGCACATGAAATGCTGTGTTTGATGATGAAGTGGTTTCTGACTGAAGGGATCAGGATGTTTGGGAAGTCACAGCCTGCATGGCCTCTGTGCTCTGATTTCGCAATTTTGTCGCCTCTGTTCCCCTGGGTTTTACCTCTTTTCCTGCTGCTGAAGGGAGGGAGCACAGAAAGCACCTTCTTTACTTCCCTTTAATGGCTAATCTGAGACTGCAGTCTCATCCTTAGACTAAAAATCTAGGCAGAAAAAGTAATATAAAAGGCGTCTGTAATTCTGGAAGGATTTGAGGATTTCTCTGGGGAGACTGAGGGCAGGGAGTCCTCTCCTGCCACCTCCAGCATCCGTCACCTGTCAAATGCTGCTGAGAGAAGGCACAGAGAGGGACAGGCCTTGTTATCCTGGGCTGGCTGGTAGGAATCAGAAGGGAGGTGTGTGACCAAGTGATGTTTCTCAGCTGTGAGCCTCCAGCTGCATGCCATTCCCAATTATCCAGGCACATCCATATGGATGTGCAGACCCCCGCCAGGCTGAAGGTCAGCTCAGCTGGAGCCTGGCACGGCTCTGCTGCCATCCCACCCCCAGGTGGGCACAAGGGGCTCACAAAGCCTGGTGGAAAGGAGAGAAAAGCTCTGTCCTTGAGCTCTCCTTACATCAAAACATCATCCTTGAGGTGGGAGAGCAAAACTTTGTCCTTGGGATCTCTGTGGGGCCGTGTGTGACTCTGGCAGTTTTGGAGCTCCGTGCAAATCCTGGAGGAGAGCAAAGGCCCAGATTTCCTACAGGGCCTTTCCTCCCCTGATGCTTTAGCTCAGGTCTGTGGGCAATTAACTGAATTCCAAGCAGCCAGGTTTGGGCATCCTGCAGGAGCAGTGAAGGGTTTCCTGTGGGGCATGATCAAGGATGCTCTTGTTTTTCTGAAGGGCTGTTCACAATCAGGATTATCCTCTGGCTGCAGAAAAAGCTCCCATACCCACACAGCTCCAATGAGTCTGATCCCAGACAGACCACACAGGCTGCAATCTGAGGGCACCCAGGTGGGCAAGTGATGCTTCGTACTGATCAACCTTTGTTGGCAACAGGAAAGTGGAAGAGGAGGTTTAAAGGATCCTCTTCCATAATTTTCAGATTAGGTGCTGGATTTGGGCTTTATAAACTTTACAGGAAGATCTGCTGATCGGATATGAAAAATAGATTAGGTGTTTTTTTCTATAAGCTTCATTTATACTCATTAGAGTGCTGCAAGTAATAATACCAGGAAATAGATTTGCAGGCAGAAGTATGATTTTTAAGTTAAGGATGTTCATTTAATTTCAGCTCTTGTCTCCTAGATGTGCCTCCTCCTAATGCTCTAAATAGCTCTTCTGCCTCTTTGATGTTTACACCCTTCAAATGCATAAAGACAGTTCTCTACAATTCCTCATTTTGCCAAGCAATACATACTTAGTGCTTTTCATCTCTCTCCATAAATCAATCCCTTTCCTCCAACAGGAGCTAGAATAGGATTTTTTTTTCCCTTATTAGATTTGTACTGAGAATTTCTTTTTTCAGAAACAGATAAATGATACAAGGTTTTTTCATGACAAAGCATCCTATCATATATTATTAGCAAACACTTCCACAGTAGAACAGGAATAAAAATAGAAAGTAGGCTATAAAAAAAGAATGTGTAGCAGGATAACATTTAATCTCACAGTATGGTACTGAAAGTGGAGCATTTCTTTCACATTTCTTTGCAGTTCTTCAAGGAAAGATCCAGGAGGCCTCCTCAGAAACGCTTGGCATCTTTTACTTAAGATTTTTGTTAAATTCTGTGTGATCTTTGACACAGAGTTAATGAATTTTCTCCTTATTCAAAAAGCCCACCCACTGCCTGTGGTGTGTTTGAAGCTTCAGATCCTTTCTCCTGGCTCATCTGCTGGTCCCTCTTCCCAGCATCTCAGCAATGGTTGTACCCGCTCTATTCCACAGAACTTTAATTGAGAAATCAGCCGAATGATAAAAAAAATCTCAGATCCCGCTTATCCCAAAACCAGAATTTTTTTATCTACTGATTTTTGGTGGAAGCCATCAAACTTGAATGTTTTGGGGTTCTCACCTGGCAGGCCAGGCTAAGAGGTCCATGATGTGCAGTTCAGACCTCCCCAGGGATCAGCCCTTGGACTGAGGTGGTGGCTGTGCTGCAGTGAGATGAGATTTTTCTAGGGAAAATAGTCCCTCTCACATATCCTGTATTTCTGAAAGCAATTTTGGTTGAAGTCCAGAAACCCCTAAAAAAATGGATTTAAAATGAAATTACAGGTGAAAGATGAATACTCAAATGGACAACTTCAGCAAGTTTTTGTCAGGGAAAGCTCAAGGTTTTGGGGATCAGGCTGCCCTGGGATGGAGGCACATGTGGCTCACACTCAGACACGTGTCCAGCCAGAGCCACTCTCCTGATTCTTCCTTGCATTGCTCTTTCAGCTGTGTTTTCCTTCCTTGTGGCTCCAGGGGTGAATTGGAGAACAGCAATGTTTCCCTGGGGCAGAGCAGCCCAGCAGGACCAGCTGCTGGTGCTCAAACCAAACCTGGGAGCCAGTTCGGAGATGGGCAAGAGACAAGAAGGTTTAAACCTCCAGCATTTTGGTGATTATATAATAAATGTGGCAAATAATGAGCTGTGCAGCTGTGGTGTGTGTTTAGGGAGGGAGCCTGGAGGGAGCTTCTATCTCCTTACAAAGGAGCAGGTGCTGCAAAGGAAACCAATATCTGAAACTTTTAGCAAAATTCCAAAAATCTTCTCTGGAGCTGCTGCCAGCAAGCAGAGAGAAGGCAGAAAACCCAACACAAAGCCAACGTGGCTTTGTAATAAACAAACCAAAGTGCTGCCAGAAGCTGTTGTGTGCTGGGGTTTGTGACTGTGCAATTTAATTTCTCATTGTTCTTGCTGTCCTCAGAGCTGGGTCAGCACAGCAGAGGGGCTGAGCACTTCCCTGGGGCAGCTGCTGCTTGGACACCCTGGCAGGTCCCTGTCTTTGGAAGATCTCTGTTCTTCTTGCAGAAACTTCATTGCTGCCACCTTGGGGCCTGCTTGCTCCCTGGGAAGGTTTTTGCTCTGGCATTCTTTGAAGTTTGGCTTTTGGTAGTTTAAAACAGCTTTTGAATGTGTTCTACTCTTGGTGGTGGCTATAGAATCATGAATTGATTAGGTTGGAAAAGACCTCTAAGATCAAGCCTACCACTGAACCATTCCCAAAGTGCCACATCTACACTTTTTTTTTTTTTAACATTTCCAGGGATGGTGACTCCACCACTTCCCTGAGCAGCCTGTTCCAATGCTTGACAAACCTTTCCAAGAAGAAATTTTCCCTGATATCCAACCTAAACCTCCTCTGGAGCAACTTGATGCTGTTTTCTCTTGACCTATCCCTTGTTACCTGGGAGAAGGAACATCACTCACTAAATGTGGTCCCTCTCAGCCAACCAAAACCTGCAAGGTTAACTTTTTAAACTGGAAGGCCAATGTTTCAAAAATGTATGGTACCCTTTTGCCCCATTTTAATTGTCTTTCTGATCTGTGTTTGAATGTTGCTGTCCCTCCACAGAGGGAGCCTGAGAACTGCTCAGTTCTGCTATTGCTCCTGGAAACAGATTTCTGTAGCTGCTGCTACTGTTGTGTGGAAGTTCAGCACAGCAAGGAACTGGTGGTGGGAAGGTTGTGGGTTAATGAGGAACTCAAAATGACCAATTCTATGTAAATCTCATTAAAAAAAAAAAAAAAAAAAACAAAACAAAACCGAAAAACTAAACAAATAAAAAACCACCTGAAGATGGCAGTGGTTTTGGGGTTTGAATGAGCACCTTGGTGGTGCAGAGCAGGTAAACACTCCCTGCCGTGGTCTGGGCTCCAAGCTTATCACCCCAGGCACTCCCAGGTGGATATCTCAGCAGGATTTGGAGAGTCTGTCCAAAGGCTCAGATACCCTTCTGCCCTTTGGGTGTGCATATGCACACAAATATAAATACACATATCTACATGTGGCTGCTATGTCTGTAACTGCCCCGGCTCTCTGCTTGCTGCAAATTCTGTTCCTTAGGGCAACACTTATCCTGTGAACTCCCTGAAGATAAGGCTGTCTTGCTGAGTGTTTCCAACACTCCTAACCCCCCTGGGCTTTCACTTCCCGGCTGGCTTTTAATGTAATGTAAAGATTAGAAATGATATCTTCCATTAAAACTTTATTAGGTGGCTCTTCCACTTAGGAGAGCAGTTTCACTTACTCCTGGCTGAATGAATTCCAGGCACTGAAAGCTAAACATGAAAATGCAGGAGGGGGAAGGAGAAAGCCACTTTGCAGTCCTGAAACGGTGAGGGAAAATAAGAGTAGTTTGTTCAGTGGCCTGTCTGAGACACCTGGAGCTCAGTGCAGAGCCCTGGGCCAGAGCTGCACTGGGCACAGGGGTGACAGCCAGAGTGGGAAACTCTCCCCTTCTTGGCAGGGGCACCTGAAAATGCATTTTCCCAGCTTGTACACCCTGCAGATTTCCACTGGAGCCTGTTACAATCTCTGGGAGCACCAGGCATCTGCTCACTCCCCTGGATGTGGCTCAGGCTGCTCAGGGGTGATTGATGTGTGGTTACCCCTGAGAGCAGCCTGAGTGGCAGCAGCTGACCTTCCTCAGAGCATCTGTACCACCCCTCGCCTTCCCTCTGGCTTTTGCTGTGACCTTTGGGTACTGATTGATCCCAGATTAGTGCTTGTTAACAACAAATAGCCTAAAATTAGGATACAAGTAGACAAGTCCTGAAAAGGTTAGACAAGCTCAGGGCGAGTTAGTGTGAGACTCTGCTGGCCATGCTGGTGCTTTGTCTTTGTGCTCTGTTTTTCAAAAGTCTTTTCCATTTTTACCACCTCCAGTTTCAAAGCAAAACCAGCAGGACAGCCCCAAGATGGGGAAGAAGTGGTGTGGCACCTGTGCCCCCTCAGCTGGGCTGTCCAAACCTCTGACACAGTCCAGGAGATGAACTGGAACTTATTTTCCTGGGCTGTCTGTGCTGTGTGGATGGAATCAGCATTTCGGCAAGTGAAGATGGGTAAATGCATCCAGCTGTGCTGGACTGGCTTCAGTTCATAAGTGGCAGGCAAGGTTTTTCATTTTCCCTTGAGCAGTTATAGTGTCTTCCTTACTCCATTTGCGAACTTGTGGCTGCACAGGTACCTCAGAGTGGGCTCATATATTATATATATGGATGATATGGGAGCTGCAGGCCTTGGAACAAGGTACATTTGTATCCAGGCATTGTACCCAGCCATGCAGAGAAGCCCAGAGAGAACATCCCTGATCATCAGCTGTGAAATGGTTAAATAAAAACTTTGTTCCAAATCATCGAATGTATTTTGAGCATCTTTGCAACATTTTCATGAACAAAACAAAAAAAACCTTGGAGGGGAAAATTATCTGTGTCATGGGTGATACAAAACTGCATTGGTACTCATGAAGTGCCCCAGCAATACAAGAGAATTGGAGAAATGAACAGAAATGCTCAGTTAGAGCTTTTTCCATATTTTATGTTAATCATTAGGTTAGAGCCGAAATTAGCTTTAATTGATATTAAGAGTTGAAAAAATGAATCCTCCAGAGAATGAGTCTCTTTAACCTTTAATGATGCAGTAAATAAAATATCCTGTCACCATTTGTGCAGTGGTAAGGGCTTTCAAAATTCCATATCTGTGTGGTAAGCAATTCAATATGTCCAATTCTCTCCATTACAGCAGAGAAAAGTGATGTCGTTGCATAAATTCAGCTGCAGGTTTTCCATGTTTCCAATCTATCTGGTAATTCCCCAAGATGGCTTGTTACTTCTACCAGGGCAATGGAGAGAGGAAGGAGAGACTGAGATCAATCCCAGTCCTGCTTGTGCTGCCTTTTCCCCTCGTGTCCCTTCACCTGCAGGCTCCTGATGCCAGAGAAACTGTGCCTCAGCAGAGGTAAAAGGAGCAATGCTACCTCTTCCTCCTTTCAGGTGAAATATGCCTGGAAATGCTTCATTTTTCACTATAAAGGCACAGCAGAATTGCAAAATACTTCAATACTTTAGGGACACTTAGTTTGCTAATAGTCAGACCATTCTTCTCTCTGTCAGGGCTCAGCCTGGTGTTGAAATACCTCATAACTGATTTGGTGAAGCACATGAAACATTCCCTCACTGTAAGCAGGAAATCTGTTTTTCATAAAATCCATCTGGTCATTGCCACCAACTGGAAGCATTACATCATTTAGGCAAGTTAAGAGTGAGGGTGACTCTGCTGCAGCTAACTGGGAAACAGAAAACAAATCTCCCCACCTAAAACCACCTTTTGTCTTTCACCAGGACTGGTGCAATAACAGTTGTCATCCCATGGGATATAAACCTGCTGTGGAAAGTTCCTTTCTGTGTTAAGGGGAACATATTTCTGCATATTTACAGAAGTTCCTGAGTGATGCTGATGTTTCTGTGGGTGTGAGTCTGTTACGCTGCAGTGATGTGACAGTAACTTCTCTGAGAAAAGCTTGTAAAGCCTTTGAGAAAACCACGTGTGTTCTAAAATGCTGATGAAACATCAATTTTCTTCAGTCTTTTTTGCCTTCTTACTTGGGGTTTGGGAGGACTTAGGCGAGAAAAAGACACAGAAATGTCCTGAATATTAATTTCTGCCTTACACTGTGTTTTCTTTCCTCTGATGAGACCCAGCTATTTTGGGACAATTCAATGTCCCAGGCCTGCCAAGCATGGGTTGAAACTGTGCTCAAGCACTGGAACAGGCAGCCCAGGGCAGGGGTGGAATCTCCATCCCTGGAAGTGTTCAAAGAAAGTGTTTGTGGCACTTGGGAGCGTGGTTTATGTGATTTAGTGGTGAGCATGGTGGTGGGTTAATGGCTGGATTTGATGATCTTAGAGACCTTTTCCAACCATAAAGACTCTGTGATTTTATGAATCAGCAAGGAGTCCAGACAAAATAAATGTTTCATCAGCAAAAATCGCTCAAGAGGTGAGTTAAGCAGTGCTAGGTCTGATTTCAAGTGGAAACAGCCAAACCAGTGAAATCTGGTGGATGGCCAGGACCAGCAGACTCCTGGCCAAGTCACTTCTGAGGAGTGACCAGCAAAGCAATGGGAAGTGCTGGAAAGAGGGAGGCAGCCCCTATAAGCAGAGTAATTTTATGGAGTTGAGACACGGAGGATCTAATTTTCTTCTAGAAGACTCATTACCATGATTTTGTTACACATTATTTATGGGCTGTTATGATAGTCCTGGCAGGTCATAATTGGCTGAAGCCGGAAAATTAGTCACATTTTTCACATTTGGAAGAATGATCTGTACAGTTGCACTTAATGACTTCATTCCCGGAGAGCCCCGTGCAGGGAAGGAGCTGCCTGGCCCAGGGTGTGGCTGGATTAACCCTTTGTGCTTTCTGGGCACCCTGCAAAGGCACCTGGGTTTGCTCATCAGGTGCCAAAAGGACTTTTTGTAACTTCAAAGCAGCTCTTTGGCATGTAAGTGACTTTGCTGCTTTGGTGACAGTTTCCTATTTCTTCCTCCTTCCTTGAGCCTGAGTTAGTTTTGCCTGGCACTGGATTTTCTACAGAAAAAAAAATTGCCTTTTTTGAACTGATTTGTCCATGCATTGCACTCTCCCCATCTGAGCCACTGCAGCATCAGGGTCAGGCAGACAGGCCCAGCTCTTCCAGGGATGGTTTCTAACCCCTGGTAAGAGATGGGCAACAGATTAAACTGAGGCAGGGCCTCCTTGGCAGCACTCCTCAGAGCCTTGCTGTGTACACAGCACAGCCCAAACAGTCTATCACAGATGATGAATCAGAAGGGAGCACTATAATTGTTTTATCTGCCTGTTGGGACATTACAAGCTGCTTACTCTTGAATTAGAACCTGGTGAATGTTGCTGTATCTTCCAGAAAAATGGACAGCTTTGATTTGGGGATTTCCAGTAATGAGGAACCCATTGTGCTGTTGTCTGTCCATTCCCAAACCCCTGAATATTCTTTAGTAAAGAACGGACCTGAATTGTTGAATAAATTTGTACTCTGTAGGATTGCAGCATTTGGGTCATATTGCTGTTTTGTCTGCTGGACTAAAGAGAAAAGGAGAAATTTAAGACCATGATCCAGCAAATACTGCCTTGGAATTAAGGGTGCCAGAGGAAAGTTAAGGGATGACTTGATTTGATTTGCAGCTGTTGTAGAAACCTTTTCTATTTCCCATTTCACTAATATCTGTTCTGGTTGGTAGGTGTCAAGACTAGCACAATTTACTGGGGTGAACTGGAGTGTGAAATTCAGGTCTGGGAGAACCTCCCACGTGCTTTTTGACATTGCCTGTTTAAATGGTCAGGGATGGCATGAGCCCTTGGGTCAGAGCATCCTGGTGATGGCAGGAGCAGCTCAAAGCACCTAAAACCCCACCACAAGCAATGACTTTCTTGGCTCTGGGAGGAAAGGTTCAGCTCCAGGCTGTGTGCAGACCTTTCCTCCAGGAGCACTGACCCTCCTGCAGGGCTGTCCTCTCCTCCTGGGAGCTGCTGCTCTCTCTAATCCATCCTCTGTCACTCCAGCATGGGAAAGGGTTGGCCAGTGCTGTACTGAAGGCAACCTCTTAATCAAAGTAAGAGGTGGGAGCTGGAGTGTTTGTAAAATACTGTACAAATGGGAGGGTTTGATGGCGTTAAATGAAGGATCAGATTCATTAAATTAAGTGGAAAGCAATGTACATGGATAATTTCAAGGGTTGAGGCTGAATACGGGTTTTAAATAGGAAGTGATCAGCCACTGTACACAACACAGAGCAGCTCTCAAACATTTTTAATGACAGTATTTGTACACACTTTAGTTTAATTAACACATGGCACAGGAGAAGGTTGGTAACTAGGATGTGTAGTCTCACACCAGTCGTCTCAATTAGAACACACGAAATTTCAAGTATCAATACACCCAGAACAGCACCCATCCCTGCCCAGTGAGGCCTGGCAGTCTGAATTTCCATCACACCTTGTTTTTCTTGAGTGTGGCAGTAATTCCTTCCCTCCAGATGGAGAAGTCCCCTTAGAAGTGGATGATCAGCTTCTCATTTGGATTTATTTCTTGTTTTCTGCAATCAAAATTAAGGGGGCTGTGTATTGTCACTGCCCAGTGATCCACGTTACATTTCTGACAGCTATGTTTATTAGTAAATATGTAGTTAATTCCAGAATTAACTGGAACTGCTCTTCTGTGTCTGTACGTGTAGGAGAGATTTCCTGGGATGTGTGATGCCTTTGTTAGCACAGCAGTACTGGGATGCTGGGAGGCTGTGGCTGGCTTTCAGTTCCTGGCTTTCAGTTCTTGGTGGGCTCAGTGCTGCTCCGGGGCACCAACTTCAGAACAATTGGCTTCTCTGGTGTTAAGAGCCCCACTGAACTCAGCTTGATGGGGATCTGCAACAATGAGAGGGAAAACACACATAGGGATGGATAAGCTAAATAAGCAGAGATGAAAGGCTCAGGCACGACTGGATCCATTGTGCCTGGAAGTGCAAAGTGTCTGGCATTGGCACCCAGCTCCTCCCGTGCCAGCCTCGAGCCTCCTCGTGCTCCTCACCTGAGTCTCTTTGCAGGTCTGGAAGGTGAAATGCTGCAGCAGGGCAGTGATGGCGACTTTGAGAGTCAGGAGAGCAAACCTCATCCCGATGCAGTTCCTGGGACCAGCCCCAAAGGGCAGGTATGTGTACGGGTCTATGGACTCCTTGTTCTCCTTACTGAACCTGGATGATGACATAGTTGGGGAAAAGAAATGAAGGCAGCAAAACCACAAAACCTACATATCTTATTCATCCAGGGATCTCTCATTGGTGCCCTGCAGAGCTTGGTTTGGGTTTTTCCTAAGGTGACTCAGGGTACCCCAGAAACTGAGTGCTGTGACTGAGCCCTTGCCCAGGACAGGGTGGGGTCCCACTTGAGGGTTTGATTTGAATTCTGTCCATCCAGATTAGCAGAAGTTGGAAGCAAGGTAGAAATCCAGGCAACATCCTGTCCCACAGTGACAGATACTTCCTGTCTGTGGTATTTAGTGAGAGAAGAACCAGAAGTTGTTTTGGTTAGGAGCAGCCTATGGCTTCAGTTTTTCTGGGAATGAGAGGTAGATATCAATTACAAAAATAACCAGCTAGGGAAGGTTATCCTTGAAAACAAGGAGGGAAGGCAATTTTGGAAGGATCAAGTCTGGCATATTTAGTAGAAGCTTGTATGAAGGGGGCAGGGTCAACAAGGAGGATTATGCAGAGGATGGCCAGCAATTACAAAAACTCCACATTTGCCCCCTCTCAGAAAGCTTAAAAACTGGGTACAAGATCCTGTGAGGTATTCTCCCAACAAGATTATGTTGTTTGAAACCCTGCTTTAAGCACAAAGCTCATTTTCTTCTTAAAATGACATTCCCATGAGCCTGCAATTTCTCATCTGTATTGTTTGTAAAAAGATAGGAAGAACACCATTAGGAAGCTAATCAGAGATTAATGCTTAATTACTGAGGAAAAAGCAGTGTGATATTTCTTCCCTTTCATGAAGCTTTTTGTACCTTTCTGGCCTGAACTCCTCGGGGTTGGGCCAGTACTGAGGGTCACTGTGCAGGACGTAGGGTGGGATTGTGACCACGACTCCTTTGGGAATGGTCACTCCATTTATCTCCACATCTCTCTTGCAGGTTCTCTCGATCCGCCCCCCAAGGGGGAACACCCGGAGGGTTTCGTTCACTGTCATGTCAAGATATTCCAATTTCATAATTGCATCGTATGTGAGAGGAGCCTGCAGCACAATGAGAGGAGGGTGAGCAGGTATGTTGGAATCAGAGCTGGATTGTCCTAAAATGACTGTGGGGACCAGAGTGTCCCCAACCCCCACTGCCTCAAATTTCACTCAGAATTGCTGAAGAACAAAATGCAAGGTAGAAATTGAGCGATTGGTTTCACTTTTCCACCCCTGAGTTATGGAAATGCCTGGAAAGCCCCATCCTCTTGTGCATGGGTGCAGAGTGTGGCAGACAGGTTTGAGCAGTGGGGTGGCTGGAAGGTTCCAGCTGCCAAAAGAAAATCACTGCAGGGCTGAGTTGTCTCAGTGTGTGTCTCCCAGAGCTCTTGGAAAATCCATGGTGTTTAGGAGCTAAAGATTTTCCATTGCCCTGACTGACCCAGGAGGGCAGCAGGGTCAGGGAGTCCTCCCCATCACTCAGGGGAGGGGAGTGCCTTACCTTGTTGGGCAGGACTGTGTCAATCTCCTGCAGCAGCTTTTCCTGCACATCAGGGTGCACGGCCAGCTCATAGGCCAGGTAACCTAGGGTGTTGCTGGTGGCCTCATACCCAGCAAACATAAAGATTACTGCCTGGGCCAGGACCTCTGTGTCAGTCAGGGCTGTGGGGAGATGAGAAAAGCAGTGTTGGTTGATGGTCTCAGCAAGAACCAGGCAGCAACAGGTGGTGTTGAGGCAGGTTTGTTGCAGCTGTGTTCTGATAACAATTTTATAGCTACTCTACCTGCCTGGAAAAATCCATTTTATAGAGGAGGCAGGTGATTTCCTGAGTATAAATACCTGACATGTCAGTCCTGATCCCTGGACAGGGATCTTAGCCCTGGTGCTTGGCACCAAGAGATGGAATTCTGTCTGGAGCTGGTCAGTGGAGATGATGGGAACATGGACACCTCTCCATATTCTCCTCACTCCCACAGCCCCTGTGCCCAAGATGAGGGTTTGGGTATTGTTACCTTTGTATGAGTGATTTGCTTCGTTGTTCTCCTGGCTGTCTGAGCGCTGTGATTCGATCATCAGCTGCAGGAAATCCACCCTGCCCTGAGAGGGAAAGCAGGAGAGGCTCTTTGGTGACAGGCTCCTTGGAGGGCTCAGAGAAGAAAATTTCACAGCCTAAGCACAATTTATAGGCTGAGAGCATCCCCAAAATGCACAGAACTTCCTTACTGAAATACATAACACTTGCTTTTTGTTTTGGAAACCTGTCTGTGCTATCCCTTAAGCCACTGAGTGGGCGAGCAGTGTCTTGGATGAATTTGGGGAAAGGGACCCAAACTAAAAGGCAGAATTTTGTCAGGAAGCAGCTGCAGTTCTTGAAAAGCGAGAGGGGAAGGCACAACCCTAAAAGTGATTTTGCTACTCGTTTGCTGCTTACTCTGCACTCTCATCCTCTGCCTAACCTTCTTCAGTGAGTCTCTCACTCTCTCATTACAAGTGCTGCACAGTGAAGCTTAGTCCAGTTCTGCTGAGCCTTTATCTGGATTTAGCTTCAGATCACGGATGTACAAAGTCCCCCTGGTTCTCTGCCAGGACGGGTCAGGTGGGGCTTTTCTGACAGTATTAAAATGAAGTGTTTACACTCGAGTAGGCTCAGGGTTTTGTTGAGTCACTGTGCTTTGGCTTCACCTTTGATATCATCACCCTAATTATATCTCACTTCAGTGTACTTTCTGCCACAATTGCTCTCAAATTCCCACTCACTTTGTGAGGCTCCTTTTCACGTTCCTGCTTAATTTTGGCAATGGATCTCATGAAAAAATCGACAGCATCATTGGGGAAGAAGCTTACGTTCATCTTGGCCATGATAGGAATAAGGAATGGGAAAACAACTGAAAAACAAATAGAGAATTAAATTGCTTGCTGTAAATAAACCCCTCTTCATATCATATGTTCATGCTACTGGGAAATTATTTCCTTTTTAAATTTCTTTACCTGAGAAAAGCCTGGACTTTGCCTTTTTTTCCCTCTGCTTCCTTCCCTTGGAATAGTTTTTGTGTCGAATGGGCACAACCAAGCTGGGTATAATCATTCCTTTAAGAGAAGACCAAGGCATATTCCACCTCCTATTTCTAAGGCTGTTTTCTAAGGACAGGTTACTTCTGAACACAACAGGAATGTGCCTCAGAAGAGAAATATTGAAAATACTGAGTTCTTTTTTCAGGCTGAGCTGTTCACTGCCTTGCTGTGATCATGTAAACATTTTCAGGTCGCTTTTAAAGCATTTCCTTCATCATAGATCTTGATCTTCTGTAGAGTTTCATAAAATCTACTGCACCAGAACCTCCTCTATGCACAGATCCAAACTTTCCCTGGGTTCCAGCAAGGTATCTAACCTTAATTTAAGGTCTGTTGCTGCTAAGCTATTGCAGTGGAGGAAATTGCATCTAATTACAGTCCCCACTCAGCACTCTCTTCCAGAAAATGCATTTCAGATAGCACCACTCTCCTCAAGCCTCACTTGCTTTTCAATCTTCAAATAATTTCCCAGCACTTAATTGGATATTTCTGGGTGGTTCATAAGTTTTTTGCACTGCAGATGCCAAAGGTGGAGGAAGCTTTTACCCATCTCCTCCCCAGGATCTCAGCATGAAGCTCACAATGAGGAAATGATGAAACAAGGGCCAGCAGGACTTCATTCCTAGCAAGGGAACTTATCCAAGCAATACCTGGAGTCACTTACATGACAAGATGAAGACCAGGTTAAAAAAGTCAAACTTGACCAGTTTCTTCATCTCTCTGACAAAGGGGTCCTTGGGGTTGTTCATGGAGTCAATGTTCACACCAAAGGAAGTGCTGGTGACCACATCCATGCTGTAGCTCCCAAAGATGCTGAGGAAAGGTGGAAAAAAATAGAGTGTGGTTAAATATTTGGCCTGGGTGAATGTATTTTTTCTTCATGTCTATGTGACATTCAAATACAAATTCTCATAAGACCTCCTGCCTTGGGTTTGAAAAGAAAATTGGATATGTGGTATTGAACAGCACCTTCAGAGAAGGGAGTAGATTTTTAGAGAGTTTTGGTTTCCAGGCTGCACAGGTTTTGAGGTCAGACAGCTTTTCAAGGATTTTACAACAACATGGGATGGGTTAGTGGAAGGACAGGATATGGAACTCAGCATCAGTAAGGCCTTGAGGAGGGGTGGCAGCACACCCTGCCTCAAACAAGCCCTGGGCGTGCTCTTGTTCCACCCAGCACAGCCCTGCAGCCAAACTGCCCAAGCCTCCCCTTGCAGGGTTTTGGTTCAGGGGGAGCTTTGCTGGTTTGAAGTTCCTGGTGTGCAGCTGCCCCTGCTGCATTTGGGCTTTGAGACAGGGGGTGCCACATACACAGGGTTTTGTCCAGAGCCCATATGGAGGGCACAGATGAGGCAAAAACACTCAGGGCCCTTCTACAGCCTCAGTTCCTCCAGAAATGGGGCATGTGAGGGATGAGCATCCCACAGTTCTCTGTGGGACAGAGAGGTCAGGAACCTCCATGTCCTGGGGAAGGAGAAAGTGCTGCACAGAGATCCTGAGTGTATGTAGGAAAAACTGGGTTTTCCTGCCAGTCTTGGAGTTATCTTGGATCTGTGGATTCACAAAGCTGTGCATTTTTCTTCCTATCTGCCTCTAGGAAGCATCCTAACCTCCCAATTAAATTCTCCCCTCTTAAATTTCCAGTCAGGCTTTCAGCAAGCCCCATTCCTCCTTTCAGAGAGCCCTGTCTGACCCAGGGAATGATCTGCATTGCTGGTAGCCAATGAACCACAGCACTTTTAACAAGGTTTGCTCTGCCTGCTGCTCTTAGCAGCTACTTACTCCTTTACAGGTATTGAGTTGTCCTCTCTCACTTGCTTTTGAACATTGTTCACCAAAACTTCCCCATAGTGCTTCATTATAGGGAACATCTGTAACACAAACCAGGCATGGTCACTTCAGTACAGTACATTTTACTCCTTTACATGGGCTCATGAAGACTACAGGGAGTTTAATGAATATTTACAAATAAGATCTCTCTGCTCAGGTTTTATTTTAAGGCTTTTCTGGTTTCAGTTAGGCATAAATTAAACAGGCCAGGTTCTGACTAAAGAAATCAAACTCCTGTGACAATCTCAGCCTGAAAACACTGCCTACTGACTCTGTGATTTAGTCTGTACCTGCCCCTCTGGTTTACCTCCTTTAGCTTCCCACTGGTGAAGGTTGGAGAGAGCACAGTACGGAGCCTTTTCCAGTGTTCATCTTCAGCTAATGAGATGGCATTGTTCAGCACCCCGGCCAGATCCGTGTGCTGCAGAGGGAAAGACAAGGTGTTAACCCCAGAAACCAGAGCAGCCTCCTTGCAGGGGTGGGAATGTGGCATGCAAGCCCCTGCCCGGGCCCTTCCAAGGGTACTGCTGCTGTGGCCTGACAAACAGCCTCTCTCAAGGCTCCCATCCACAAATAATCCCCTTTCTTACACTAAACCCCCTGTGAGGTGCCATTCCCAGCCCCAGAAGGAGTCCAGGAAGCCCAACACCTGCATCTCTGTGTGTACCCACCACGTCCCACCCCTGCATCCCAGCTGGTGGCACGGGTGCACCCTTCGATTCCTGCCTGCTCACACAGACCCGAGTCCATCCATAGGTACAGAAATATACACCCAGGTGTGAGAACAGACTGTGTGTGCTCCCTCTGCCACCCCGGGTGTGCAGTCCGGGCTGTAAGGCAGGGGAACAGTGACATGCAGTGGCCGTGTTCAGCATTCCCTGTCGTTCAGCCCCTCGTTCCCAAAGGATGCAGGGCATGCCCGTTCCCTCCCTCACTTTTCCCGGACTCTGCGGTGGATCACAGCACCTCTGCTCTTACCCTGCGGTTGGTGAAGGTGGTGTAACAGTCTTTAACCAGCACAGATTTGATGATCTGGGGGTCAGTGACAGCCAGCGTGGGCTGCCTGCCATCGTAAATCCTGGTGAGGGGAGAAGAGGAAGCAGGTAAATAACCCCACATAATTGAAGTGTAAGGCTTGGCCAATGCCCACAAAACAAAATGTATTGATCAAATGTTCTTCCATCACCAGCCTTGTTGCTCTGTTGTTTGAGTACAGAAATGTAGAAAGTAGAGATGGAAAAGGACTCCCAGACCTTTTCCCATCTGGCTTTGTAAATGATAAAGGGGGATAAACACCTTCCAAATTCACTGGGAAATGATCAGGGCTCAGTTGCTCAAAGGACCAGATACTAAATGAAGCAAGTGTCTTCATTTTCTCCCCTGACTCCCTGTGTTTTTCCAGGCACTTAAACACATTACAGTATTAGAAGGAAACTTGTTCGACCCCTTTCAGGCTCTTGAGTTGGGTGTCTGGAGACTTGGGCTGACAGCACTGAGACATCCTTGGAGATGAAACTCAGTCCTTGTTTTCATCTTTTTAAGCTGCCAGTTCTGAATGTTTTCCTGGAACAGATGTAGATTAAGCTGATTTGTGCTCTCTCCCCACTTGTGTAAAGATACATTTTCCAGACTCCATTTTTTAAAGTTGCTGTCGAGACCAGTGGATTTGTCAAACAGAATATGCAAGTTTGTAGCCTAAGATAGAACACCAGTGATAAAAGCCATGGGAGGAGGAGGTATCTGGAGCAGAACAGCCATAACTGCAGCAGCTCCAACTGCAGCAGGTGGGGATCAGCAGCACAAGGAATTCTTTGGATCAGCTCCAAAGGGAGTCACTCACATTCCTCTGCTGCTTGTAAACCAGAGGGACCCAACCTCCCAGTTCCAGATCCCCCTTAAGTAAATAGTTCTGCTGGTGATTGTGTTAGGGGCAGGTGAGGGCCTTTTGTTACGAGATTTAAACTGTTTTTTACAGCACTGGTCAAAATAGTTTGAGTGTGATGTGGCAGTGACACAGCCCTGCATCACCTGGCTCCAGTGTAAGCCACCAGCAGCACCTGTCACTGCTGTTCTCATCCTGTTGGGACTGTCGGCGCTGCAGGTGGAGAAGAGGGAGCTTTCCTAATGAATACTTTCTCCCCTTTGTACAGATTCTAGTTTCACTCTAAGAAGAGATCAGTGGTTCATACTCACCCCCAGACTTTCCCGTATTTCTTAAAACATTCACTGTCAAATTCCAGGAAACCCTGTGGAAAGCAATTTAAAAATTGCCATGGACTATCCTGGATTGAAAGAGACCCACAAGGACCACCCAAGTCCAACTCCTGGCCCTGCACAGGACAGCCCCAAAAATCCCACTGTAGGTCTGAGAGTGTTGTCCAAATGCTCCTTGAGCTCTGGCAGAGCTGGTGCTGAATTATCTCAGAGAGGATGCAGTGGAGGGGATGATGTTGGAGATGGTGGGTGGGGAGGAAAAGCTCTAAACTGATGTTCAGAGCTGCTTTATGAGCTTTCCTTCCCTCCAAAGCCACGATGAAGCATAAATGTACACTGTGCTTTGAGTGAGCTGTTTGCCAGGGCGCTGGCAAAGGGCAGCTGGGAAATCAGCCACCCAGGAGGGCTCCTTTGGGGATGCCCCTTGCTCTGTGCTGCTGAGCCTTATCCCACAATGGCCTTTGCACAAGCCCTGTGTGACAGAGGAGCTGGCATTCAGAGATAACTTATCACCACTGTGTATCTGCTCAGCTACAGCTGTGCCAGGGCTGGCTGGAGCTGGGAGTGCTCCAGGCACTCACTTTGCGATATTCCAGGCACGTCCCAAAGAAAGGCAGAGGTGTTGGCCCAGGAATGCCCAGCTTCTTGAACAATCCAAATGGCCAGATCCCGTATCTGTGGGACAGAAAAGACACCAGAGTGTTACACACAAGGGCACTGGGGCTGTGAGCTCTCCTAAAGCTGGAGGCTGCAGCAACATCCCTTGGGAGATGAGAGAGAGGAGGATAATCCAAGAAGTGGGGAAAAAAGTGAAAATTGCCCTGTAAAAAACTACCTGATAACCATGGTAAGGCTCACACAGAGCTTCAGAGGGATCATTTTGGTGTGAAAGCAATTGTTTCCACCAGAGCCCCAGTGGAGAAAGCATCTTGAAGTCTTTAGCAAAAGTCCTGAGAGGAGCTCATTGCCTACCAAAGGAGAGGCAGAAAAGGGAGCTGGAAGAAGGAACACCAAGCTCACATGTTTTTATTGAACAGAAATCAAAGCAATGCCAGAAATTATGTCCTGAACAGGGCTTTTGTCAAACTGTACTTCAATTTCATTTATTGTTCTCCCTCCCTCAGTCCAGCGTTAGCTCAGTGGAAGTCTTGTCTTGATGGTTTTCTCTTTAGATTTTATTGACAGCCTTGCAGATTTCTTTCCTCTGAAGCACCCTTCCTGGCAGCTCTAAAGTTATTGCTTCTACCTCGGGGCTTTCTCTTTCTCAACAAGGGCCTGGGCTGCAGCCCTTTGAAGCTCCTCTTTGGCTGTGTTGAAAGAGCTCCTCAAAATATTTGTTTTTAGTTAGTAGCTGCAGCTTCCCAAGTGAGCAGTTCATTGCAGAAGGGATGTAAAATGGGGAAGGTTTGGCAGGGGGATGTTATCAGAGATCCTCTTCAGGCCATGAGGCAGCAGCTGCTCAGGCAGGATCTCAGGGATGCTTATCTGAAAAGCCAAAATCTAGACTAAGAGTTAGGGGGGAGTCTCCCTTACAATTATCAATTCTGTTTTAAATTCTGGGGACCCCAAATGAGGTCAGCTTCTGCCAGGGCAAAAAAAAAGCAGATCCCACCTTAGGACCCAAACAGGGCAGGTGAAAAATGGGGAGCTGGGTGTATTCAGGTGAAGAAAGGTTTCACAGAGCTCAGTTTGTCAATGTTTAATCTTTTTTGTCAAAGGTTAATTCAGTACTAGGAATCAAATGTTTGTGGATTCTCATTTGTAATGTTTATAGGTAGCCACGGCTGTGGGAGGACCAGGAAATGTCAGGCAGGGCTGGTTACAAATTCCAGAATTACAAAGCCCAGAAATACTGTAGGAAAACAGGCTTAAACCACTTGAAACATGGCCAGGAAAATGTAATGTAACACTCTTACAACTAAAATGTGTCAGGGTTTTCTGCAGACTGAGAAGGACCATTCAGTGTAAAGCCAAAGAATAATCATTACTTCTTCCTATCGAGGATGTGAACCAGAAATGTCTGATATTCCCTCATGTGTGAACTAAACAGTGTTGCCTCAGGTGGACAAGAAGCATCTAAACAACCTCTCTGTGTCAATGGGCAGTGAAATTTCTATTTTAGCTCTGATATCAGAGCACAAAAATCTGGGGTTAGTCCCTTTTGGCACAACAGAATTACAAGTGCCTGCAGAAGGTGGAAGTCTGGTAACCAGCAATCTTAGATGGCCAGAGAGTTACTGAAATATGAGAGTTTGGGTCAAGATTGAGGGTGGCTTTTTTGGTTTTGTTTTTATTTTTTTAAAATCTTCAGCCCCAAACAAGCTTTTGAATGATGCAAATCACAGGAGAAGGTTTGAAAAATATGGCTAAAACTTTCTGAGGTTGCTGAGCTGCCATGGCTGCAGTGTTGCCAGGGCAGACAAATGGGCTGAGCTCCTGTGCACCACATCAATCGTTGGGGTTTGTGGCTGGCACTGCTTTGCCTCTGCCTCAGGGCTCATCAACACTGCCCGGTTTGTCAGGGCAGCCTCACTGCCAGGGGAGACACTGTCCCAGCAAAGGGGTTTGTAACCAGCCCTGCTCTGCTGCGGTGCTGAATGGCACCAGCAAAGCCAAGGAAAGCATTTCCTTCCTGGCAGGGCTCCCCTGAAGCTCTTGGGGTACATTTCTGCTCTGGGATCTTGTCTGGAAAGCCAGGAGCAGGTGGCTGACCTTGCTCTGGGCTCCACTCCTTCCCCCAGCATGGGTGGCTGTGAGGAGGGACATGGGATGGAAACCAAACCTCTGCAAAGGACCCCTCCTGGTCCAGGTGGCCCTGGGGAGCATCTTAGCTGGGCACCATGGAAGGAGTCAGAAGGAGTAAAAACTGATCCTATGAATATTCTTTTCCTGGTGTCTTTTTGCTCCTCTCCACCTGTGCAGCAGGGTCATCTTCTGCTGGCTTGCCTGCAGAACAGCCTCAGCCAGGGAGGCACAGCTGGATGTCTGTGAAAAATAACCTAATGGATCAGGACCCTGACTGAAACCAGCACCCTGCTGGTAACCAATACCTGACATCATTACTATTCAATTATTCCTTTGATGCTTAGCAGAAATCTCATAATTGGATGGGAATACTCCAAACCTTGGAGCAAGATCACACACATCTTTAGACTTCTCTGCTACATCCCAAAGCCTGGTTAGATTCTGGAAAACTGGAAATCACACCTACTCTTCAGCAGATTAGTTGAGTGAAAGTGAACAATGGCAAGAAGAGAGAAATGGCAGGAGCAGAGAATCAATAAAGAATACTTTACTCACACTAGCAGGAGGGCCATGAAAAGCAGTATAAGGGTCCATGTTCCTGTAGAGAAAAAAGGCAGAAGGTTCATTTCAGTTCTTGTCTGATTGGCTCTAAGTTCTGCCGTGACGTGCTTGTCCCACGTCTGTGGGAAATAGGAGTGTTTCACACTGTGCAATCTTTTTTATCCAGTCATATGATTTAGGGGCCCTCCTTCTGTCACAAAGGAGGAGGACTGGAAGGCAAAGGTAGAAAATCTGCTAATCTGAAAAACACTATTCATGTGATAGACAACTGCCTCACTGAACTGTCTAAGGTTCAAGTTATTTAATGCATGTGTTGCCAAACATTTCAGCTGGTTTCCCTGTTGTAAGTAATAAATGCCTTCCCATTGACTCATGCCCCTGGGCTTGTACACCAAACTAAATAAAAACAGGTTACAATGAAAAGGTAAATCCCAAAGCAGGTGTCAGGGTTGGTTTACAAAAGGGAAAGGAAAAGGTTATTCACATATTGTATGACGAGATCTTTTCTGGCAGGTGAATCAACTTTGACAGAATTTAAGATTTGGTTTGAAATATCTCTGTGTTGTGAAGTGTAAACGCTGCCTGTGGTGGGTCAGCAGCAGCTTCTAAGGCAGGAATTTGTCCCCTCTAAAGGCTGTAGAAGTCCAGTCCACCTTGTTCGCTGGCCTGTGGCCAGGTGTTGTGTAAGGGAAATGCTGTCACTCCACAACTGTAAGCAGTTAAAGTGCCACCCTTTCCAAAGGTAAATAAAACAACATTTTATTCACTCATGGCTTATGAATAAAACCCACATCCATCCTTCTGCAGGAGCTGGGGGAAAGGCACAAGAAAGGGGAAAACACAAATTTTGTAAAGTCTCTCCAGTAAGGATGGTGCTGAAAAGCAAAAGCAGGTTTGGGTAAGCTGAGAGGAGATTCTGATGTGGAGAAAACGGAGCTCTTTGGATGGTGGTTGTTAGTGGAGACCAAGCCAAGGCAGGAAGTTCTATGGTTTGCACAGATGTGCACTACAGCAATTTTAGGGCTTCATTCAGAATTCTAAAATGAGCAATTCCCTTCATATTAGCAGAGCTGCTGTCTTCAGAAAGGAGTTTGCTGTCTGCACTGGGGGCAAGTAGGTGGGTGTTTTAATTTTTTGGCACGTCAGAAGCCTTGTGTGTTTGAGGATTGATGCTGCACTGACTAAGCAGTGCATCTCAGTCCACATTCCAAAGAGCATCATCTGCCTTATCTCAGCATTTGTATCTCGTGTCACCTTTGCCCAGCCTTTGCTCTGACCTTCAGAGATAGATCAGTTGTAGATCATTTTGTAATAAACACAGTCTGCTTTAGTTTGATGTGAACAGACAAGTTCATGACACAGCTCTCCAAGCCTCTGCTGGGTCCTGCCTTCCTTCATTCAGTGATGTTGCAAGAGCATGTGGTTCAAGAGGTGTTTTCCCCTTCAGGAACTGGGCACAGCAGTGATTGGTGCTCTAGGGTTCCTCTTTGCCTATTTTGACATAGCCTTGAAATTTGAGTTTGCTGGGCACCAAAATGTTCCCAACTCACTGTGTTGGGAAATAGGTTAACACAGTTTATTCAGGAAATAGGATTGCTGTAGGGCTCTCCATCCTCAGTAAAAATAAGCCTCAATCTTTGTCCTCTTTGGGTCATTTTAAGGGGTAATTATAGTCTCTGGGAAAATCGGTATGAAAAAAGAGATGCAAAGTCTTGCTGTGGTTTTGCATTGTGACCTGATAATCTCTGCCAAATGGACTTCAAACAAACAACACAACCCCACCATCCCCTTGAGAAAGCTGGTGAGTGAACAGAAAACCCCTGGGTGATTAATCCATGCCAAAGCAAAGTTAATGACCTGGGAAAGAATGACTGATTTTCACTTGTAAGCCCAACTCAGAACCAATTTATGCCCAAATGGGCACTCCATTAGAACTGTAAACCCCCAACTTTGGTGCCCCCTAAGCTGCTCAGGGTGCAGCACAGTTGTCCCTTTACCCTTCCCAGTTCTTTATAAAGTCTTAGTCCTCACCACCACAGGTTTTACAACCATCCTCTGCTTCTCCTGGGCCTTTTCACGTGCACAGCATCCCACCATGTGTTTAGGGGGACCCTCCAGGTGTCTGGAGCAGAGGCAGAGTGCCCAGGGGTGTGAGAAGGTGCCACCCCTAATGACAGCTTTGGGAACTCCCCACTGGTGACACCCCAAGTCCCATTCATGGGTGACAATGACACACACCACGCTCAGCCCTTGTCATTTAGGCTGTTGTCACAGGGTTTCCAGGCTGAGGGTGAGAGGTTAAAAAGGCAAAATCTGCAGCAAATGCAGAAGAGAACTGAGCTGCTTTCCCATTTCTAATGCCCCTAAGAAGCTCAGATTAATGGATTAGTGGCTTTCAGGAAAGCAAAATAACAACGTGCTGTTACATGCAGTGTAAGGAAGGGAGTGCTGCTAATCCAGGCTGTGAACAAGGTGTGATGAGCAGGAAGGATTTCTGGGGAATAATGACTGGGGGCTGGGCAGAATAATAGAGTTTCTTTCACAAGCTGTGAAACCAAAGGATGTAGGGCTGGAAGAACACAGTGGAATAACAATTATGACTGGGGCACAGGTGTGAGGAGGAACGAGCAGTTCAGAAGAAAAAGAGCTATTGGGGGGAAGGAAAAAAGCCCCAGTGGGTAACATTTTGTGTTCCTGATGAAAAGGACTGTGTGGGTATAGGGAAGGCCAGGCTGGATAAGTCCAAATCTTTAGGTCTAACTCACTTACGAGTGTGATTGTGAAAGAGGTTCTCCTGAGATACTTTGGGGAATTTGTTTCAGATTCCCAGGGCTGGACCAGTAGAGACTCTGCAGTGCTACTCAGGGTATAAATATTGCTGATAAGTTGTGTCATTATGGGGTACTTTAAACTGTCTAGATACAGATCATAAAAAATTGCTGCTAATCATGCAAAGCTCAGCTAATTTCTGTATGGGAGGGAGAAGGCAAATTTCTGCACTGGAGAAACACCAAACTGGCAAGCAAGGACAAGGATTTAGCTTCACTGTTGATAAGTAATTTAAGATATTCTGGAAGAACAGTTAAGAGTAATATTACTTTGAGTTGAACAAACCACATTCATTTCATTTCATTTCGTGTAAGTGTAAACAAAACCCGACTTTGTAACTCAGGCTCATTTTAGGTGAAACAAACCAGTGGAATATCTCAGGACGTTCACTGTAGACTGTCTAACCTCCTTTTTGAAGTCAACAGTGCTAATATTATCAGCCAGTTACATGTCAAGAGGTTTTCAACTTCCTGAACAGCTGCATTGAAAGGATGCTCAGAATAAACCAAACAGGTAGGAAGTGAAGGAAAAACAACAACAACAGCAACAAAGATTTTGCAGTTCAAAGTCCACTATTCTATGTTTTTATGTTCTGGCCAGCAGATCTTCTTGTTTCTGTGCCTGACTCAGAGCAGCCCAGCGCTAGAACACAGTGACTCACTGGAGCCCAGTTAAGGAGGGACCCAGCAAATCAGTGGCACTTTTCACCCCCTTGGAGAGGTGTCCCCAAATTCCTTGGTTTGTTTAGTCTGACTAAATGATAGCTGGGCTGGAAAGAGGTTGCTATGAGAATAAATGCCAGGTAGAAGAGGTATTGAATCAAATTATGATGTTGGCACAGAGACAAATGGGAATAATCCAGCCACGAATAACTGCTAGGCTGGAAATGAGCACAGTCCTGGCCTGGAAAGCTCAGGAGTCTTTACTTCATAGGGTTAAAAGAAAGAAAAAAAGGTCAGATAGTGTAAAATGAGGAGAGATATGGCAGCTGCTGGTGGGAGGAGGGAATAGTATATTAAATTTACAGAGCTCTTCTGCCAGAGCAGTGCAAGAAGTTCACTTTCAGCACAGACAGAAGATGTGGGGAGGCATTTATTTTCCCTGATACACACAGTGGTTTAGTTACCCACAGAAAAATACTTCATAATGAAGGTTACTCTTTTTTTTGCCATGGTGAAAATATTGATACACTACTGCAGGAAAAAAAAAAAATCAATGTATTTGGAGGGTTCTCTAATGATACTTTATGTAGTTCTGTGTATAGATGACTGATACCCTCCTGCACATAGATTTCCTTGGGATTTAAGAAGCTTGCAAAAATCCTCAACAAAAACGTAATTAATTCCCCTGGATGTTTTGTTCCATATACTGAGCTTTGGCATTACACAGAAACTAGGACGTTTTTCTGATGTTTTTTTCAGTTAAACTAATATCCCTGATATATCCAAATCTTCCTTCATAATCTTTGCAATACATCATTATATTTCTTTTCATTTCAAGAAATGACAGCTACAAAAGCTGTATGAAATCGGGATGGCTAATTAACTCTGAGCACTGCGTTCTTTCGCCCAATCCAATATAAAAGGCTTTTCGAGGCTCTTTAGCCTTTTAGAATGAGTTAAGAAATAATAAAATACCCTGCCAGCTCCACCCTTGACTTCTTACCTGCGACACAATGAAAGCCAAGGTTACGTCCCACAAGGAAACAGCAGCAAAAATCTCAGACAAATGCACATACAGGTGAGGGACAAATGCAAATACAGGTGAGGGACAAATGCAAACGTAGATGAGATGTATTTCCAGTACAAGGGGTAAGATCGTGTTCTATCCGGAATATTTTAGGGAGGATGACTTGATGGGGAAATTGCGTGAGAGTGGTGCTTTGTTGTGCCATCATTTTGGCAAAGTCACCACAAGAAGTGTCTGCACAAGTCTTTGCCCAGCAGAGTCCTACTTTGGGGTGTCAGAATTCTGCTTTGGGATGTCAGAATTCTGCTTTGGGATGTCACAACCCGGTGAAGTCAGGGCACTTGACTCATTCAGAGCAATGGATCTTTTAGAGGGTGACAAATCACCGGATATGTGAAGGACTTTGTTATGCAAAGCAGTGCCTGAGATGGTGCCCAAGGCAGGGATAACGTCATGTCTCCAGCCGGTGTCCCTGCCACCACTGCAGCCTCCCACAGGGTCACCTGCTCCCATGAGCTCATTAGGCTCAGCTCCACTGGAGTTACACAGTTAACAGGGATCGTGAGACTCCAGTGTTTCTAATAAATGAAACCAGGATCCTTTCTCTGTGTGGCTTTTAGATCACAGATCATTTACCTCCCTCATTTGACATGGGGCAGTTGCCCTTTGGTGCCTGGGATAGCTGTGGCAGCTCTCCTGACAAAGATGTGCCAAAGCAGTCCATGACAGGGATGTCACACCTGGAGGTTCATGGAAAGGGGTCTGTGTGATAACAGATGGTTGGGGTTTCATGCTTTTCACCTAAATAGGAGTGTTTCCAAATTGCCACTCCCTCCATCAGCTGCCTGATCTGCTCCCAGCAACCTGTAAAATTTGAAAAGGATTATCTCAGATTTATTTTCATATCACATGTCAGAGCATCTTGATATGCTATTTTTCTCTTTAGTTTTCCAAACAGAAGTTTCTCAGGGTCTAAAGTTTCAGCCTAAAGTCAGGGGGTTTATTNCATGAGCAAAATACAGGGTTATTGTTTGAATCACTGCTATGAGTCCATTTGTATTTGTGTTAAGATAGTCTGTTAGAAAGAAAGAAAAAAAGAAAGAAAGAAAGAAAGAAAGAAAGAAAGAAAGAAAGAAAGAAAGAAAGAAAGAAGCTGGATCATATTTATTTCAGATTGGAAACGATTCTGAGGGGTCAAAGGAGTTTAAAAGTACTCAGTGGCACAGACCTGGGTCAAAGGATTCTTGGAATTGGCTTATCTGAACTCAGAGGCTCACACAAATGAGTACTTTGGGACGTCACAAGTTCTGATGTCAGGTCTGGGTGTAAAAACCTTTCTCTCAGCTTGACTTGCCCACGCAGTTTGCCTGGTGAATGTTTAACCAGTCACTAGGTGATGTGATGATGTTCACCCCACTGAGCCTGGAAATCCCAAATAGAAGCGTGGGAGAGGACGAGTCCCACCAGAAATATGTCCAGCAGTCCCAAGAAACTGGACATCTGATTTCTCTGGAGCAGGAGACTTTTATTTGGTCCTTCTGTGCTTTTATGCCATTTTGTGCCCCTCTCACTTCTGACTTATTCACCCCAGCTCCACATCCCTGGCAGGAGGCTCCTTGCCTGTAGGCAGAAATGCTTGGCTTGGCTGGTGGGGGCATCTCCAGCCCTAAAGCCCCAAATCTTTCAGGGACTTATTTCCACAGCAGGCTGTTCCAGCTGTTCTTTTGATGGAAGGAGAAGTTTATTTTGGAGAATGGTTTGGTGTGTGCTCACCAGAGCACTCGGGCTGTGGTTCTGCTCTGGTTGGTACTGACACCTCGGAGATGGATTCAGGTGCAAATCTGACAAGACACATATAAATGGCAGGGACAGAAATAGTAGCTTTAGAACACAATTATTCCCTTAGGCTGATGCTCCTGGCCAGCAGCATGGCAGGTTTTCAAGGAAAAAGCTGCAGGAGGAAAAGCAGCTTCAGAACCTTTCTCTGAAGTTTCATGGCCTCACCCTGCAATCCTTACACACCCAAGAAATCCTTTCATCTGTGACCTGAGTTACCAGTGCTGAGTGCTTGAGTGCAGAGTGGGAATCAGATGTTAATTCAGATATTGATCACTACCAACAGCTCAGCCAGTGGTGCTTGTCCATCTCCATCCTGATTTATGCATTTCAAGAAGAGCCACTGCTGAACCTCCTGCCATTTCATCCCTTCACCAGGATGTTTCTCAGTGGCCACTGCTCTTAATTTTCCATCTTAAGTGGGGAAAGGCTTTTTGGAGCCTTCACATTATGCTTTCTCCTCTCCTGCTCCAACACTAGCAGCAATTCCCACTCTTCCCAATAACCTTCAGCTTCCTTGTGCTTCTGTGTATAACAAAGGCAGACCTTTAAAATGTTGGACAGAGACCCAAACTGAAGGGCACCGTGATAAATTCTGGCAGTGGTTTGACATGATGGGAAATTCATTCCTCCCACATAAATTATTTTCCTGTGCTTTTCAGGCTTTAGCCTTTTCCTGTGCATTTTCAGCAATAAACAATGAAATATGACATTATTTACTCGTGAAGCACTAATAATGTGTACACACCATAAAACCTGAGGCTGCTCTGGTGAGCTCCCTGTCACAGCATAAACACAGGGAAGCAGGACGTGCTGGGGACCCCGTGCAGGGACAGGCACCTGTCCCAGCTACTTCCCTGCTTTATTCCTCCCTGAAGCACCACTTACTGCAGGCAGCCCAATTTATTCCCTGCTGACTTAGCTCCCCAAACACATGGCATGGCCTCTGCTTTAGGGTTCATCTCCCTTTATTTTATAAACATCTCCGAGCTACTCTGTCACTACCTGACCTGGCTGGTTTAGTGACACAACCCCAGCTCAGCAGGGGTTGGGATATGGAATAAAACCTGAGCCTTGCTAAACCCCACTGCAGGGCTTGGGCACTGCTAACTCAGCATGGCTGGCTGCAGGGGCGAAGCGTCCGAAGGGATTTTCAGCATGTGTGCATGGATAATGCCATAATGAAGTCCAGATGCTTGAAGTTTTTTTCATGATTTTTTTATTTATTTCTTGAGGCCTTTCATGTTGATGTGGCTTGACTTGGTGTCAGTGAGCTTTGGGTGGGCTTAGCCTGGCTTTGCAAGTTCAGAGAAGCCATGTCCACACCATGTCCCTGGGTCCACTCAGTGTCCTTGGCACTTGTCCTTGGCTCTGTGGGCTGGCAGCTGGCTGGATCTGCAGCAGCAGCCTCTGCTTGGAGAAGAGGTTTGTGGGATGTGTTTATGGCATCCCACTGGTACCATTTCTCATGTTGGGCTAAGCTAGGAAAATTTTAGATGAAATTAAAGGTGAATCCTGGGGTGCTAGCAAGGCTCTGAGCCCAGAGAGATTCCTGCAAAGACCACAGTGAGGATGTGGATTGACTGTGTGGGGTAGCCAGGCCCTTGTCTATCATCCTTTTGAGCTTTGGCAGCGTGAGGAGCAGGGTTTGCCTTTGGACCCCTCAGAATGCCTGGGAGATGAGAGCTGGCAGCGTGGTGAGCCTGCCTGAGTACAGCGAGGAGGAACCTGGCCTCCTCCAAATAGGAGGCAGCTTTGGCCACATCTATTCTCATTATTGGAGCTGTCAGCTGCGATTCAATACAGGGCTTCAGATGGATGTATCAGGGCCAGCTTCCACACTGCCTCACCCCAGCACAAGGAGCCAGCTCCAGTCTCATTTGTGCTCATTTAATCCATTGATTTCACTGGAGTGAAGGAAGGGTGAGGAGAGAGGCAGCAGTGGGCTCTGCAGACCAAAGCTCAGGGCACTGCCCTGGCTCCACCACCTCACCCTCCATGAGCCATTCCCAGGAGATGATGGGGGGAATTGGGGCCCAGAGTTTTTTGAAACCCCAGAATAAACACACAGGGACAATTCTTCCACAGTCAGGTCTCTGGGAAGCTGCACCGTAACCCTCTCATTTTCTGATCTCTATTATTTTCCCTCCTGCAGTACATTCTTACAGCTTGACAGTTTTGCTCCATCTTAAGGTTGTTCTGAGAAAGGGAGGCTGTTCAGTATTTTAGCAGAAGTCAAGTCTGTATCTCTCTGTTTTCCAGCCCATTCCACAGAGCTGTGCAGCAGTCAGTCTCAAACAAGTAGGGCCATGACAATTTTCACTTATAAAAATAATGTGTCAGAAGTTAGATCCCTGTGGGGTGCTGAATTACCTCCAGTATCTCTGTATTTGCATAGAAAATGAGAATGTTCAGGAGAAGTAGTCAGTCTGCTCTAGGAATAGAGCTAGAGTTTGCTGTCCAGATTAATTAAAGGGCTAGAGATAATGTGCATGTGATTACTTCTTCTTATCTTGTTCCAAAGTCCATGCAATAGCTACAGCGTTTCAAAGTTATGTATGTTTTTAAAAAAAATCAATAGGAGTGGAATTCTCATTATCACCAACCTACAAATAAAGTTGTATGAGAAACAGAGGGAGAGAAACATTGGTGTGGGAACAGGCTTCACCTTTGAGTTTGTAAGCAGATTTTCCCTGTAAGAAAAAACAATTGAAAATCTCAAAAATTTTTAATTGCAAAGCAAACCAAAAACCCTATCAATTGCCATTGTACCCTCTTCTAGGTGAGGCTTTGAGAAGTGGTTTTCTGAGTGCTCACTCAGGGTTAGGTAGTTGAGCTGAAACTGGGGTTAGATTTTGGCTTGGCCACTCAATTCCAGCCTGCAAACACTTTGGTATCTTTTTCTCCACGGATAAGGAAGGTTTGAGAAAAGGTTACCACAAAGGACCTGGTAGGACCCCAGGAGACAGAGATGAATCTGTTCTTTGGCCCCAAGAGCTGAGCACAGACACCTCAAACCCTCCCTTCCCCCAAGGTATGTGGATCTCCAGTAATTACTATTCAAATTAATTGAGAGTGCAGCATCAGAGCTGAGAGGGGCCTTTATACCTGCCAAGGGCATCTGCTGGTGGCTCAGCCCGAGGCTGCTGGGCAGGGCTGAGCCCCTCCAGCCACAGAGAGCTTCAGGCACTGCCTCTGCCATGGTGGCTCTTCCAGAAGCACCAGCACTGCCCGGCTGGCTCCGGGGCTGTCACACTCTGCCACCTGCAAGGTCAGCAAAATCCCCATTGCCCTTTCAGCCTGGTGTGATAAACTCACAATCAGGAAGGTTTTCTGAGACAGCTCCGAACAGGGTGTGCCCTTCGTTATCCAAACGAGGTCGAATTTGTGCCAGCGCACAGCCATGAGTCACAGCAGGCTTTGACTGCGATTTCTGATCCCTGAACAAGGACTGATGAGGCTCCCCAGCAGCTCCCATTAATCTTCTTCCCCGTGAGCTCTGCATGGCTGCAGCTGAAGAAGTTTTGTATTTCATTTGCACAAAAGGTGACGGTGCAATCAGTCTGACAGCCAGGACATGGATGGGAAGGATCCTGTCTGGGTGTTGGATTTCAGGGCAGTCCTTTGCCCTATCTCAGCAGGGCCTTGCAGGAATGCAGGAAAAGTCTCAGTCTGCTCGTGAGAACATGAGACAGCTTCTCCAGGGGTGTGAAGGAGCTGCTCCTCCCTGCCCTGGGATGTCCTGGTAGGGCCAGGGTATCCCATCCCTGGGGAATTCCTTAGCATGGCAGTGGGGTGAGTGACTGCCCACCACATGACACCAGCATCCCTAAGCAGCAAAGCCACCCATGCTCTCCAGCTTGGGAGGCTTCCTGCTCCAGTTTGTGTGGTTTAGGTCTCTCCTTAGTATTTCAGGAAGCTTTCAGACCAATTAAATCTTTAATGATTGCTCCCAGCTCTTTGCACAGTGGCTCTACTCCTGCCTTTGTTGCGGAGAAAGTGTGTCTGTGTATAAACTGCCTCAGACACAGCCAGAACAAGCCAAACCTTTCTCTCTCTCCCTGCTCCCTCACTCTCCTCCCCAGACCCTGCTCTGCCAAGGAGAGCAGAACCCAGCAGCCCTGTGTTCAGAGTCCCAGGAAGCCGAGGGAATCACTTTTCTATTGAACCTTTCATTCTCCAGATATCAAAACATTTTGTGGAGATGGGGCTTGTAGGGAAGCAGAGCTGCTATTTATGTGATCAATAAAAAGTTTTACACGGAGCCTTAGATGCTCACAAAAGATGGGAAAGAATGTAGCTGGAGCAGCTCTTCACATGAAAACAAGATGTTTGTTGGTATTGAAACACCCTGCTAGGCTGAAATCAGATGCCAACGACGTGAGCTCAAGCCAGGACAGTTTCTCCTTTTGGAGGGGAGAGGAGCAGGCTGGGTTTTTGCATAGAACTTGCTAGAATTTCCCTGTCATTATGTATAATAACAGAAGGATAAATGCACAGCATGGTGATAAGTTTGAGGCTGGAGCCAAGCAGGACAGAGCCAATAACTTTTTATATATTTTTCTGCCACGTGAATTTTTCACACCTTGAACTACTTTTCCTTGATTTTCTTCTTCTTCTTATCTTTTTTTTTTATTGAGGCAACAGCCAATAAAATAAACTAATGGGTTAGAAACCACGTAAGCAATCTCCCACTGAGCTTTATTCCCTACAGGCTCATTGCGTCAAAGGGAAAGCAGCAAAATAGGGCGACTAAATGCTACCTAACAAAGAAAACAAGCTGGCTCTGTCCCCCACACTGGGCAGGTCATGTTCCTTGAAGAGGCTGTAGGACTTGTGGGGTCATGGCAGCCACCTGGGCTGGGGTGAAGAAGAAATCTGGGGGCTTTTCACAAGGCAGCAAAGCTCCTACTTTTGCTCCGCTTTCATCCGTCCCCACTCCAAACACAAATACATCTCTCCAGCTGCCCCACTTCTTCCTGTGCCACCTCCACACTTGGAGATGAGGTTTCTTGCTTGCTGTGATTCATCTCTCACTGTGTTTGAGTCCTGTTTTCTGGCTAGAAGATGCAAAGACACAATTTATCCTGTGTACCTCCTGACTGCCCTCTTCATCAGGAAGGGTAATTTCATCCCTCTGACAAAGTCTTGCTCTCCTCACTCCACCTTACTGACCTTACCCATGTCCAATTAGCAAATCCAAGCCTCCCATACAGAGCAGATATTATTTCCACCTCACTTCAAGCTTACCATTCCACCAGTTTTTGTTGTGCTCTTTCCAGCACTTGGCAATTTTGCTCCATAATAATGATCAGCTTCTCATAATTAGTGCAAACCAGGGTACAACATCCTGGGGAATGAGACATGGTGGGAAAACACTGACTGTCCCCAGTGCTGCCTGGGAGATGCCAGGCCTGAGCTTTGAAAGGAGGGAGCAAACACTGGCCACTGCACAAAATGTAGGCTGGGGATAGTGCAGCACTAAATCTTGTGCTCTGGGTGTGAAGCCTGCAGTCAGTGCAGAGCAATAGCAGCGACACCATGTGCAACTTTATCAGGGCTCTGAAAGTTGGAAAAGAGACTTTATGAAGGATAAACTCAAGGCTTTTGGTAAAGGCTCATCCTTCCCCTAAGTCCTGCTGGCTCCACAGCCAGTTTGCTCAGTGGGGTGGGAAATGCTGCTCAGGGTGTCTTGCACCCACCACCCCATCACCAATTCTTGCCTCTGCCTCTCTCCAGAGATCTCCTCTCCCATCCTGTACAGCCACAGCTGTGGAGCTGCTCCTAATTTCCTGTGTTAGCCAGCCACAAGCAGCGCTGCTGTGAACAGCCTCTGAAAAGAAACAGGGGAAGAGAATTAGGAGATAATAAGTCTTATTAACAGCTTGGAGAATCTGCATTTTAGAGTGAGAGCCACACTTAAAAATCAGGAGAGACAAAGGGATGCCTTGCAAAAGTGAGTGTTGCCTGGGCAACATCAGCATCTGCATCCCTGCATCCCCCCAGCCCTGTGCTCAGCAAATATCCTCACCGTGGTCCTTCCTTTCTGCAGGCTCAGATTTACACTTTGCTCCCTCTCACTCACCTCCACAGCTGCTTCTCTGAGATGAATGCACAGGGATTGACACACTAAGTCTACATATGCTGCTGGTAAGGAATGAATCTTCCTTCAGTCTTTCCTCTTGTCTCTCCTGCTGTGCTCTGCAGAGTCCCAGGTCTGCTTGCACACAGTGCAGGCTTCACCCCACTCTTGTGCCTTCAGACAGAGCTGGGTGCACTTGTGCCCTCCTCTCATATATCCGGCTGTGTCTCGTCTCAAAGTTACATTTATGTAGTAGTTAGGCTTCAGGACAGATACTTTTCTTCCTTTCCTGCTTTTTTTTCCCCAACACTGTAAAAGAAAAACACACTCATCTTCCAGAGTTGGGAGTTCTCTTGACAGCAGAACAGTCTGATGGATGAGCCAGGACATCATTTCATCAGAATCTCAAACCATGAGATTGGTTGCTTGCTGCCCTTCATTCTTGTCATTTGAGTCCTCTTCATGTGTAAGACCACATTAAATTCCTATAAGAGGGAAGTGCTGCACAGCTCCTTGTCAGGGAGGGCTCAGTGGTTCGTCCATCCAGTCCTGGGATGGTACAGGTGGATGGGAGCTCTTGGATAGTTCATTGGAATGAAACAACAAAGTTCTGCAAGCACCTAATCCTCCTCCAGCTTCATTTTCCAAAGGAAGACAAGGACAATTTCTGGTGTTTATTGTCTGCAGTTTTCTCCATACAAATCCTTAAAATAGTCACGTTTTTCCTTCATTTTGCCAATGGCAAAAGGAATTTGTCTTTCTTACACCTTTTACTCTTCTCTGATTGCTGGAAGTTTTTTTAACATCTGCAGCAGCAGGCTGGTGGCCAGATTTCTGAAGGTGTTTAAGCATCGACAGCTGCACCTGGGTACCTGGAGGGATTTTCCAAAAGCATTTTGCTGTAATTGCTTATGATATTCTTCACTTCCCATCCTGATCTCTTCCATATATCCCTATTCCTGCCAGCTTTGCATCTCCTGCTGCAGACCTGAGTTGGATTTTGCTTCTTTTCTTACTTTTAGTCCCAGAACTCCAGGGAACTCTACAAAGAGAGCAGAAAAATTTGCTACACATAGTTAGATTTGGGTAGATTTTAGTGTCCTTATAAATACCAATGGGATGATGAGAGGGTTTGTGCTTTCATTTACAGCAGCACAACTTCAGTACAGAGTCTTATCATGGATGTCATGTACAGAAAAATCAACTGCCTGCCTCTTTTGAAATGCAAAATATTCCTGTGTTGCAACATGATGGCTAAATTTACCAGTGGATTTGAGCATTTATGTATTTTTTTAATTTACAGAGAGCTTCCTTGTCATGCTTGCCCCCTATTCTGGGGGTCATGTTTGTGTTGTTGTTAATAAACAGGTAAAAAACGGAGTGAAATTTGCAGGCAGAGCTGCAGGAATTAGCGATCTGAGCTGGTTTCCTCCGCCGGGACAAGCTGCAGGAGCCACCGCAGCCCAGGGTTGTTATTCCAGAGCAAAGAGGCTGCAATTTCCATCCTGCAGTGCCATCTATAGTGCAGCGCAGAGCACAGCAAAGCACGCTCCAAAAATCACACCACCACCAAAAAAAAAACCCCAAAGGAGGCAGCAGGCTGTGGGAGACCTTCGTGCAGTGAATTAAATTGTCAATTTAGGGGCCCATGTTGTGATGGACTGGATGGGAGTGGAGGTGTGAGTATCACTTGCCCTCCTTGTCTGGCTGACCAAGATTTTTTGTGGGGTTTGCAGCACAATTTCATCCCCTTCAAATCTATGCAGAAATGGCCACCTTTCTCCAGGGGACAGCTCAAGATACACCAAATCAGAGGTGTGAAACCAAAACCCATTTTGACTCTGATGAGCAAAGGGAATTTCTTTTTATTTTTGATTTTTGAACCAGATGTTGCTTTCATGCTCTGAAACCTCTGAAACAGCTGAATGGATTTTCTTCAAACTCCTCACATGAACAAAAATTCACCTTTGGGCTGTGAACAAGCTTAAGAAATTGCACTGTGATGGAGATTATTTTTTTCTTCCCCTCCCCACTTCCTTTTTTTTTTTTTNTTTTTTTTTTTTTTTTTTTTTTTTTTTTGATTTTGGAAGTTAAAAGGATCTTAAAATAGAAGCTGAGAATTGGATTAAACATCTCTCTGTTAACTCTTAGCACTGCTCCAGGTCTGCAGTTATAATTTCTTAAGGTGTCTGGCTCCAATCCTTCTTAGGCTTCCAGCTGCCACCATTTTATTAAAATAACTGCTAGAATAATGTTGAGGACCAGCTCATCTCTGGCTCACTGTGAAGAGGAAGCTTTGCTAAGAAAACTAAGAGAAAGCCCAGGTTTGGCCCAGTTTCATGTGCCTCCAAAACTGATCTGTGAGACTGGGGAAGGAAAAGGAGATGACAGGAGAAATCCCACTGTGCTCCTCGTGACTCACCAGCATCTTATGGCTGGAGGGGCAGAGTGTGGCAGTGCCAAGTGCTCTGGCCTGGGCCATTTGGTAATTGAAATATGTGTCATGAGACCTGCAATGTTAACAGAGCAGAAAAATCACCCAGTTCACTGCCAGGAATGAGTAAACACCTTACAGACTTCTTTCCTGACCTAAATCTGGCTAGAAAGGGATGTGAGAAATAAAGAGTGTAGTTATATCTATACCACCTGTAGTTATCTAAGAAACCTTGCAATACTGTGGAAATCTGAGGTTTGTTGCCATCAGTTCTCTGTTTTCCAAGATCAAGCTCAAGAGCAGCTTCCAACAGAAAGGGTCATAGAATTGTAGAATTATTTAGGTTGAAAGAGACCTTTTGGATCATCGAGTCCAACCATTAATCCAGCACTGCCAGGCTCCCCACTGAACCACATCCCTAAGTCACACATCTGCACATCTTTTAAATATGTCCATGATGCCGGATCCCAACAACAGCCTCATAGGAAGATTCATTAATAGTCTTGGGAAATGCATATCTACCTTATAACAGTCCCTTTCTGTATTGTATGGGAATATCTAGGAGTGTTGGATGCTTGAGGAATGTTTTCATTGACAAAGGATGAGCAAAAATCATCATCTCCTGCTCTCACCACTAATTTTCAGTGCCCCCATTTGTGCTGATGAAATGTCTTGTACCACTAATGGAGCAGACAAAGCCCTGTGTCAGCACAGGAGGAAAGCAGGGTGGGATTTGTGAGCATCTGAATGAGGGATTTCAGTCACCCACGAGCACTGGAGATAGAGGGGGAGCCGTTTGTAACCTCTGGAAAGGATTTGGTAGGAGCAGCCCTTCCCGTGGAGGAGCTGAACACACTCTGAGCAGACGGATGTGTTAGTCAGCTTGGCCACTGGCTGTTTTAACAGAAAATGATGTGCTAAATCAAGCACTGGGAAACAAATTGCACACTCAGCATGGCTGGGAGGCTGGCCTCTGGCACAGACAGCTGTTCTCAGCAGAGGCACATCCACCTCCTGCAGGACCTGCCACCAGGATCTGCCTTTGGCAATGCTGGATGGAAGGAGCAAAAGCCACAGTCACAAGGGCAGCCTCAGCACCTGAGTGCTGTGTTTGTTGGCAATGTGTGTGTGTGTGTGTGCTTTTCCAGGGTTTCCTCTAAGGAAACTGCAGCATGGTGCTGCCTGCTGGAGGTTTGGCTTGGGGTGGAAGCAGAGCAGATTTGCCCAAGGAAGGACTGGAGCCTGCTTGGCTGAGGCCCTTTGGGCAAGCCAAGGTGTTCCTTGAGAGATGGGATATGGATTCTGGGAGGAGCATCTCCTGCCCTCGAGCTGAAGGCAGGAAGGGCTAAACCAGAAACTCCCTTTAGCCTCTTAGCTAACAAAATCAGCAGTAACCCCCTGCTATTTACACCTACAGTAATTCCTCGCAAAGTTCTTGCAAGCCCAGTTCAATTTTCCTTTAATTCCTGTGTGTGTATCTGCAAATAGCCGATTACTTGTGCTAGGCCCTGCCAATAAATTGTGTGCTTATTTGTTTCCCTTGCTTCCAGAGTCGGTTTGCATTAAGCACCACTGCAGTGTGCACAGGGCTTGAGGTAACGCCTCAGTGGCCTCATAAAACAAGTTCTTATTGAGCATGGCCTCTCTTTCTCACAAAATGAGCCCTTGGAAGATGCAAGCAGCTGGAATATGGGTATTTTCATGGCCATAAAAACTTCATTTTCCTTTTATTGCTATTGAAAAGCCCTGGATAGGTGCATTTCTCATCCAGCTGATTAATCTGAGGTTAGAGGCCGCCGCAGCAACAATTACACAGATATGTACCTCTGTGCATTTGGAAGCAGCGTATCCCAACCTCTTTCCAAAAGAAAATCAAAGGCAAAGTGTTGCCAGCATGGAGACACAAAGAATACCCTCTCTTTTTCATCTGAGACTCCAGTGCAGGCTCGCTACGCCCACTTAAGGCTCCTTTCAGCTCCCAACGTGCCTCCGGGTTGCCTAGCAATCCTA
Organism: Chaetops frenatus; assembly: GCA_013400775.1. Taxonomy (NCBI): domain Eukaryota; kingdom Metazoa; phylum Chordata; class Aves; order Passeriformes; family Picathartidae; genus Chaetops; species Chaetops frenatus. The sequence continues at coordinate 168,038 of VZTR01029955.1, forward strand.
ACAATATTTTATGAGGCCTTATTCCAGAGGCACATTTTGCTAATGCTGAATTTTAGATAGAAGCTCCAGGAGAAGCACAGAGGAAGCCTGAGACAGTATCATTCCAATTTATTACAGCCAGGATGCAAGGCAGGGGGGAATAAAATCCCAAATTATCATGCTGGGCATTTAGCAATAAGGTCTGGCATTGGAGGCTGTGAGCCAGTGCTGCCAGGGGAGATCCCCGTGCCATGGGCAGCACAAATGGGCATCTGTGGCTGTGCCCAGGCTCCAACCAGGCACATCCCAAAGGGAATGGATGCTGGCAGCCAGTGTGCCTGCTGCAGGCTTCTGAGCAAATCTCTGATGGGGAGAAATGATGAGGGAAAACGGCTTCTGGGTGAATGGGGCAGAAAGGATTCAGTACAAGCAGTGGGGACCATCCTAGAGTTGGGTGCCTCCATCACTGGGAATTACACCCCAGGGTGAGTGATGCTGGGAATTAAAGGGGCTGAAGGGACCAGGGGCTCCAGGATGACTTGGAGAACCTGGAGGGAGTTAAGACTGACTGGCATCCACCCAATTTTCACTCTGAGCTATACAGAAAGTAAAGGTACAAAAATCCATAAATCTGTTTCAAATAACTTTCCTTTGGTTTCTCCCTTTCTAGCTCCAAGCCAATGCATAACCCAGGCATAATGAGCCCTTGGGGTTAGAATCAATGTTAGAAACAACGTTTCTGAAGGCTACAAAGTTCCTATTTTTATCTTTTAGTTTGGCTAATGCAGACTTTGCCCATAACCCAAACAGTCTGTAAGTTACCTTTAATGGTTGGGGTTTTAAATCCTACCTTGAAAAAGGAAAATAACATCCCTAATCTCATCAAAGATTACTCCATAATAGTGATCTCCTGTTAACATAAACTGAGTTCGATTCAACCATTAAGTTCTTACATGATTATTATTTTGTTGATGAAGAATGACCTTCAGTCAAATTCAGCAACAGTTTCATTTTTGTAAAAACACGTATTTATAAGGACAAAATCAATAGATATGTTTTCATGCTTTCTTATTTCTGTCTCTCTCTCTTTTTGGAGAGTTTTTCATTTTTTTCAATTTCCAGGGTGCACAGGTTGGGTTTTTTAATCAGCTAAACATGCTTTCTCCTCCCTGTAAAGCAAGTTCATCAGCATGAGGGAACTGGTGAGTGAAAAGTGCTCCAAACTGAAGTAAGACACATCTCGTTGATTCTTTTCACTGGCCAAGCTGAAGGACAAGTAAATTTGACTTTTAAAATCCTTTCACTTTTAATACAGTATGGTATTATTAGTAATGCGAGTAAGTAAAACTGTTCATAGCAGATGTTTTTCTAAAGGTGACAGTGGGCCCTGAAAGTGATGTCTAATGGTTGTAAATCCAGGGTTTCCCAGAACTTAAAGCAAATGTCCTTATGGTACTAACACACTAATGAATGCAACCAACCAGAAAGGGGAGCACAGAATGGGAAAAGTAGAGACTTTCACACTTAATCCAGGATTTTACTGGGAACCATCATTAGTGCTGGAACTAGAAGCAGAAGTTGGGTTTGCTCAGTGCTTTAGAGGTGTCTGCAGAACAGCAGGATATTTTTAGGAGAGTCCCTCCCGCAGCATCTGCTCCCTGCTGAGAGGCTCCAGTGATCCCAAAAGATGCTCAGGTCCCACTGAAAGCAATTATGGTTTACAAGTGCCTTTGCTAGTCTCTACTTCAAGGATAACCTGTGTCGACAGCCAAAGCCAAGAATAGATCACAGCAACTCAAATTTCCTCTGCTGGGATGCTACCCAGAGGCTGAAGTCCAGGGGCTGTTCCCACGTGGATCCATGGACACCTTGGTTGTGTCCATGTCTGGGCACTGGACCCCTCACCTCTGTCCTTGGTCCCCTGTCTCTCACTTGAGAAAAAGCAGAGCCACGTGAACACCAGCCACCACATCATTCCTTTAGTTCTAATCCATCCATTTGTGTTCATGGTGCACATGCATCCTTGGGATGCTCCAGGCAGGGAACCTTGACCAGGGTGAGAAAGGCTGGATCCAGACATTTTCTTTATTTTCCTGGCATGGCTTGGTGGGGTTTTTTTGTACTTGGAAGGGAAATTTTCGGTACCAAGCAGGTTAATAGGTGGTAGCTGATTAAAAGAGAAAAGGAGGCTGTTCATTTCTGGAGGGGGAATTTGTTGAAGAAGCACCTGCATGCAGCCATTTCCAAAGGCTGGGATAATGCAGAGTCTGGGCTGCTGGCTCATGGCATAGAGGTGACATAGCAAAGAGGCTGTTTACACACACAACATGCTGGCTTTGGAACCTATTCCAGACTGCCCTGGCCTTCCCTGTGTGGTTTATGCCTGTGAAAATAGAGGAAGGATGCTGGGATCAGGCGTGACCACTATGGATTTGGCAGCATGTTACACTGGCTACACCTCTCCACAGATACATCATCATAGGTGTGGATCATGATATAGGATTTGGGACAGTAAACACACACATCCTGTGCTTCTTGTTTAAATGTTTTATAAAAATACAGGGCAAATTCTGTAGCTTTGTGGTCTCCTCTTGCTTCTCAGGCAGGCTGTAAAGCAAGATATTTAAGATCAGCTGCTTCCAACCCTCCAGACAATGCATGGAGCTTGTTTTCAGCAGTGACAGGCAGTATATGCTGCAGTTGCTCATAAAAGTCCAAAGACATATTCCTTTTGGGCTGAAATGCTTTGTGTTTGGTATCAGATTTTATACTTACTGGTTCAGTTGTTTTCAGCTGTTCAAAAGTATGTGGTGGGTTTTTTGCCCCTCTTCACATCTATGGAGAGTGAGAAAATGAGATCATTCAGAAAGAGCTAAAGCAAATAATTCAGACCTGGCTTGTGTTGTGCATTTTACCCAGGTCCAAGTTTCAAGCCAAAATGGAAGTTAAGTTAGCTAAGCAGGTTTAAAGCTCAAAGCACAATGTAAATTGTATGAATTATTTTAACTACAACCCATGAAATGGTATTGCTTTTGTAAAAGTATCTTAACAATAAATAGTCTTGTTCAAGGCCTTCCAAAGTGAGGTATCATGCATCAGACAGGCACTGCCTTGGATTCTATTAAAGTGACAGCATTTCTGCATGGGGAATGAGCAGACCATATAATATCTTAGGGAATGGCAGAGTCTGGGCATCAGATGTTCCTAGGTCCTTACTGTACTTCAGAGAGCTTGCTGTGAAAATATATTCTTGATAAGTGTGATTCAAAAAAAAATATCTCTGAAGCCTAAATAAACTGTGATAGAAACATTTTGAGCATGCTGGAGTTTACAGTAAACAGGATCACAGCTGATTTAAGAATGAAAAAATTTCATTACTGTAGAAAGCACAGTCTTTGCAGGCTGTGCTGCTCTTGGGAGGAAGCAAACAGACACAGCATCTCATTTAGCCCTGTCTCTGCAGGCACCTGCTCAGCACCCAGCATGGGGCACACAGCACCTTGCAGGAGGCAGCCCTGACCAGCAGGGTTTAAGCACTGCCCTCTTGCTATAGGTCCCAATGTTTGCCTGCCTTTTTCTCTCTCTGCTCCTGCTCCCTTCATCTTAGCAACCTATTGGCATCAGGGAAAAATATGGAGGGTTTTTAACCCTTGTGAGATTTCAGGACTGTGAGTGCTCCCACCATATTTCTGACTCACTGCTGCTGTTTTCTTCAACCTTCTGAAGAAGAAAGAATTCCTCTATCAGTGGATCACCTCCTCCACGGGCCAACCCTTTCTTATCAGCCCATGTGCATTAAAAGCTGGCTCAGAGCCACTGTGAAAGATCTGTAAAGTTGTTCAGACAGCGAGAAGGTATTTATGGGTGTTACAGATGGGATTAGGGTGCTGCTGTGCTACCCAGACCCTCAGTGCCAGGTCACACCTTCAATGCCACTGTGAGCCTTGCATGTGTCCTCCCAGTCAGAAATCCATGTCATGGACACAGTTTTGGCAGGCAGGAACATTTATACGGTTGTCCCAGATCAGGCACTGAGAGACATAAGGATCGAGCTTAAAAGCACAGATGCTGCAACAGAATTTAGAAAACAGGTAGAAATCCCATAGGAGGCTGAGTTAGACACCATGCAAGTGTGTGTGTGTGTGTGTGTGTGTGAGACACATACTGTGATGTGCCTGAATATATTTCAAAACAATGAATTTTATTTAACTTCTTGCAGCTGCTTGGTTAAGAAGAAAATCCTACCAGGCAAATATAAGTGCAAACCCATTTTTGTTCCTGTGTCACATCATGGTGATTTCCCTGAGACACAAAGCAGAATTAAAACCCACCCAGCTGGAGAGAGAAGTGAGGCTGCTCCTGAGCGCAGGTGTGCTGGGGAAAGCAGCTCCACAGATACAGAGCACATTGCTCATCACTTACACTGCTTCAAATCAGTTTGGACAAAAACCACAACAGCGTTTAAAACCTACTTGATGGCTGAGGGAAGGGAAAGGAAAAAGTGCTGTAGAGAGATGGGCTGGAATTTGAGGGAACACTGCCCTCTTCTTTTGTATTTTATCAAAGTGTTTGTTCAATGCAGGTGCTGAAGTCTCTGCTTGCTTGCTAATGATGCACACTCACATCAGTGGAAACCTTATCACCATTAACCCCATTAGACTGGCACCATGCTTAGGAGAAATGCTGGACTGGGCTGGCACAGAGACAACAGACTCTTTTCCTTAGAGTAATTGCTTTCCTTCACTCTTCTCCTCCTCCTTCCCAGGTCAGGGCTGTGCACATTAGGCTGCCTTTCATTGTGAGCATCAATGTGTTGTCTGGCTGCTGGGTAAATACATCAAGTGGCTCACGCCCAGTGTGTAGCTCTCATCATTCCTTTCTGTCAAAGCTGCTTTCAATGATGGTTTGGTCTGGGGGTAGAACAGACTTCCTGCAGTGCTGAAGTCGGGCAGATGCTTTGCTGAATTGGGGCTTGATAAATATGTATTGAGTCTCATGCATCAGAACAGTGAGCAACAGCCATATGAAATGCTATAGAAATGCTGCTTCTAGAAACTCAATGTTTCTAAGCAGACACCATCCACCAGACAAATGCAGAAATGTGCCCTTTTATCACAGTTTTTGCAAGATTTGTGTTTGCCCAATTCAGTGGTATCTGGGTGACCATAACAACCCATTACGTTCATTTGCCCACAGCTGATAGCACGAAACAGATTCTTGCTGTATTGAGACAGTCAGCGATGACACACAGCCAAACAAATATTTGACAAAGGACAGTTGGGTTTCACACCACTCTCTGAGTAACCCTGACTCCATCCCAGCTATTTTCTGCTCTCACAGCTGCTTTGTTTGAATGTTTGATTTCTCCTCCCAGTTCAGGTTGTCCTGTTGCACAGAGAGGTGAGGCAGGGCAGCACCACAAAATGGCTCAAGGTGTCTGTACCTAGTGCCAGGAGGGATTATTTCTGCATGTGCTTGTGTTGGTGTCACACCATGGTAGTGCCTGAGCACAGTTCTGGCTGAAGCAGAACAGTTCAGATGGCCAGGGATGGCCAAGGTGCCATTCCCACATCCACATCTCAGGTGGCACAAGGACTGTGCCCAGCTCCGTACAGCTCTTGAAACCTGGCTGGCATCTCCTGACCATCCCAATATTTTGGTAGGCAACTCATGGAGTCAGGAAATTCGGCCACATCTGCTGACACATCCATCTAAAACCCTGCCAAGGAAAACGAACAACTATAAAGTCAATCCAGCCATGCAGGATGAGATAAACTTAATTCAAACAAACTTGAAGTGCGTTTACATCAGGCATTTACACTGGGGCAGTCGGCTTGGCTTTAAGCAGGATTAGCTGACTGGAGGAGCACAAAGCGTTGCTGTGGCTGAAGGGCCCTTGGTTTGATGCTGTTGCAGGGCAGATTAGAGCTGAGCAGAGCATTGGAGGCTGTGAGCAGAGCCCTCTGTTAGGAGCTTAGGGAAAGGATGCCGCAGGCAGACAGGCTGCTGAGACACGGTGCTAAGCACAACCCACCAGGCAGCTCAGAGGAATCCTGTTTCTGTACACTACTTGATCACATTCTGCATGAAGCTGGGATTTATCTCGGTGGTGGTTTTGGCTTAAGCAGCAAATGTCACTCAGAAGAAATTTCCAAGTAGAAAGGAAAAGACTTGTTAGAAAAAAATCTCATCAATTGGCACAGTGGGAGTGTCCCAGTGGCTGCAGATGACCATGACACATGTGGACATCCCCATTGACATCACCAGCTCCACAGCCCTGGAGCAGCAACAGCTCTGCCATAGCAGTTGGGAAACCTTTTGAGCAGGGCAAAGATTTTCACAGCCAGCCTCATGTGTCAGCCCTGGGGTTATTCCCTAACTGGAGCTGCAGAAATCTGTAGCCTATATCGAATGTGAGAGCAGTAACAGGACCCAGCCCTGCAGTGACACATCTCTTGGCCCCACATCAGAGGGCCCCACATGGGGCTATCCTGCACCTCCTGTGTTTGGAACCAGGGCCCTTCTGCCCATGGGGGGTTGGGTCCTGCCCTGACCCAGCCTGCCCACAATGTGTTTTCCCAGGCAGCCCTAGAAACAGTTTCTGACAACATCTGGTAACAACCTCACCCTATTCCTGGTCCATTTGGGGCCCTCCTGCTCAAATTTGGGATTTTGGAAAACCTTTAGATGTGAACTAAAATCTCTGGTGCTGCTTTCTCTCTCTTTTTTTTTTGTTTTTGTTTTTTTGTTTTGTTTTGTTTTGTGTTTTGTTTTTTGTTTTTTTGACAGGTCAGGCTGCTCTGATACAAGATCTCACTCTGCCTACTGCCAGTCACCTGCCTACAGCTTGGGTCCATTTCTAAGCTCAGGTAACATCACACTCATCCAGGGGTGGATGGAGTAAAAGCTTGAGCTAGCTCTTGTCGGGCAGCATGTGGCTCTGGTTCTACCTGATGGCTACGTTTTGCTTTCTGGCCACAAGCCTTTGCTGGTGCTGAGCAGTTTGGGGCAGGAGAGGAGCTCGGGCAGGCAGCTCAGATTTCAGCTCAGACCACCTCCCTCCTCCCCGTGCCCCCTCCATGGATGCTTTTCCACCCTCTCTTGCAACCTTTTGCTGTGCCCAGCTCGGCTGAGTCTGGCTGCAGAGCTGATACTGGTGCAGAGGAAGTGGGATTGGTGTTTTGTTAGATGGTGCTTTTCTCTCTTCCTCTCGGTTGGTATTGAGCTGCAGAGGCAAAGAGCACTGACTGAAGATGGTGTCTCGGGTGAGATGTCTAACGCAGGTCTTGACTGCTCAGCAGTCATTAAACATCTCAGGGAAGATGTTCCAGGAAGAGGGATGTTAACCTTGTGGTCCTGGACCGATTCCAGCTCTTTTAATTACAGTTTTCATCGCTGAAATTTGTTCTGCACTTTTGACCAGTTATGGGATTTTTTTTCCCCATCTCGAAGTTGTTGAGCAGCCTTGCTATGAGCTGACACATTCCTCACACAAGCTGAAGCAATACAAATCTGCAGCTGCTCCCTCTCCCAAGTTTCTCAAATTCATTGTATTTTCTGTTACTTAACTATTCAGGATTTTGCAAAGTATCACCAGCTCACTTATATAGAAACATTTTATCTGTTTAATCCAGATATATGTATATATATGGATATGTATGTATAGCACAGACTAAACACAAGCCAAATATATGCTGTTGTGGCACAGAATATGACCTTTACCATTAATATTAATATAAATATAGATAGAGATCTAATATATAATCATACAGAAGTATGAAAAATAATTTGAAGAAATGCTGTCATGCAAGCTAAACAACCTGCATAGCCCCTTATAATGAAAAACAGTATTGAGTATAAAGCTATATAAAAGCACTATACGATTATATACATTCATATATGAGTGTGTATATATATATATATAATGTATATATAAACTCTATAAAAGTGCACTAAAGTGTTTTAAACCTCACACCTTTGTGTATGTGGGATAAATCTCCTCCTTCAGCAAGCCTTGGCAAACAGTCCAGGGTTATTAAGGAAGCATTCAAGGCCAGGTTGGTAGGGGCTTGGAGCAACCTGGTCTGGTGGAAGGCGTCCTTACCCATGGCAGAAGTGTGGAACCAGAGGTGTTTTAGTGTCTCTTCCATGACAAAATTCTGTTATTCCATGGAAAGCCAGCAAAAGGCCACTGAACCAAGCTCATGTCAGAGACCAGGCCCCAGCCAGAGGATGGATGTGTCCCTGCCCCACAGGAAGGCTGGAGCAGTTTGGTTTGGGCTTGGGGTGTCTCTCTAGCACAGGGTGTTGTTGTTTATGAGGTGATTTGGAGAGAGACTCTATTAGGAACTGTAGTAATAGGACAAGGAGTAACGGTCACAAATTGAAAGAGTGGAAATTTATGTGAAATATTGGGAAGAAATTCTTCCCTGTGAGGGTGGGGAGGTCCTGGCACAGGGTGCCCAGGGAAGCTGTGGCTGCCTCATCCCTGCAAGTGTCCAAGGCCAGGCTGGACAGGGATTGGTGCAACCTGGGATAGTGGAAGGTGTCCCTGCCCATGGCAGGGGGTGGAACTGGATGATCTTTAACGTCCCCTCCAACCCCAACCACTCTGTGATTCCATGGTGAGGCAGCAAAAGGCCGCTGAACCAAGCCCATGTCAGTGACCAGAACCGCACCGTGGCGTAGACCTGCCCACAGAAAGCCCGGAGCCGATCGATAGGCGGAGGGGGCACCCCCGCGGCCCGGGGGTTGTTTGTGGGGCGATGCAGCCCCGAGGCCGGCACGGAGCGGTTTAACCGCCGGCAGCGCCCGGGCCGGGGCCGCTCCCTCACACCTGCCCGCGCTGCGCTGCGCTACCCGCCCTGGCC
>VZTR01029955.1:182634-234869 GCA_013400775.1 Chaetops frenatus
CCCCCCTCTGAAAACGTGACAGGCAGCCTTGCACTGAATAACTGAAAGCATAAGTGACAAGCAGATTAATGTGCTTGTTGTCTTTGTAAGCAAACTCCCAGTAAGTGCTCCGCTGGCCATTTGGCATCAGAGCTGTTCTGTGGGACGCCAAATTCTCTCTCTCGGTGTTGCAGTTTCCTGGAGGAGTAGATGTGGCAACAGGATGTTGGTAGAGAACAGGAAACTACTTGAATTTGCCACTTATGCCATGCAAATAAAGGCTTATTGCTAGCCCAGGTGTGGTAATTAGTGTCTGTTATTGGGAGGAGTTCGTGCAGTGATGGCAGAGAGCGGAGCCAGCGAGGGTTTGGGGGCTGCTCTGACAGCCTGGGGTGACAAAGGGAACAGGCTGGTGAGGTGCTTGTTAAACCACTCAGAGATCTGACAGTTCCCTCCAGCTGGCTTTCCTATTCTGGGGGGATCTCTGCTAGCGCTCAGCTCCATATCAGCTCCTCTGGCATGTGGTGATTTACTCTGAGCTCCTTCTCACTCAGTGTCTGAGCAGTGCCTGGGTGTTCTGCCATCAGAACCAAGGGCTCCATAACCAGAAATGCTTTACAGACCAAGCTGCGCCTCACAGCTGGTTAGACGTGGATGAGACAGCTTTCCTTTCCAATCCAAGTGGAAATGTGGTTAAAAAAAAAAGAAAAATCGTGTGCTTTTGAGCTGGTGATGTTAATGAAAAGGGAGAAATTTTCTCATTTGCTTTTAGTGCAGATTCTTTCCTTTCCTTTTCCCTAATAGCTGTCCAGAGCACAGAGGCTTCTCTCACATATAGCCATACCCAACACCAGCTTTGTTTTATTATCTTTGGTTCAGTCCCTGGGCATCCAGGAGTTTCCTGAGGTTGCAGACTCATGACTAGGACATCCACCATAAAGAAAGAAAAGTATGGAAGTGAAATGTGCTGTAAAGCTTAGTCCACAGTGTTTTGGGTGGTGAAGGTCTTTGTTCTCTTACAGTTGCATATGTTTTGCAGCAAATGCCTAAGAAGTCCCTTGAGCCTGTGCAGTGTTTTCTGATGGGAACTTAGGTTAAAATGTTGTTTTATGCATCGGAAATGGCTGATGGGCCCTGATGTAACAGACTGCAAGACTGAAACCAGGGAAAATGTGGAGCTGAAGGTTTGGGTGTCATTTTTGCAGTGATTTTTTTTTTTCTTTTTGACAAATTTGCAAGATGAAAAAGCTGAGGCATTTTTTCTGTCTTCTGAATGTGAGCAATGAAAAGACATCTTGATGTGCTTCCAGATGTGGTTAATCGGCTAATTGTGAGTACAAATTATTGTCTGGTCTTAATGCATTCACTTCAGTCAATAATTTAGTATTAACCACTGAACTGTTTTTTCAAGTATTTATAAGTCTCCCTATTTCAGTTGACTGCAGACTCCTCATAAAAGCAGATTGATGAGATGCTTATAGAGTAGATTAATTTCTCCGTTAAGTAAATGCGAGTGAAAATTTCCATCCAATTGTATATTCTTTGTTTTCATAGTACAAATACAATTTCACTAATGTCTATTCACTCTTGTCCACAAATGTTTTTTGCTAGCAATTCACATCTTTGGTTTCTTCAGAACAGCTCAGTAAATGCATATGTGCATTCCTTCTGCATGGCACCCAATTTTTAGGAAATACATATTTTATTGGACAGTAAAACATTTAAATATCTTAATGGCCTAATTAATACTCTGGATCCACTTCTGTCATGTGTATTTTGCTCTTCGTTATCCTTCTGCTCCTTTTTTCATGTCCTTGTGCATTTTTTATCATAAAAATTTCAAGCAGTCTTGAGAGAGCAGTCTATTACAAGGCTGTTCTTTGAATATTCAGCAACTCTTAAGATTTGATTGATAGTCCCTCCCATCCTGTCTATTTTTAGTAACTTAAAAGCGAGTTTAATTTCTTGGGTTATCGTTTGTTGTGCATCTGCAATTTACTTTGGTGGTTTTCCTCCCTCCTTTAAATGTACTAGATATGTAATTTTCGTGTTCTTTGAGGACATCTTGACAGTTGGGGAGAAATAATGTAGAAGTTAATTAGGAGCTCTGCCTTAACTGAAGGAGCAAAGATGGACAGTCTTTGTCTGGTTCTGTTAATATATGCTGTGTGATTAGGATAGGAGGAGAACTGGAAGGAAACTTTAAGCACATTGTTACCACTTATTATCCTGTTCCAGGAATCTTCTAGCATAAGAGGCTATTTTCATGTGCAAGTACAATCCACTCCATCTTTTGGACAGAACAAGGAGACAAAAAGCCTTGCAGAGGTGGTGTAAGCACTGTGGAAAAGGACATCCCTCCCTCTCTCTCTGAAATACAACCTTGGAGCTGTACCCCTTTTTTCTGCTTCGTGCCACTTCAAAGAGAGCCTTGGGAAATCTTCCCACACAAACTGTTTTAATCTTCTGTCTCCCTTTAGGCCACATACAGAAGCCACCAACAGTTTGTCTAAGCAGGACTGGACTCCCTGCAGAGCCAGTTTGTGCACTTGCTAAAGGAATTGTTCTTGAGCAACTTCAGGCCTTTCCTCTCTCGAGGGCATAAGAACTCTGGACTCTTACACACTCGGAATCCTGATTGCGTGGGAGGAGAAAAGGACTAGACACAGAAAGCAAATTTTGTTTCTACTTGATGGGTAGACCAAAAATGATTTTGCTTTTCATATTCAGTTTGAGGCGTAGCCCAAACTAGTAAGGGAAGACTCTTGGTGTGGGAGATGTGCCAACTGCTATTTATTTATTGATCTTGTTCCTTTTTTGAATTGTCTCATGGCTGGTGTAACGTGGTGCTGGTGGCTGCCTGCCCACCGTGTGTAAAGGGGTGTTGGCTGTCAACAAGCCTGGCAATTGGGTGGCTTTGCCTCCTTCTGCCTTGTCCATTCAGCTGGATAATTACTATGACTCTTCTTTTCCCATGACTCCCTCAGACACCTTCTAATGAGACAAGGTAATGAAACTGTTTTAGTCCTGGGAAGACCTGCAGAGGAAGTCAAGGCTGGCACATGCTTTGCTGCTAATGCCTTTATGGAATATTAAGGCAAGCACTAAAGTTTCCTTCAGGCATAGGAATTCTTAGGAGAAGGTTCCTGATAGTTAGTGGTTCAATAAAAGGATTGCTATCATTTTTTGTGTGTGTAGTGTGTAAACAAGGCATGTGCAAACTGGCTGTTGAAAATAGGCACAATCGAGTGGTTTAGACTTGCACATCATCTGTTTACAATTGTGTAAAAATCGCTGCAAACAGCTACAGGATGAAGTTGGGAAACAAGTTTGTTTTTGTGGATATTGATTCTGAATCTCAGGTCTGTAGTCACCAAGTGGGTGCATTCTCTTCTCCAAGAGGCTACAGTTTCTTTTCTGTTTTGTTTTCCTGCTTTTTTCTCCATTGCAAGAATGAGAATTCCTGTTAAAAAAAAGAGCAGAGAATAGCCACCATTCTGTTCCCCAAAAAGCTGATACTGCAAACTATGACATTCATATAAAATCTTCCAGGTAAGGTACATCCATTAAAGTAAAATGTTTCCCTAATTCTATATATTCTCCTGAAGCAAAGGAAAAGGAGCATTACACTATGCCAGTAATATGACAAGATAACTCTCTAAAATTTTCCTAATTTAAAAACAGTGAAACCTCTGTGGTGACAACTTCCACATGTGCTGTGTTTTGCAAGAGTCATTGTCACTTCAGTTGGTTAAACTCCTTGCAGGGATTAAACCCCTCAGCACGGTTTTATGTACTGGCAGGATTTAAAATACCTTAGAAATCTTGTGATTGTTTTATATTGTTTGCAGTCTTAACCGCGTCCTGCTAGGTGGTCTTTCACGACCCAGTTCAGTACATCATCATCTGAATCAGAGTAAAATTATTCTGTTTTTTGGTAGGAGGAAAGGTTGTGCCTGGGATTCTCTTCTAACCTTTATTCTAAATGTCAGTATTTGGAAGGATGCAGGTGGATGTCACTTTGTAGACACTTGTGTAAGAGGCTCTGTGTTGCCCCAAATGTTTATTTGGCTCTGAGTCTAAAAGTTGTCAGCTTTTAAAACATTTAAACTACCCTCAGAGCTGTTTTAAAACAGTAATCCTGGCTTCCTCTACTGGGTATTGAATGGATTGTGAAATGTCTTCAGAGGGAATGGAATGGACTTGTGTGAACATTTTGCAAAGTCTTAACTCCATATGGGTAGTTTTTTATAATGTACATAAATAGTACATTAGCTTTTCCAAATCAGTTTCTAAATGAACTGAACCAGCCTCAAAGGAAAATACATCATAGTCATGCTCTGCATGTTAGAACCCTCTTAAAGAGTCTGATTGAATTCAAAGGTTAGTTCCATCCCACACACAGGCTTTTTCTGGCATATATATATGTGGAAATTAGGATTTTTTCCTGAGCTTTACTGAGGTGATTTTGTTTTGCACAGCCTTTCCTAATGTGTTTATAGGTAGTTCCCTGGCTTTGGAAGGGTGAGTCTGCTAAATGACTTGTGAGACCTTCCAAGATATTGGGCTGGCTACTTGAAAGCAAACCCTACTATGATGAATGGCCCATTAGAAGAAAGTTGATGGCATTGTAAATGAGATTTTACATGAGAATCAAACTGCTCTAGTGTATCCAGCAAAGATGCTGAAACAAGTGCCGTTCTCTGAAAAGGTTATTAGGAGCTTTTATGAACTGCTATTTTATAAACGGTTAGTTTCCCCTTATTCTCCAGGGTATAAAAATTTCCCAAGAGTCTGGGTACTTGTAATAAAGGAAGAGTCTTTTCAAGGAAATGGGAGTTAGGATGAAAATGGGGGTAGAATTGAAGCTGCTGCTTGCCTACGGCAGCAGTGGCCAGACTTGTGTGGTGAAAGGGGCAGGATCTGCAGCCAGCTGAAAGTTCCATGGCAGTTAAACAAAGATTTAAAATTCTTGGTATTGAGTGAGGTATGGAAATTAATAACCATTGCTTCTTGTAGAGGCCAACTGTAGCCCTGCAGTTAGTTCCATACTGTCAGTACATATTTAATTCTTGGTGTACTGTTTAATTTCTTATTGAAAACAGAACTCTATGTAGAAGCTGGTGTAGGGAAGTTCCTCCAAGCGTGGGTGCAGGTGGGGCTTTTTTTTGGCACTGAGGTAGGTGTTAATTGTGGTTTATGATTGAGGGGGAGACATAGCAAAGAAGGAAAATAGTTAATATTGACCTTTTTCATTTTAACCAAGATCAGTGGGACCAGCAGAGGCTTGGAAAGCCTCTCAGAAGGGCTCTTGAATTTCACAGAAGCAGGGAAGGAGTGAGAGGTGGTGGCAGAGTCTGAGTCACTTCTTGTGGTCTCTGCTGTGGTAGAATAGAAGCCAGACTTAGGCTCTTATCTTAAGGTTTATCTTGGAGTAGGGAAAAATTGAGTGTGAATGGGGGCTAGGCAGCCGTTTCTGGTGCAGAAACACTGCACCAGAAAATGGGTAAATGTGTATTCCAGAGCTGGTGTCGAGCATTTCTGTGACATCTCTGAAGAGCAATGTCAGACTCACTGCCTGAGTAGCCCCAGTCCAGGAGTCCTGAAGCAGCCAGGGGATACGTGTTGTCATTGGGATTGGGAGCTGTGGTTTGGCAGTGCTCCCTTAGGACTGGGGAAAGTGGGAAATGAGAAATCCTACGGGAAGGCGAGACATCAGGCCTCTGAGCCCTTGCAAGGGCTGAGCAAGACGTGCTCCTGATCCAAGACCATGCAGTGTCTGCCATTTCAGCCTTACAGTGTAATTTGATGTCAGAGGAATTTGGTGTCTGAGGAAGGATTGGTGCAGGACAAGGTGGCCAGAGCAGAACATAGAATTAAATGTCATCCTGCATTGTTTCATAAGAATTGCCTTGCACTGTGCACTGAAGTGAACTTAGTGGGACAGCAGGTTACCATGGGGGTGGAGGGACTAACCTTGTTTATCACTGTAGTATATTTTTCCAATGCCATAAAACCTTGGCTGCTGTCAAGCACACACTTGAAGTATATTTATCTCCACCGAGTGCTTTTCTCTTTGAAACTTCTGTTCCACTCCATAGTTCTGCCAATTTGATCTGTACTTCAGCTTTGTTTAATGGCTGTTATCTGGTAGGGTTGGGATTTTGTTTTAGTTTGGCATTTTTCCTTTGAAACATTGCATTGGGATCTAAAGTGAAGCTGCTTTAGAACTGAACACTCGAATATGATATTTAGTTTTTTACCAGTGTTGTCAGAGTGACAACCATATAAATGAAGCTGTGTCCTCTGAATAAGCCCCAAACTTCTGGGAATGAAAAGTCCTCCAGGGCTTTGTGGAGATGCTGCCTTAAGACACATCTTGGCTCTCTGTCAGAGCAGGGATGACAAGTGTGATGTTGATTATTCCACGATGGACACTGGCTGAACAGGACTGAAATCCCCACTTTCATGCAGCCTGTTTTACAGATGTCCACAGAGGCCAGTAGTGACAAGAAATGGTTCAGAAGTGTTTGAGGTGTAGAGCCGCTTTCTCTGTCACCCAGTCTACACAGCTACCCAACCCCACGATAAACGTGGTTAAAATCCCTGGAGAGCTCCTGTAAGTCCTAAATATACATTTACCACATGAACAAGGTGGGCTGCACTTGTAGAGAGAAACAATTGATCCTGCTGCCCCTGTGTTGATTTTTGTGGCTCTAGCATGCGGGGTAAGCAGGAGAGGAGTTAATTTTAGCTTGATTAGTAACACAGAAGGGAATCAAGATGACTGTTGTAAATGGCAGTGGGATGAGATCAATGAGGGTAGTTTATTTCCATGCATCTAAGTGGGTGTTCTAAGCAATTTATTTTTTCTTTTTTGTTTGTTTTTAAGAGAACCAAGAATGTTAATGCATTTAGTCCTTGAAATCCTTCTGTGGCTGCAGTTCTGGATACTTTAATGTTGTTGCACGGTCATTGCTTTAAATGAACACCAGGTGCTTTTGTGCTGTTCCCCAGCAGTTCTTTGTTTCTCTGCTCTCTGTTACCTCGCTCAGCAGCAAGTGGTGAGTGATTATCAGTACTGCACTCTCCGTTTTTCTCCTACTCACCTTTGTTTATATTCTGGAGCATGTTCCCAACTGTTTATGATTAAACATTGCTCAAACAGCCAGGTTAAGATTTATTGACACAAAGGAGGCTGGGAGGAGGGAGTGGCTGGCTGGTCATCTATGTCTACTTGCAGCTGATAGTGATGTTATTGAATGTGTCCACGTGTCTGTGCAATGGCCCTGGTGTGTCACAGAGGCTGCTGTCCAAAAAAACTGGCAAGGGACTGATCCCTGGAAGCACAGCCTTTTTCCATTTGTGTGACAGTAAAATCTCAAGCAAGGCAGTTTGTGTAGGTGATGCACTCCTTTCTCTTCAGCTTGGCCTTCTGGAAACACCCTATGGCTCTTGAGGAGGGGAATTCTATTTTTCTCTTGGTGGGAGAGGCTTGCTGATCTCCATGGAGAGAAATCAGGATTTGAAACATGCTAAAGGGGCTGTGACCTACACAAGTTTTAAGCAGCGATGCTTTTAAAAAAGACAGTGCTGTTATATGGAATGCAAGGAAGTTCAAAATGAAAGATTGGAAAGTAAGCACTATTTAGGAAAATAAATTAAAATACGGAAATTATTATATTAGTGTTAAAAAGAGACTGAGTTCAGTAAAAAAAGCCTTCTCTGGAACTAAAACAATTTTTTCCCTGAGCCCTCGTAGCTATGTACAAACCAGATAACTATTTAGCTTTGGGAGTGTCTATATGTAGCATCTTAAGTTTTGATTATTTATTTTCAACTCACAGATACTGATAATTTTAAAGTTTTAGGGAAAAAACCCACAATATTCACAGTATACTAAAAAATTAACAGATTGATCAGCCTGACATGGAGAGGGATTTTTGCACTTATAAGACTAAATTATACAAATGAGATACACACACGGGTTGCACATAATTTCCATTTTCTCTGAAGGTGAAATGTTTCTTGGCTGGTTCAGAAATGGTTAAGGTAGGATCTAGACCTCCACGGGCTGGAACACCTGATTAGAGCAGCCATGGTACACGGGCTGTTGTGTGTTATATAGAGTCTCTTAACTCTCCTTATTTTTATGTATACAACCACACACACAACAAAATAACATAATAGGCTTGCTGTGTGTTACAGATGGTATCAGTCATCTGCAGTGCTGATAGTGAAACTCTGGTGCTGGCAGCCAACTTCATTTAAATAAAAGCCTTGTCTGCTCTTTTGTGCCAGCCCACTTCTTCAGTGGCAAACTTTCATATCAAGTTTTTGATGTCAGGCCACTCGTTCTGACACATAAAACACCTCCCTGTTCCCAAGCTTCATAATAAACAGCAGCTTTATGGTTAATTTTGGCCTTTAAGAACATTTTACTAAATGTTCTCTGCAGGTCTGTTAACATCTCTGGGAATGCAACTGCAGGGCTTTTCAGCATTGAAGAGCTGAGAGGCAGAATAAATGAGAGAGTGGAATTGACTGGCGGAGTGTGGTGCTGGGTGAAGATGTGATTTGCCCTCTGACATACAGCAAGAAGTTCACTGTAACCTAACTGTGCTCAGAGACATGAAGTTGTTTATAGTAAGGACTAGACAGCAGAACAGAGCAGCTTCTGTAATGCTGTGGTGGAAGTGGGCCCAGAATTCACCCTGGGGAACCTTTAATAAAAAAAATCAAACAAAACCCCTACCCAGTATTGATCAGAAGGTAGATGTCATTGATGCTGCAGATTAATTTATATTGATGTGAAATCACTTCTGATTTCTGTGGGTGTAGGCAAGACCTTCTAAGGCTCCTACATTTAGCACCTTGGCAGACTTGAGTTAGCTCTTCACTGGCGGCACTCCATGAAATCTGCCCTACGTGCTGCTGCCCTGCAGCGTGCTGGTGTGCAAAGGAATAGGAGCACTTGGGAAAGGAGCAGGAATTTGTATTCTGATAGCCAGCCCTGTGCCCAGCGCTCCTGGTTTGGAATGAATGGCATATTTTGAAGCTGACTCCAATGTTTTGAAATGTGAAGCCGAGGGAGGTACAATTACAGCACCTCCTCTTTGTTTCTCTGTGCCCGGTGGATGGGCACCAAGTAAAAACCATGTTGTGTTGTCATGAGTGTTTAAAATGTGACTTTTGTGGTGGGCTTCAATGGAGACCCTTCACCTTAATGGTGTTTGTTATAAAAACCTATTAATTCTATTATTTTGATTATACCAAGGCTTGGTTTCTGACATCATCTTACTTATCGTTTGTCTGGAAATAATTGTCAAGATTTTCCTGGATCAGTTTTAATGTAAGTTTTAGTAGTTGAGGCTTTTTATGTTTTAAATAGATGAGTGAATTAACCTCTAGTCAGGTGTGGATTGAGTTTGTGAATAACTGGTGATAGTGGTGGTATTTTGACAATATCCTTTAGCTTTTTTTTGCAGGCAACAACATGAATGAACAGACACTTAGAGCTGGCTTCCAGTTGCTGCTGAGAAACTTTCAGAATGCTCTTTTTTGAAAATGCACATTCCTGACTATTTGCACTTTGATGGCTTTCTGGAGGAGATTGGAGCAGCTTCTGGTAGGGTTTTTTTTGGCATTGGCCTGAGTAGGATTGTTATAAGATGCATCCTGCCAAGCTGGGAATATAGAATCTGGAGAAGACATAATGTTAATTCTCCAGGCAGGGTGGCAACTTCAGAGGGAGCCTCCTGCTATTCCTGCTGGCTCTCCATTAGCAGATTGAAACACCCTTCTCAGCAGTTTTGGCAATTTCTCCCATTCTTCTATGAGCTGCTCTTTTGATACTCCCTGAATTTATTCCCTGACCTTGTTGCGGTGTTTCATTACACTGAAAAAATGGCAACTATAATATCTTACCTAGTTTGCTCTTTTTTTCCCTTTTCTGAGCTGTTTTACTCAAAGGGGAGCATCTGAAAGTGAAGCTGTGCTTGATGTCTCAAATAATTTTCAGAGTGAAATCAGAACATTAATAAAGAAATGTAAGGAATGTAAAATAAAGACATATGTATAAAAATACAGCTCTTGATTCTTCACTGCTAATTCTCCAGTGTGAAACAGCCTCCAATGTTCTCACTTGAATGAAAAATTAACTCAATTTATCCATTTGCTCAGTGACAGCAATTAAAAGGACTGCTAAGAAAGATAAGACATTGTGGAGAAGATGTGTAGAATAAAATGACTGTTGAAGTTTGACAGCATGATATCTTTAGTGCAAGCCCTCCTGAAGGTTTTACTTTTAGCATCCGCTTGTTGGAGCCTAAAACCAAAATGCTCATCTTCTTCTGTGTGCTTTTAAAGAAGATAGTATATGAACCAAACCAGCATTTTGCAGTTCTTTGGGATGGGCTTCTGGGATCTCTTTTCCTTTTTAGCCTTTCTTATCAGCCTGGGGGTGTTTATACTCCTTCCCTCCCACCACCTGTTTGGCTGGGTTTCACTCCCTGCCTTTTCCTGGGATGGGCAGTGGCCAAGAGCTTGCTGTTCTCAGTGCTGTGATGGGGGGATGTCTGCAGGGACTGAAGGATCACAAATATTTTCTGTGTGCATCTTTGTGTGCCTGCTGCTGGCAGGGAGAAGAATCCCAGAACTTTGGCCAAACCTTGCTGTCAGTATTGCTGTCTTCAAAAGGAGTTTACTAAAATACCTGCTTGAAAATCTGCCTTTCTGTGGAAGTGTTTCTCAGTTTGTTTGAACCTTGGTGAAATGGCATAGAGGGAAGCCCTGTGCAACTGTGCAAAATAGAAACATTCATTACAGCTAATTTACTTGGTGCTTTTAAGAGACATAACTATTCATAAATTGTGGTTTTGCCTGATGCTGCTGGTAGTATTTGTTTTAAGTAGATACACTTGCCTGCACACGCTCTTTGCCCATCTGAAATCTTTTCTGGCTGTGTTGGAAACCTCATTTTAAGCTTGGTGATCTGTAGTGTTAGGCAAATCCCAGTGTAACCTGGGTACTTTCTCATTAAGGGAAAAATCCTTTGTCATGTGTACAATTCCAGCTAAATAGTAACAAGGAGCATAGAGAAAAGGTCTGTGACAAAGATGGCAATTTTGAATTTTCCAGAAGCATTGTCTTTGTTCAGCCATCTTACTGCACTTAATTTCTCAAGGTCATTCAGTGGATAAACTCAGGAAGCACAAGGGTACTAAAAAGCATTGATTTTGCAGCATGCAGAGCCTGTGTATCCCATCTGAGATAACCACAAACCCACTCCTGCTCCTGCAGACAGGACCTGCCAGTTGCCATGGGAGGATTGCCATGGGTACAGGGCCATGGGAAGCTCCTGTTGGAATGCAGAAAATATCTTTGGTCTTTGTTTTGTTCCCCTGTGCACAGCTGAGTGACTTTGGGTTTGAAATAATTAGGCTGAATTTAAAAAAAAATTGTGACTTCTCTGATTCAGGAAGTTTTGAAAATTTCCAGCCTGAGAGTATCAGCATGTGGCTGATGTGATTTGCCTGATAAAGACCAGAGCTTTTCTCAAAATGAATGAATTGCAGTTTGTTTTCTGAAAGGAGAATGCAGTGTTTGGATCATGTGATGCTTAAGTCAGAGTCTGTGGTTACAGGCTCTGTCTTTTTTATAGTCTGTTATAAATCTGCAACGTTTTTGCTGGTACCTTCTTTCCTTCCTCTGCTTGATTTTTCCCTCCACCTTCTCTGTGTTGGTGATGCCATCTGGAAGGCAAGCTAAAGGATGTGATTTGCCTGGGAACTTACTCCCAACAAAAAAGGAAATTAATACTTATTCCAGCTACTTGGTTTACCTTGCTGTGCAGAGCTTTGGGTGGTACTGTTTGCATGAGGGTGATACTGAGAGGAAACAGCAGAAGAGAAGGAATGGTGGTGGAGTGAAGGAAATGCCTCCTACAGCAGAGAATCAGATGTAGATTGTGTTAAAATAAATGTACATGAGATTAAGTGACACAATTGATATCTCTTTGGGGAGATTATTCTTAACGCAGACAAAACCAGTGAGCCATCCACATAAGACATGGAATTTTACCCAGTTTCCCATTAATCATCCCAGCAAGTCCAGGAAAGATGAGGATTTCCAGCTAACTCAGATGCATTTCAGAGGAAGGACAGAAAATCCTTCCAGTATTCTGGAATTACAGGGTAGTCGATAATAATTCCATTGGCTCAGGTATGAGGAGTTCCTGATTACTTCAGTGGGAGCTTGCCTTTACTAAAAGTGGGTTTACATTATTTCTGGTACAGGCATGGGTAGTGCCAGGGACTCCAGAACGCTGATGTTCAGCTACTTGTGCATCTGGTGGAACATGGCATTTGGAAATAGTTGCTGGAACTTTTTCTGGAAGAAGTTCCCTACAGAAGAAAATCTAAATTCATGAAGTAGAAGTAAGACCACTGTCTGTTGAATTGAACTAATTATTTCAAACATGAGCTCACTCACATATGCACACAGGCAGTTCTGGTTTAGCCTTGGCTGACAGATGAACTCCTTTGTGTATCTGCAGTGTTAAGCATGACAGAATATATTAAATACAGTGAGTGTGCTACAAAGCATGCAAGGCAAGTGATTTGTGAGCTCAGGGTAACTCTGAGGTTAGGAACCAGTCCTCCAGACCTAAACTCATGTGGTGACTTACAGAATAATTATAACCAAACATTACAATGGGTTGCTCTGTCATTGGAGCAGTGAGGGAGATCACTGCACTCCTTTATTTGCAGATGATCTCAGTACTTTTTTAATCTAGTTTTCTGTCAATTATGTTACAAAGAGTAACAGTGATTTCTCTAGCTTTTCCTCTCACTGAACAATAGTGGATAATACCAGAGGCGTTTTTGCAGGGAGCTCTGCAGTTTATTTCCTTGTCTTGCTGCTGTTTGGCCAAGTGCTTGTCTTGCTTTTCTTCAGATTGAGTTGATTCATTACAGGAAGAACAAATGTGGATTCTGGACTTCACCGTTTACTTGCAGGCCCTTTGCTTATCTCGTCATGTATACAACAAATGATTCTACCAGCCATGAGGTATTTCTCTGTGTGTTTGATAAAGGACTTTATGGGTAGGTCTTCAATAGGATTTCTGTGCTAAGGGCAGTAGAACAGTTGAAAGGGAAATAACAAATGCTGAAAACTCTTTACTTTTAGACTGCAGTGATCTCCAAAATGAACCAAGCACTCTTAAAACTGTGGTAGTTACACTGCTTGTGTCACATAGCCTATAGAGATGTGTAAGGAAAAATATTATAATGACTCTTAAATTACCATGGTGATAGGCAGATGCTTGTTTTGTGATGTGTATTTAGACTAAAAGGAATAAAATGTATCTGTCTTCTTTCCTCCAGAACTCTCTGTAGTTTCAGTGCAATTAACTTTTTTGTTTGGAATGCAGGTAGCACTACCCAAGTGGATTATATAACTGGTTTCTTATTGGTATTGCTTACCAAGTGCTACCTAGGGAAAAAAAATTGTAGGGTAGGGAGTGGAACAGGAAATGTTGGATGATTTTATTATTATTATTATTATTTTATTGCAAAGGAGGGGTGAATAGTACCTAATCTCCAGTGACAGCTCAGACAGCTTTCAGAGATTGTTGTATGGTTTTATGAAAATCATTCAAACAGATATTCATTTTAATTCACTTTGTGATTGAAAGGTGGTTTTTGTATGTGTGCTTTTGCCCACCTTGCTGCTTCAGACAGCTTAGTTCCAGCAACATAATCATTTTGAGCAAAATACTTGTGATGATTATTCCCGTTGGGGTGTAAGGGTCGAGTTTATTTTTGTGAAGGTAGAGAACATTGAATTGGTTATTTTAGTTACTGAGATGGGAGACATCCTTCTCAATATTTTGCAGCTGAAGTGTTTTGTTTTGTGCTAGATGATGCAGGGAGGCTTTGTGCTGTAGAAAAGCTGAAGTTCTGAAAAGCATTGCTGTCCCTGGGCAGAGTGCAGCATCACAAAGCAACAAGTCTTGGTCAATAAATACTCCCAGCTCAGCTGTTGCAGAGGTCACAGCAATTCCCAGAACCTTGTTTTTGAAGAAATGAGAATCTCAGGTAGTTCTTGTCTCAGTTTGCTTATCTCTCTTTGGGCAGACCTTCAGGGCTTAGATACATGTTTAGTTAAGTGAAGCAAACTCTTATATTTTCCTAACTAAATTTAGTTTCATTTTTGGTGCACAGGTGTTTAAACTTTCCCAGTGTGTCTTTTATATTGTCCAAGACATGTCCTTTCACACTGCTTCAAAGGGTTTTGTGAATAGGGAGTGGATTTAGGATTTTCATAGATGGAGGCTTGTGGTTCTTTGCTTAGCTGGTTACAGAAGATGAAGAAAATTGGTTACAGGAGGTAATTGGACACTTTTCTGTAATGGCTGCTCTGTACACTCTGCACCTGCACATTGATTGTAGTGTGAAATTTTGATATTTATGGTACACATTCACTGAAAGGGTGACAAGTATCTATCTTGCCCTCCAGTAGAATTATGTCAGGTATCTTGAAATAGCTGGTAAGGATAATAGCCTGACAGAGATGACTGACAGCAAATTCTCACTTGTACTGCGAAACACAGCATGATCTTGGAATTTCGTGCTTGGAAATAGTACTGTATTCTTTGGGGTGAGCTATGTATAATTGGCACAAAACATAACGATTTTCAGAGAAATTACAGGGAACAGAGAAACAGCTGTTTTGTGGGGGTTGTTTGGAATTTTTTCTCTTTTACAAGGGTTTTTGTGGGCATTCTTGGTCAAACTTTAGCCAGTAATGACATAGTTCTGTTTCATCATGACGTGCTGCTGTGATTAGAGCTCTGGCTGGCCACTTCTGCTGAATCCAAGGTATTTAGTGATTGTAGAGATAACTGCCTCATCTTCAAGAACTGGGCTGCTGTCCCCTCACATCACAGAATCACAGAATTGTTTAGGTTGGAAAGGACCTTTAGGATCATTGAGTTCAACCAGTCCCCCAGCACTTCCAGTGCCACCACTGAACCATGTCCCCAAGGGC
Organism: Chaetops frenatus; assembly: GCA_013400775.1. Taxonomy (NCBI): domain Eukaryota; kingdom Metazoa; phylum Chordata; class Aves; order Passeriformes; family Picathartidae; genus Chaetops; species Chaetops frenatus. The sequence goes on from VZTR01029955.1 coordinate 197,668, forward strand.
CACATCTACACATCTTCTAGATTTAAATCCCTCTGGGGACAGTGATTCTATCAGTGCCTTGGGCAGCCTGTTGCAGTGCTTGACAACCCCTGAGGTAAAGAAATGGTTCCTAACGTTCAATTTAAACCTCCCTTAGCACAGCTTGGGGCCCTTTCTTCTTGTCCTGTTGTTTGTTCCCTGGGAGCAGAACCTGACCCCTCCCTGGCTGCCCATTCCTGTCAGGGATGTGTGCAGAGCCAGAAGGTCCCCCCAGAGCCTCCTTTTCTCCAGGCTGAGCTCCCCCAGCTCCCTCAGCTGCTCCCCATGGACTTCTGCTCGAGACCCTTCCCCAGCTCTGTTCCCTTCTCTGGAAACGCTCCAGCCCCTCAGTGTCCTTCCTGAATTGAGGAGCCCAGAGCTGGACACAGCATTTGAGGTGTGGCCTCACCTCACAGTGGGACAATCACCGCCCTGGGCCTGCTGGTCACACCAATGCTGATACAAAGAGTGATGGAGGCAAAGCTTGAGATACTGAGTGTCAGCAGGGTGGTTACAGTATCAGCCTGTTTAAAAAGAAAAAGGGCTGTTACACCAGAGGGAGACTGTCATGCATAAGCAGGTTTTTGAAAGAAACCTGGGGCCTGTGGTACCTCCTGATTCAAATTATAAAAAGTGATATTTTCAACAGAGCACCTCCTACAGTGTTTCTCGCTCGACCTGCATCTCAGCACTGTACCACAGATGCTACTGGTTCAGTTATGCCCCCAACATTCAGGAATAACAGGATTTCATAAATTATGGTGAGATAAAGTAGATGAAGATGGTACCAACTTGCTGATTACAACGCATGTGTAGTAGTTCCAGCTTACTTTTCTGGTTATTCCTTTTGCATGATGAACTGGAATGATGTTTATATATAACATAACATACTACATTATGTTTATATATATAACAGAGTTTCTATAAATATCATTCCAAGTTTTATATATGCATTATTTATGTATATTTCATATATATGTTTCACCTTGGCTTTCTCATGATTTGTCTTCTTTTGTCACTGTGCTTTTCCTCAGTGTAAATGTAAAAGCATAAATCCAGCACAGTTTCCTGCCTCCTTTTAAAATCTTTAAATAGCCTTTTCTTGCTGTCATACAGCAGATCTTAGCAGAAGTCATTTGGTGTTAACAGCACTCAGGATGCTTTAACAAAGAAGTCAGTGACTACAATAGCTTCTATTGAACCTGGTACTATGTTTTGGCAAATGCATCTCCATTCCCTTTGCATCTGTGGGTAAAAGGTGCTTTGAGGAGGAGGAGAATGTCTGCTTTTTATAGAGCCATGCAGGGTATGCAGTCATTTTGTTGGGTTTTTTTCCCTAACCATCTTTCCTGGAGTCTGCTGTAGGGTGACTGTTTATATAAAGTCTAGTGTTTCCTAGCACATTATTTTCAGACTTTATGTAGATGAAATGCTTGTGGTCACTGTCCCTGGTTCACCACATGAAGGATGCCTAATAGCATGGGAGCTCTGCTGTCAGTGGGAGCAGCTCGTCCAGGAAACTTTTGGAAAAATGTGTCTTGTGTAAAACAAGCAAACAAAATTCTAGCAACGTCTTTTATGTGACTGTAACCATGTGTGGAATGTGCACTCCTTCTCTTCCCCTTGGTCTCCAATGTATATATAGCATGCATTCAGCCACTGCTATGGATTCTGTGCACTCCAGCAGGCAGCACGGAGCCAGCAATCCGTTTTCTGTGACTCTCTCCTGCCTGTAATCTAAGAAGGCAAGAATTGTTTCTGTGGAGGCTGGGGAGGCTGTGTGTTTTTAGTTTTAACACACAAAAAAAAAAAAAAAAANAAAAAAAACCCACAACTTTCTATCCTCACTGCCTTGCAAGGCATCCTAGAGAAATGGGAACCCTTTCCCACCAGGAATTGAGGTATGTGTCATACTGTGACTGTGATTTCAGTCCATGTGGTTTCTATGGCCAGGGATTGATTGCAGCACATACCTGTCTGTAGCAGGTTATTGAGTAAACTCAGCAGATCTGTAACTGAGGCAGGCTCTTCCTGCCGGTAACAAGACCACAGATTTTGCAGACCATTAATTCATCCATCTAATCAGCTGGAAATTTCAGAGGTGCTTGAAAAAGTTGCCTCTTGGGCACCCTTGTAAATACCAGTTAACTCCATTATGCTTTTTAATGTCAGTTCTAATCTGGGCTTTCAGATTGATCTTTTTCTCATAATGAAAATTGTTAAGCAGGAGTAAAAATTGCGATTGCATCTTTGATAGGAATCATGCAACATGGATCAAATAGTATAACTCAGTTTAAATAACCTGAAATATATACAGTAATCTTAAGGGATGCTTGCTCAGTTCAACTTGGCTTGTCTGTCTTGTCCTGCTTATTTTCTGCAGAAGTGTAATTCTCAAAGGCTTAAGTCCTGCTCTAATGTGCCTCATTCTTAAATAGGACTACCTGATATAATTGAGTTTATCTTCTTGGTTGGAAAGAGGGTAATTAAGAGTACAACAGAAAAGCTTATTAAAACTGCATTCAGGTTCAATGTAATGAAAAGTGAGCTTCCTGTGACAAGATGATTCCAAAGCCATGTTCTTCTGATTTCTCAGTGACTCGGTTCCCCAGCATTAGGCTGTGTCGATTTGAAGCAGTGGCTTGAACTGTGCTGGTGCCCGTGTTTGCATTGTGGTGGTTGTGATAGGCTGGAACAATAACCTTAATCCCGGGCACCTTCTCACCCCTGAGGGAAGGGAGGGGTTCCGCAGGAATTTACAATCTGCTTTGCATTGCATTTCCATTTCTTGGGTCTCAGGTTTTTACATCAGGAAAAGCATAAATTCGGCTACCTTACCCCCAGCTTGGCTTTGCTAGCAGTATCAGTACTGAAGCCAGCACAGAGCAGGCTTGCAGGACCTTCTAAAGCTGTGAGCACCCTTGCATACATTCACTCCTTGGTTTTCCTGGGGCTGGTTCCTTACAAAATGGCCATGGTTCATTCTAGTTACCATAATCCATTCCTGGGTTCTGCTTCAGTGAACTGGGAAGCCTGTCTGTCGGAAAACAAAATCACAGCAGCCAACAAATTGTTTGCTTGTGTAGTCAGCCCGGCCCAGGCTCAGTTTCTCTCCCCTGCTTGCAGGCTGAGATTGCGGGTAAATCACATGGCTGGATCGGGTGGCTCTGGGGAGGCTCGCAGGGAAAAGCAGTGCTGGATGGGCCTTTTCAGCACTGTTTGCTGCCTTAGGTTAGACTTCCCATTTCAGGTTGACTCGTGATTTTGGATAAGTAACAGATTTTCTTGAGATTGCCCGCACTCACAGGCTGATGGGACAGCCTCTCACAGTGGTTTGGGTGCAGGTATCCCTTTTTATCTAACATTGCTGCAGCATCAGGAAGTGTAGTAGAGTTAAGGAGTTACTTTACCATCACCTCACAGTAATTTAGGAGATATGGATCTTGCATTACTGGGTCCTTCTGAAGAAGAACACTTAAGTGGCAGTGGGATAGAGCTCCTTACTGCTATGAGGCTGCAGTAGGGGATCTCCTGGCCTCAGCAGTGCAAAACTGCCTTAGGGCTCTGTGCAGTCAGGCCTGTTGATCAGCAGCAGGCTGGGATTACACTGAACACTGTTGAACAGGGACTGATTTGTCCTTGACTCAGATGTTGGAAAATGCTGAGGAGTTGGTGTTACAGCACAGGATTCCATCACTCTGTGACAGGCAGCTCAGCTTTTCCCTGATAAGGGCTTGAGAAATGATGAAGCTTTGCTCATACTGGTTTTGAGCTTCAGTCCATGTGATGCTCATTACAAATGTATGTACTTTGAGCTTTTTCTCTTTAAGCAAATCCATGTAGCAGTACAAAGCTTAAAATCCATGGCAGTGGCTCAACATCCTTGTTTGAGGTTCATCTCAGGAGGTTGGTACCTGCTGCTGGCAGACACTGCAAGGCACGGACACTGCTGTTTTGAACTGTGCCTTCATGTTGAGTCTGCAGGGAACCTTGTTTAGAAGGGTTAGATAAACACAATTAGGCTGCATTGCCAGCAATGATGTTCTTATTTAATGCATTAATGAGTGCAGGTGGCAGGACCTCTGAAGTGAATTAAATGCAATGCAAACTCTTGCTCTACTAGCAGAGCCATTGTGAGCTACTGAATGCTGAGCCAGCTCATTTGAGAGATGAGGTGGGAGATGGGAATGAGCTTCTCATGCTTGAATGATAATTTTGAGCATTACCTTACAGCACAACCAGCTTGAGCCAAAGAATCAAGAGCGAGCAAGTGTGTTTTAGAGCTGCATTTCTGTCAATAGCAGCATGAAGATAAGGTGGTCACAAAAACTGACTGACTTGCTGGTCACTTTGTTCTGTTACATGGTAGGATTCAATAATGCACTGGTTAAAAGAATTCTGCTCAGCCCACACCAGCACTTCCAGTGCTAGAACAACACCACCCAAATCCCCTCCTTTCCTTCTACAGCCAAGATGCTGGAATCGAGCACAATTACTGTGCTCTGCTGGCCTTTCCCACGGTGAAACCTGGTTTTTATTTCCTGGTGCTTTAACCTTAGTATCAGTGAAATGATCCCTGGAAAGCTTGTATTGATTGCACATGATTGTCTAATTAAAGTGCAAGAAGAAGAATTGCAGAACACTCGCTCTCACAGCCCTGTGCTCATTGTAGACACTCTAAATTAGAAAGCTTTCTGTTCAAGTATGGAAAATGTCAGTGCCTATTTCCTTTTGAATCTCCCAGCATCTCCTGAAGGCTGCACTTGTAGATGTGTGGTTACTTTTTTTCCCTAAATAACAATTGGAAAGAAGTGTTACTTAGAAAAGAAATGAGTCCCCATAGGCTTGCAGGGGCCCTCTTCTAGCCCTGCTAGCTGTAACCCTAAAAGGAAACACATCTAAATTAATGTATTTTAATCTGAAACCTGCAATATGATCCTTTAGCATCATGTGCACAAGCATAAATGGATATCAGTTATACAATGTATAGAGACAAGTCTTTAAATAATGCTTTCTGGTCTTACCTGAATGCTGTTTGTTGCTCTGTCTGGAACTTATGGCTGTTTTGCTCCCTGTTGTTTGTGGTTTGATACTTTCTAGTGAGTTGGATCTCCCTGAGATGTATGCAGTGAGCTAATTAGAAATAGATCCTAGTCCTTAATACATTGCAGGAGCCCAAGAGTTTGTTGTTGCAGGAGTCCATCTTGCTTATTCACTGACTGAATAAATACATGGCTTTGAGGAAATCACTGAACATACCCAAACCTTCAGCTTGCATCTCATCTCTAGCTGATCCATGATTCACTGTGATGTGTTTACAGAGCTTTTTGAATGATCAGTAATTCTGCCCAAGACACTGGGCAGAAAGTTGCCATAGAGAATGGTGGACTTGGAATTAATTCATGATTCATCAGTTGCATACAAAACCTCTTAAATATGTTCAGTATCATGTGTCAAACTGACTTTCCCCTTTCTTTCCCTTCCAGATGTACTTTCCGATTCCCTAGCACGGTTATAAAGATCCAATTCACATCTTTATACCATAAAGAGGAAGTAAAAGAGGAAGCCTCAACGCATCCCCTTCGGCCACTTTACCCTCAAATATCTCCTCTGAAGATCCACATCCCGGAGCCGGATCTCCGGAGCGTGGTCAGTCCCCTCCCATCCCCCACAGGCACTATCAGGTAAGATGTTCATTCTCCAGAATGTGTTCTCTGACATCGGTCTGTCAGCTCTGTTTTGTTTGGTATCCTTGTTGCAAGAAGTGCCCCATTAAAAATAGCTAATAACATTAATTATTACATTAATGTTCAAAACGATGGAAGACTGCTAAAAACATTATGGTGGCTGGCAATAGGGCACAAGGGTTTTGTTTAAGAGCTCAGAGGGTTCAAGGGTAAACGTGAGTGTTGGTTTCACACTATAGAGTTACATATAGAGTCTATCTTTGGCAGTGGAATTAGAAATATTTGAGAGCTACCTATATACATGGAAAAAAGAAAGCAGGCATTTACTTTCTATCTTAAGACAGCCTGTTTTATTTTTATCTCAGTAATATTCTGTTGTTGCTGGGTGGTGCTGCTGTTATCTGAAGTTAGGGATGGGGTGGCCATTGGCACGTGGTTTCCTGGGAATGGAAGGAAATGGGGGTAGAATGCTGACCATGTATTGAGGGGCTGTAGCAATCTGCATGTACATCTAGGCGAGTATCCTGTTGTGTAAATGATCTGATTTGTGGATGTGCAGTAGAAATAAACTGAACATCAAGTTATTGTACGGAATATTTTCTTTCCTTTTCGGCAAAGAGTTGTGGTTACAGAGTTCCAGTGAAATCTTTTAAAGATAAATCTGTTACTTGAAGTATGGTACATTTTATGAAGTAAAGGAGACTTGTGGTATAGGATGATGTATTAGAATTTTAAAATGTGTGCGCATCAAAATAGCAAGTGTGCCTGGAAATAGTGGTAGCCTTTGGGTTGTTTTCTTGTCTGTGCATTTGTAAAAAGGTACAATATGCAAATCTCTTCTGACAGCACTAATTCAGTGAGTAGTATTCAAATTTGCATGGCTGAGACTGAGACTTCAGTGTCACAATGAAGCCAGTTTGGGTTTGCATGATCTGGAGGCTTGTTTGGGTTTTTCCGACCGTCTTACAGAGCTGCACAGATGTGCAGTGCAGATATTCTAGAAAGAGGGGGCTGGAGGTAGCTGTGGTTTTAGTCCTCTGTTCAGGCACTGCTTTTAGTTTATATTTAACCTTCTCTTTTTAGATGAAGCTTGTTGCTGGGAGGGGAAGGGAGATGGTTCCTTTGCCAACATATGGTAGTTAGTTTCCATTCAGTCATCTTGTGCAAAGCAGCACAGTGTGGTTTGTGTTACTAACAGAGGCTGTATCTTTTGACTCTGGCATATGCCTGCAACTGATATTTGATTCCCTGAGAATGTTTCTTTTGCATAAGGAGAAAGTGGAAATAGTAGTGTTGAATTGTGCTTAGCCCCTAACGCAGTGTTTACTGAGGATGATTAATGATTGCATCCGTTTGTCATGAGCAGAAGCTAATCCAGCCAAGTCTTCAGAAAACCTCAAAAGACATCTGAGGTTTCGCTTGCCAAAGCCCTTTCATTTCCGAGTTCCTCTTACAGAGGAGGGGCTGACACGTTTGTAAACATCCCTACTCAGCCCCTTCAGCCTTCCCCTGTCCCCCAGCAGGGTCTTGCAGCTCTCCCCTGTGGGCCAGGCTTTGGGAAGTGATTTGGGTGTTTCTGCCTGAGAAGGGAATGCTCCTTTGGGAGCATGGGGCCATGCATTCTGGCCATTTGGCTTCCAGGGCAGTTCTCTGCTCTCTTGGTGGCTTAACAGTGGCTGGGTGAGGCTGGCACAATGTCCTCTCCTCCTGCACAAAGGCAGGGCTGGGAAGGCTGGTGGAGCTCAGCATGGAACTCAGGCCCCTCTCCCACTGCTGGCTTTGGGAGGTGATTGCTGGGTTCTCCTCCTCCTCCTCCTTCCTCTCCCCCTTCTAGTATTTACTTTCCTAATTTGGTGCGTTTGCCTTGCTCCTCCCTGATTGGCCCATGGAAAATTATTGCAGTTTGGAAATCCTGGGCAGGGTGAAATTTCCTTTTTGGAAAGTGGCTCCTGGCCCCCTTTTCCTGCCTCCGCCCTGGTGCAGGGCAGGGGCTGTACCTGCACTCCCCCCACCAGATCCAGCCCTGCCCTCCTGACCCCCAGCCCTGCTTTGCCTCCCTGTTTACACACTGCAGCTTGCTTCCCTGCAGGTTCTCCCCTGCAAGCTTCTGGGTTTTTTCCAGCCTATTTATTTTCTCTCTGCAAAGTGCAGCGCCTAGAGAGGGAATGAGCTTTAGTTAAACAAAACCAAACCTGCCACCCTCAGCAGCTTTGCAAAGCAAGATTCCTGCTTATTCCTGGGGAGAAATGTGCTCACTGTTTTCTCAGCTAGGTGTTTTGTCTCCAGGAGGGGCTGTGTGTGGATGTGTTTTGAATGCTGTTGTACAGCTGTAAGGGAAAATGTTGGTTGGCAGCATGCTGTGAGGGTTACAAACAGGCGTGGATTATTTCTTCCTGCTTTGAGTTCAAAACTCCTTTTTAAAAAAATCAGACTCGCATGTTCCAGAAGGGAAAAGGCCACTGTGGTTGTAAGAACTCAGTAGAAGCAGCCTGCCATTTTACACAACATATAAAAGGGCAGAGTAACACTAAATCACTCCTCAGTAGGCTCAAGGCAATGAAAAGCTCTGTGAACATCATGTGGGGTTTGGTTGAATTTGGCTCTACCTTTTGGGAGATAAAACTGAGTCACAATTTCAGGAGTTAAGGAACTGTCTGTTAGTGCATGGCTTTAAGCTTCTGCACCGTGGATTTGGAGGATCCTCTTTGAGTGACAGTGGTTCCACAAAATTCTTCACCTATGTTGCAAGCCTTTGGCTGATTTTCTGATAAATGCACAACATCTACATGTATGTGACTCTCTGTGTTGCAGCCCAGTCCCCAAGGTGGCTTGTGCTAGTGGATTATTACCAGATCTACAGAAACAAGGTGTGATGCAGAACTCTATTCCTGGTCTCAAAGTCTTGTTGAGTTGGAGTTTAGATTTACAGTGTTTAGTTTCCTTTTTACTGTAGTCCAGTCGTTGTTAATGGTCCTGTAGCAGTAACTTAACTCAGTTCACCAAATAGCATCTCTCTGCAGCTCTGCCCCTCAGAGCTGGGGTGGTTTTAATATTTATGGAAATTAAATTCTTTCTTTGTACTTGCTTCCCTATTCTAAACAGCAATTATGTTCTCAGTGAGATATATATATAGATATATGTACACATACACTCTGTACAATACAGAAATGCTAAATGTCCTACTATGGAGGTCGGTATTATTATGAATATTTTACAACTGCTACTTCTGGCTTATCTCTGCACCAGAATAACTTAGGGCTTGAACATTTTGTCTTGTACTTGTTTGGGTTTTTTCACAGAAAGGGCACGGATTCTTAGCTCACAAACACAGTCTTTATCAGTAAAAAAATGTCATTGACATGTAGGAGTCCTCCTTAGGGCCCTGTGAGAGCCACTGCTTGAAAAGTGCCTGGTGAGGTTCAGTGTTAAGAGCTAAACTGGTACATATTTGTGTGTGAACCCAAATATGTATTTTAACTGCTGGTACTTAATGTGCCTGCCCATATGTGGCTGTTGCTAGAAGGGTTGATAACTAGTTTACAATGTAGTTAATGGTATCAATAATGAAAGATCAACTGCTTTTGTTCTATAAGCTTGATTAGTAAACCAGAAGGTGTGAGCTGAATTGCTTGGTTTCATAAGCTATGGTCCTTTTCTCACTAAGAGAAATGAGTTCAGTAACACATTGCATGCTCTGATAGCGGATTACTCAGAGGTAGCTGCAATTATCTTGACTTAGCCACCAACTTGTTTTGTGGCCTTTAACAGGTCATTTAAATTCATTGTCTGATTTTTATGCATGCATGGTGTAATTACTACTTCACAAGCATGTGTAGTAGATAAATTATGTATTGAGCTCTGATTCTGTAAAGCATGACAAGGGTGTGTGTGAGCCATGTTCCAGCAGACCTGCAAATGCTGGCTCTGCTTTGATCCAGACTTGGCTTGGAGAAAGGGAGGGCTTTTCATAGACTCTGGGATAGCCATGCACTGCTGTTTCAGAGTAAACCCTTGGGATTTACTCTGAACTTGCACATTTACTCTGAAGGTGTGTAGGGAGAAGCTGAATGAACTCTGGCTTCAGTGGATGCATTCACTCACTGAACCAGGATGCATAAATATTCCCTGCTCCATTTCATTCAGGCTTTTGCCTCTTCCCAAAGCACTGTGAGCCACTGAACTGAAACACTGCTGAAGAGCTCCAAGGCAGGTTTTTTGCAGACTCTTTTGCATCGTCTCAGTTATACATTACTTCCTGCACTCAGGCAGAATGCACAGCTCAGGCAACTCCCACATTTGGATAGAGCAGTAATTATTTTTAATCACTCAAGTCTCCAAACCACAAGCCAAGCAGGGTGATGCATATACATCATATAAGAGAAGCAACAGTCTATGCTGGGCTGGGGAGCTCCTACACATGTTTATTGCAGATAATGGACTGTGTGCTAGAGGAGATGTGCCAAGCCATGTGCTGGAGGAAGGGTTGCAGATGCCACCAGCTACAGGAGCACTTCCTCTTCCCCGATGAATATAAAATGTTCACTGAATCCACAGTCAGAGTGAAGTCACTTCCTTTCCAGGGGAACCACTGGAGCACTGGGGAGTAATAACAATTTCACCTTTTGTGGATAGCTCACTTTCTGTCACTTGTGGCTTGTTCGACAGCTTTGGTTTTCTTCAGCATTAAGCAGGCAGAGTAGCTCTCAGATTTCTCCTTTCACATCAAAATCCAGCTTGGTTTGGCAGTCTCACCACTTGTGACTGCTTCTGAAACCTGTCTGAAACACACAACGTGCAAGGACTTGCCTTTCTTTGAGTTACGATTTTGGGGCTAGGCTGGGGAAGGTGAGAGCAGTGGAGGATTCTCAGCCATTCTTGCTGATTGGTGTATCATGGAAAGGCTTGTTTCGCAAGTCCAAGGGTTGTACTTTGACCTGATTCTTGCTTATTGCATGTAAGAAGCATCCCTGTATCTTCATGCCCCTTTTTGCAGGCTCATGAAGTGGAGTATTGGGGTAGTCAGAGGTTTGTGCTATTTCTGGAACCATTGTCCTTGTGCCCAGGGCAACACATCTCCAGCTTGCATTCGAGGAAGTGACTGCTGAGGATTTTAAGAAATGGTGATTTTTTTTCTCTGTATACAAGAGGGGCTTAAAAAATGCCCAGTCAGGCTGCAATCTGTATACTGGCAGTGTTGCCAAGGCTGTAACTCTTACCCCTGCTGTGTCTCTGTACCTGCTTCACAAATGTGCATGTGGGAGTATTTCAAAGGCTCTGCTGTGTGCATACCATATCCTAAACCAACAATGTTTGTTCTTCTTTAGCAGTGCAGATTCCAAGTCAGATGAACAATTTTTTGTGGGATCCCAGCTAATCTTTCCTCTTTGTCATAGAAAGGATAGGTGCTTTTTCCATATACTTGGCTTAAATTTAGCCTCCATAGCTTGATCCCTTGATTGAGCAATAGGGCAACTTCCCTGCATTTAGTACTGCATCTCCTTCTGGGGAAGTTGGCACTGGAATTTGGGAGTGTTTTGGTTTCCATATTGTTGACAGACTTGTAATATGACCATAAATAAATAATGTAAGCACTGGTTGCTTCATTTTTATTTTTATTACCCTCCGGTTCATAAAATGTGCCTAGTATTGAGAGACTGTGGAAACCTTTACATGAGAATCTCAATGTGCTCAGGGAACAGATCTGTCTAGCAGTGTTGTGCCTCAGACATGGCTGTCTTGGGGATCGTATAAGAACATAGAAAAACAGAGTAATGCTGACTCAGGTATAGTTTGCCTCCATTTTCTTGGACAGGAGACTGCCTTGGAGCAGGGGCTTCCTGACTGTCTTACAAAGCCCCTGATGGCTTCCCTGTCTTTCCCTTTCTCCAAGAACTTGTGTACTGGCCTTTTACCTTCATACAGACTTTGTCAGCCCTGCTTTACAGCATGTCACAGTTTAGCCACAGAAATAGAAGCACTTTCTTTTATTTTGGACACACTACTTCGTTTCATTTTGTGCTCACCATCTCTTCTGTTGCAAGAGGCCAGGAGCTAAATACTTCCTCTTGGCTTTGTTTTTATAGCTCTGTCACTTTGCACCTCAGCTTCCGTCTTAAACAATTTTTTCTTGTATGAAATCCATTCCATATCTCCAGTTATCCTTCTTATCCCTGTCAGTACCTTCTCTGGATCTGCTCTACCCTTTTTTTTTTTTTTTAATGAGAGTAGACAAGCAACACACGGTGTCCTGGTGTGAATGCACCATGCACACAGTGGTACATCCTATTTTTGCAGGCTCATTGTTTGGTTAAACAAACTGATTGTGGACATTCCAATAGCAATGCAGCACCTTGTACACACTCTCCAGCAGCTTAGAGTTAATTGCTGCTAGCAAGTGCTGTGAACTTACAGGCTGGGTTCCTCTTGGCAGGAGTTGAAAGTGAATCATGGTGCTACAAAGAATGTTCAAGCCCAGTCTTTAAAAGGCATCCTGCCACTTACATGGGTGAGTGTATTGCAGACACTGCCTTCAGCCCTCATCTTTCTGGCCCTCTTGCCAAAGAAGGGTTAAGTCTGAAATGGAAAACACGCTGCAGAGGACTGGTGTGATTCAGCACGTGGTTGTAGTCTGATTCTGAAGCTGAGTTCTCAGCATGGTATTTAGAGAACTGCGGCTCAGTGGCTGCCTGCAGTCAGTGTTTCAAGTTGAGATGCTGAATCCTCTGTGGGTATCAAGGATCTCTGGCACTTGGGGCATTAACCATGGTACTGTGGATTAAGATCGTGGGTAACTGCAGCTGGGTTGCTTCCATGCTCGGTGTGTCTTTCAGTGGTGTAAAACACTTGCTTCCTCTCCAAAATGCTCTCGTCCATAACAGGCAAGCTTAACCCAAATTAGCTTGGATTGCTTGTAAGCTAAGTTTGCCAGCATGGACAGTGAGCATGGATCACAGCAGTGTGTTAGGATGTCAGAGCAGGGTGAAATTGCAGACCTAGCTGTGCTTTTCTCAGTGAAAGGTTATAGTATCAACATACATAACATGGATCAAGTTATGGCCAAGTATTGATGCAGTGCTAGTATCCAACAAGTCATTACTGTCCTTCCAGTTGATTTTTGTTTTATAGCACAAACAGGTGTTTGTAGGGAAAAGTCTTGGTTTCATAATATTTTTAAAGGGGTGTGAGTGCATGCAAGCATCCCCGGCCAGCCCCCAGCTTTGGGTGGTGAGGAGAATTCCAGGAACTCCAGGAAACTGATGTCACTGCATTGTGTTTGCTTGTTTTCTTTTGACTGCACTAATGTTTAATTTTAACTTAACCCTCAGAGTGGTATTTTTAGTAAAACTGTTTCTTCACTCCTTCTGTCCCATGTTGGGAGGGGAACAGATTGTGTCTCCTTGTTTTTTCCAGTAGTCAGCTCTTTCTTCCTCCCCTCTGAAGAGCTGTGATGATTGACTGAGAGCTTGAGCACTCAGCAGGATGTGTTACCCTGTCTGTGCATGGAGTGGCAAAACGCTGGTGTTTGTTCTGTCCCCACATCTCTTGATGTGATCATTGATCCTGGCTAAAAGGAAGCAGATCTACCTGAACAAAAGGGCTTCATTCTGATAAAAGATTAGTATCTCTTCCAGATCTTTGGCTATGGCTGTGGCTGTCCCAAGGGACAGCTGCTTCTTTAGGGAATGATCATGATTGTGTTCTTCAGTGAATATCTGCTGAGAGAGGCAGGCTTTTCTACAAGTTATTAACACTTTAGTTTGAAGGGGCTTTGTCAACACTCCAGAGAATCACAGCCCTGCAAGGGATGGCTTTCTCCCTTTGGTTTTTGTGTTTGGGTTTCTTTTGTTTTGGTTTGGGTTTTTTTGGGGGGAGAGGCTGGTTGGATGGTTGGTTGGTTTGGTTTTCTTGTTTTTTGAGGGGTTTTTTGGTTGGTTTTTTAGGAGATCATACTTAAAATTCAGAAGCTAGAGCTGGAGTCAAAAACCAAGCTCCTTGCTCTGCTGATCTTGAATAAAGGAATAAATTATTTTATCTATTTTTATTTATGTATTTATTTAAAAGGAAAAGAAAAAGCAAGAAACAGGGCTCTGTGGAGCGTGGATTTATTGGAGAACTTTTCTCTCTTCCGTATCTTTGTCCTGAGTTTTGGCTGCTGTGTCTGTGGTTTGCTGTTTGTGTATTTCTGCAGACAAATAACAAAATCTGAAAACTCTGTTTCATCCTATTCCGTTTCTAGCCCATGTATTACAATACTTGCTCGGTTGCCAAACACAAAAAGAATCACTGTGTTTTTGGTTTGTCATTGTTTCATGTATGAAAATGGCTTTCAGTTGTAATTATCTGCACATTATAAGAAGTGTATATGTGAAGAAGCTATTGAAAAATGACAGCAGAATAATTAAATTCACACCAGCTCCTCATGCAAATACTAAGACATCAAGAGTGTCTTCTGTGGTTTAGTATTATCCACTTCCTAAGCTTGGAGTAGCAAATTTTCATTCATTTTCCTACACAAATAGGTATCTCCGCTCTTTGAAAGGCTGGGTAAGAAATGCCTTTATCTCTGGCAAAGGGGATCTGTAGGCATGGGCTCATCAACATTTTATACCCTACACTACCTGAAAGCTTTACCTTCTGCTATGCTCCTGAGCAGCATCACCCATTAATGCCCAGGACTATTGGTGGGCACTGAAAGGGTTACCAGGTGCTGTACAAGGCTGGTATGTGGGACAGGGGTGAGCTTGGGTTCCCTGTTGCAAGGATTTGTTGTGGCTGGATATTTCTGCTGCCTTTTCTCTGCCCCCCAGCTCCCCCATCCTGTAATTCACTTTTAAAAGAAACCAGTCTGGGTTGTGCTGAGCTCAGCACTGCAGCCATTTGCAGGGACACCACAAGGAATAGCAGCGCTTCTCAGCTTACAGGCTGGACTGTGGTAGGAAATGGTCATTCCTTACACTGACAGATTGCTGCTGCACCCAAGGTATTGCCCACTGAGCAAACAAGGGTTGTCCCACTGCTTCCTCTCCATCCCGGTGTGTGTGTGAAGGAAGCCATCCAGACAGTCACTTTTTGAAGAAGGGACCGTGTTTTGTGTTTTTTCATACAGTATTTGGTGCAGTGCTCTGATGGGTGTCAGTCATTGTGTTTGTTTGTGTCAGTTGTTGGGCATTTCACCAGTAAGAGGATTGTTTATGCCAGTTTTACTGAATTCTAGTTCCAGCTGTGAGATTCAATTTGCATCTTTTCATACAATTTGAACTGCTTGCTTTGCTATGTAAATCTTCTGTGTATTGGTTTGCTTTCTTGTTTACTGTTTCTCTGCTCGTAGAAGACATTTGTAATCCTGGGATTTGGCTGTGCATCCTGCTGTTCTGGCACTGAATCCCTCAATTCTGGACAGCACAGGACAAGGAAGAGACAGAAAAAGGGAACTTCAGCTTCCCAGACTCATCCCTCTCCTTCCATCCTTCCAGGCCAGGTTGGATAGGGCTTGGAAAAACCTGGGCCAGTGGAAGGTGTCCCTGCCCATGGCAGAGGGTTGGAACAAGGTGCTCTTTAAGATCCCTTCTAACCCAGACCATTCTTTGATTCTGTGATCCTTCCAACCCCACAAATCAAGGACGTGCGATCCCTAGACAAGCCTTTCTAATTAGTTCTCATCTTGTAGCACTCATTTCTGTGTGCCTGAGTGATGTTGCAAATTATAGCCCCCTTTTATGTGTTTGCAGCGCTTTATCAGCTTTCACAGCCTGCAGTGCTCAGTCGCCGTTCCTGTAATGCCATCTTGTGGTGGCCCTGCCACCCTGAATGTGCCTTCTCCAGCCAAAACTGATGTTGGGCCATCTCTGTGTGAAGGCAGTGAGTGCAGCTCTCCTTTGCTGGCTGCATGAGTGTGGGGTGAATCAAGGGAACCCCTGTCTCTCTGTGCTGTCAGGGAATGGTCTGGTGAAGCTGAGGTGTGGTGCAAGGGACCTTCATGGCAGATCCCTGCTCTGGCTGCTTTAGCTCTGATGCTGTAGAAGAGCTGTCTGTTAGAAGGATTGATTAAATATGATCTGTGCTACAAGGAGATTTTTGTTCATTCACAAGTCATAATAACAAACTATTCATTTGCTTAAATATTCATCCCTGATACACTTTATGTTGTTTGAAGTTTTAAGTGCTTCTCTAAACACAAAGGAGTTGTTTAATACTTTGAAACACTGCTCTGTTGTGTTTGCAGGAAGTGTATGTGGCAGGGAGTGTCAGGATTTTGTAGAAATTCCAATTTTATCTCTGGTGGGTTTTTTTCTCAGTCTGTCTGGGATTTGGATAAGCCACAGGGGCAAAAGTAAGGCCATTGCATCTGCTTCTCCATGACCAGAGAGCTTTACTGTACCTTCGAGAGTAAGAGCTGCGTGCCTTGGTAATAAATGAAGTAACAACTGTAATTTCTTTTTTTTTTTTTGTTTTTTCTTTGTTCCCAACTCTTGCCCAGCCAGTCCACGTGGTGCTGGATCCTCAGGATATCGTTTTGTTCACAACATTACCTCGGATCTGCAGCTGGCAGCAGAGTATGCAGCAAAGGCAGCATCAGAGCAGCAGGCAGATGCATCTGGCGGGGACAGCCCAAAGGTTCACACAAAAATTATTTACCCAGCAGTGCTCCTTGGGAGGATTATTAAAACCTGGGGCTTTATTGCTTGTCCCGGTTAGAGTTAAAAGGAGTTTAAGAATATCCTGGGCATAAGGGTGCTGTGTACAGTATCCACCATGGGTTTGAGTTCGTTCCTTCAGAGAGTTTGACTTAGTGATAGTCTCTGCTTGCTTAGCTGCCCAAAATGTATTCAAATCACTCACTGAAGTGTTTAAGCAAGAATAATTTTTTGCTTATTTGATAAATCCAGATCACATAAAGAAGAGGTGCATAAAATTCAACATCTCATTTTCTTCTTTTAATTAATGGTATTTTGCAAAATACAGTTGGAGAAAGCAGAAGCAAGGGAAGAAACCAGATCATAGTCATGAGAAGTCTGTAGTCAGACTTTAAAACAAAGATGAAGGCCTGTCAAGTAGGCGTAAAACGAGGAGAGTAGCAAGTGGAATGTAGATTAAAAAATAATTTAGTTAGAATGATAAAATGTAATTTTGGTGAGCTGATCTTCAGATCAAAGTTAAAAGTTCCAAATCCAAAACCACCTGATTTGGGATTGGGTGGAGGAGCACACTACTAGATGGCTTTTTTTTGTAGACTGAATTCTCCCTTGAGACAAGAAGGGTTGTTCTTGATGGAGTAACGTGAAGAGTTGGAAATACGAGATGTAGCAAACAAATTAAAGTTCCTAGAATGAAACAAATCCTGCTGGAGAAGGGAAGGGATGGGATCAGGTTTCATGTTGGGCTTGTTGCTGGGAGGAGGGCTGATAACATACTGCCTGAAACCTTTCTAATAGAGAGTAGCTGTAGCTGGGCAGAACTGAAGGCTTTGATTCATGAACACAGAAAGCAATGAATGTAGCTATACTCTCTATTTCTTGACTCCGGTTGCCTGTCTTGACCCCATTCCTTGTGCTGGTGTAAGCACGTGTGAGAAATTCAGTGGGGAATGGAATCTCAAGTTGGGGTTTGTGTGTGTTTGTTGGGAGATGGAAGGACATACTTTCATCTGGCTCCCTATAGCTTTGTTTGCACATAAATGCTTGTGCTAAATTGGGTGGTGGCAGCATAAAGCAGCAATAGGAGAGCTGATAGTGTCTTTGCTACCCTGCAGCTCTCTTGGCATCAGTGACAATTACAGCTCAATGTGCTTTTTAAGTTTGGGTTGTGGCACCCTGCAATGTAGGAATTCTTTGTTAGTGACTAAATTTTTGTTTGGTTTGGTTTTGTTTTTTTTCTTACTTAGGATGAATCCAAGCCACCCTATTCTTACGCTCAGCTAATTGTGCAGGCTATATCTTCAGCACAGGACAGGCAATTAACACTAAGTGGGATCTATGCCCACATTACCAAGCATTATCCATATTACAGGACTGCTGACAAAGGCTGGCAGGTGAGTTCTTGACACTGACAAGCTTTTAAACTACTTTGACATAGCTTATCTGCTTTGAAATGCATTTATTAAAGATTTGGGGCACTGGGAATAGAGCTGCTTTGACTGTTCCCAGAGTGAATTTGTTTAACACAATCTGACTAGTTCATTTGTGGGTGATTAGGTTGTTTTTTTGAATACTTTGTAGGGCAATGTAGTGTGTTACTATAGGGCTCTGGTTCCTCTTTTAATGCTGTAGTCATCTGTCTTTCATTTTGTATTTTATTTCCCTACATCCTTGCTCTCAGTCACTCCTCTTCCCAGACACTTGCTTAATCCTTCACCTTATCTTTGGCATGATTTCTCCAAGGAAAGGATATCCAACCCAAAACTGAGCTTCCAGTTTTTAATCATAGCACCTTAAATCATTGCAAATGTTTTGTTTTCCCAGTGTATCAACTGCATTACCTAAGTCACAGTTTTCCAGTTCTGAATTTGAGTGGGAACATGGGAAACTGTGAGTCCATGCACTCCTTGTACTCAAGGAAACCTGACCAGCTTCATAGAAGAGCTTGGATGTAGTTAACACGTGCTAAACCAAACTTCAGTGTTCATTTGAGGGCTGCTTCCAAAGTTTCAGGAACCTCAGTTCCACCTGCTTTCAGACTTTTTCTTGGCATCACACCTCTGCCATGGGTGTTGGCATTTGACTATAATACACTAATACAGCTGCAAAGGCTCTTGCAGCTGCTGATTTCACTGTGTGCAACTGGCAGGAGCAGAACTGCTTGGTGCACTTTGAGTGCAGTTGGAATAAATACATTACTGCCTCCCTGGCTTTTCCCTGCAGTTCTAATTAATTGTGGAATTCACTTCCTGCCCTAACCTGCTCAGCAGAGTTGTGCTTTGTGAACCAGTTGCTGCATCCTTCTTCAGAGAGCTGCATTTCAGCAGGGAGTGAAGTTGCCTTTTTCTCTCCTGTCCAGTGGCATTGTAAGGCTTCACCAGTGAAGAGATTGTCTAAACCTTCTAGAAAAGCTTTTGTTTTGTTTTGAAAGTGGAAGAGGGATGGATGAGTTTGTGCACACTGAGGCTTGCTGAGCCCTTCCCCAACCCAAAAGCCAGCGCTACACCCTGTAAGAGATGGGCTGTTGCAATGGAAAGGATAAACACTCCTGTCATCATCTCTAGAGAGCTGCAGAGTGCCACACAGCTCATGGATTCCTCCCAGAGCTGGCTGAGGGCATGTTGGCTGCCTTGTGTTGTGATTACTGTGAGATGCAGTGTCCTCTAGGGCATGTTTGGGCACCCTGGTAATCGTTTGGCAGGTGAGCAGTTAGCACAGGCTCAGGCAACTTTTTCTGCTTGCCGAGAATGAAGCCTGTCTCTTGAGAGAGTTCTGATGTGGTTTACAGTGATTTCCCCCTGCCTCAGCAAAAGCTCTGCTTTCATGACTTTCCACAGAGAAGTCACTGCTCTGCCTGGCTCCAGATGCATTTAAGTGATGGTTAGTACCAAGCAAACCCCTCTTTCAGCTTGGTTAGGAGAAACTCTGACACTTTTCCCCAGGTTTTCTCCTGCTGTTCTCTTGTGACTTGGGAGCTGTATGAGTTGAGTGACTTGTTTTGCCCTTCAACACTGATTCTGGCAGTGTGGATTTATTTTTCTAAGTTGTGTGCTGCAACCCATTTGTCTTTGTTACATACTTCTTCATATCAAAATAATCACCTCATTCCTCTGCTTCCTGCAGAATTCCATTCGGCACAACCTCTCCTTGAACCGTTACTTTATTAAAGTCCCACGTTCCCAAGAGGAGCCTGGAAAGGGCTCCTTTTGGCGAATTGACCCTGCCTCTGAAGCCAAACTTGTAGAACAAGCATTTAGAAAAAGAAGGCAAAGAGGAGTGTCCTGCTTCCGAACACCTTTTGGGCCTCTCTCCTCCAGGTAACATCCAATTTCCTCTCATCTCTGTGCCAAACTCATTACAAAGGAAATAAACTAAAGCTTCTCCTGAAGTAGAGTCGGTAAACTTTGCTTCTGTTTATAGTTTGCGAGGTGATATAGTTAGTCCTGAGGCATAATCTGAAAATTGTTCTGACTTCTTAAGTGTTTAACAAAAAAAAAATCCAGAATCAAACTGCAAAAATGCATCAAATAACATATCTGTTTTGGCATAATTTCAAAGAAATTCAAATCAATTATCACTGGAGTAAGTGTTTTCAGATGCCAATCTCTGATTTCAGGAAAGCTGTTTAGATGTGGATTAGATCATAGTGGGAATAACTTCTGTGGTATTTAAAACACTCTCCTATAGGGAAGATCAGGTTGATGGTGGTTGTCAGCAGTGAAGCAACGGGAGTTCTGTGTGGCTGCTCCAGTCAGCTCCACTGCCTTGTGCAATGACAGCTTCATCCTGTAGCTGTGAGAAGACTTGGAATTCAGCACTAGCTGGAGCAGTTTCATGGAACATTCCCCCCACACCTCCTATTTTCTGTCTGTTAAAATGTGGGAAAAACAGGAGAATAATTTTTCAGCTTTTTGTTCTGGTTTGTCATGAAAGACATATACAATTCCTCACGTGTTTGGGACCAGAGGTGGGAACCAAGTGCTTGGGGAGGGAGGCAACAGGGAGAAGGGGAAGCAACTGCTCTGTAAGCATATGCAGGGCCAGACACTTGCCTCTACTTGCATCTTTCTTCTTCTCCCTGTCACTCTCAAACTCCAACAAAGGTTCTTTGAGAATGATCTGAAGTTATAAAACTGATCTGAGCATGCAGCATTTGGGGTTTCTCTGTTGGCAGTGGGTCCAACAATGAAATGTTAACCCTGCTCTGAAGGGTCCAGTTCCCTTCAGCAAGGAATAGTGTGGCAATATTTGGAGCTGGAGTGTTTGTGGGGTCACTGTGCACCTTTCAGCTCTTCCCAGCAGGACTGCAGTGGGTGCTGTGGAGGAAAGGCTGTCCTTCCTAGAGAATCCTGGTCTGGACATAACTCTGGGTCTCTGCTGCTGTCTCATGGTCAAAATGCATCTGCACTAGCCAACACTGTGTTTTGGTGTTTCAGGAGTGCTCCTGCCTCCCCTACTCACCCTGGCCTGCTGTCCCCTCACTCTAGTGGCCTCCAGACTCCAGAGTGCCTGTCACGGGAGGGCTCACCCATTCCACACGATCACGACTTTGGGTCAAAGCTAGCCTCAGTTCCAGAGTATCGGTATTCCCAGAGTGCACCCGGTGAGTAGCTCCTGTTCCAGAGGGTGGCTGTTCACTTGCCCCACGTGCCATGCTGAGGACACCACAGGAAGGCCTCTGCAGTGCATTATTGGAGGATCCAGGACTCTCTTTGCACTCTGTTGTTAGAGACTGATGGTGCAAGTACAACTTCAAACCATTTCTCTTACTCCTCTTTGGATGAGAGGCAGAAGGTGTAGACACCTGATCTCACCTTGAGCTAGGTGGCTGTAAAGATCTGTCAGCAGAGTAGCCATGGCAGCACACAGCTCACTTGCACTCATTTACCAGCCTCTGGGTAAGATCAGCTTGGCTATATGAAGCTCTGGTGCTGTGGCCAGGGCCTGGTAAATATCTGCTTGTCAGCTGTGCTGACCTGGGGTGTAGGGTGAAGGTGGAAGGCAAAGCTCATTAAGGAAACTCTGGTTTGGGGGATATTTTTTAATGTTTATTATGGCTTTTATTCAGAGAAATGTGCTAAGACAACAAGTAAGGTTTTTGTACATTAGGGAGGAGAAGTTTGAAGGTGGTATTTTTGAAGGCTTGATTGTTGTTGTTGTTTCTGCCTCCATTCCTGCCAATGCTGAAGCACTGAGTAGACTGGAAGTGAATGGATGAAATAAATGGGCGTCTTTTTGCCTCTCCTGTTAACATGTGCTTCTCTCTTCTGTTCAGGATCTCCAGTGAGTGCCCAGCCAGTGATTATGGCTGTTCCCCCCCGACCATCCACCCTGGTGGCCAAACCAGTGGCCTACATGCCAGCATCAATAGTGACTTCCCAGCAGCCTTCGTGCCATGCAATCCACGTAGTGCAACAAGCTCCCACTGTCACCATGGTCCGAGTGGTGACCTCCTCTGCAAACTCTGCAAATGGATACATCCTCACAAACCAGGGCACAGCAGGAGGAGCTCATGAAGCTGCAGGAGCAGTGTTGGACTTAGCTGGTGACCATCGAGGTAGCTTTTCACCTCCCTTGCTACTCTGCTAATAAGTCTTGAGCAGGCTCGGAGGGGAGAGTGGTTGAACATTTTCACTCACTGGGCACTGTGCCCTTAAAAAAGACGTTTCTCCAGGTAAAACTTAAATCAAATGAGAGCTCATCCATTTTTTGTCTCCACCAGAGAGCAGGACAACAGTGCTCCCTTGTTTCCTGGGGAATAAAACTAAGAGACTTCAGAGCCTGAAAAAACATGCATTGCTTAAAATTTGCTTATTACCATAGAATCATAAAATTATCTCAGTTGGAGGGTACCTTGAAGATCATCTCATTCCAATCCTGCTGCCATGGGCAGGGACACCTTCCACTGTCCCAGGCTGCTCCAAGCCCTATCCATCCTGGCCTTGGACACTTCCAGGGATGGAGCAGCCACAGCTTCTCTGGGCACCCTGTGCCAGGGCCTCACCACCACCACAGGAAAGAATTTCTTCCCAATATCTCATCTATACCTGCTCTTTCAATTTGAAGCCATTCCCCCTTGTCCTGTCTCTCCATGCTTTTGTAATTATCCCCAATACCAATATTCTGCCTGTATATTGGCTATGAAAGGGTGTGCATTTACCAGCCAAAAGAGAGCCTGGGAAAGGCTGCAACTCTACTGCAGGATGGCCTTGTAAATAAATGACTGAGCCCTTCTTTTCTGCAGGCCTGGATTCCTAGAGGAAAGCATATGCTTCTGGAAGTACAGGCAGTGCTCCATTAAACCAATTTTCAAAAACCAGTTAGAACAAAGGCCTTATTTGTCCCTAAGCTGGAAATTCCAGCCTTGGGGGATTTAGGGAGTTAACTATTCTCTTGCTGTGATCTGAGACAACACCTTGTCTGCTCCCCATTTCATAAGGTCTTAATATGTATTGTACCAGCAGCAAGGCTGGTTTCTCTGACTGCTTTTTTGCAGGCAGTGGGACAATGGCCCCTCTCTGAGGGAAGGAAAAAATGACAAAGAGCTTCCCCTCCTGCAGCAGCAGGACCACTGGCATTTTTAGTTCAGCACTGGTTATCTTGCTTGAGTTTCACTTGCATTCTCTAGAAATTCCTGTCTGGATCCCATATCTGTTCCTGAAGCTCTAACAGTTGCAGCTGCCTGTCACCTGCTCCTTTCTTTCATTAACTAGTTCTTGCTGTTGCCTTTTCTTTCCCTACTTATCCCACTCTTATCCTTTTCTAGTCTCTACTTTCCCTAGTTGCTGCATTTTCCTTCCTGAGCTCCCTGCTTTCCTTGCCTTTTCTCTCCCCATTCCCATCAGCTTGGCTGCAGGTTACAGCTCAGTGCTTATGTCCCATCTAACTCCACTCTTGTTGTGTGCAAATGTTAAAGTGGGAGAGGCCTTCCTTTCCTACAGGACTAAGAGATTGTGAATCCTGCTCTCTCTCCTTTGAGACCCACAGAGTCCCTGGAAGGGTGGTGTTCCTCTCCTTTCCTAATTGCCTTGCAGGATGCTGTCCTGTATCTGTTGGATACCTGCTGAATTGACCCCTTATTTAGCCTGGGAAGTGAGAAAAGTGGTTCAGTGCTCTCAAGCATTTCCCTCTGTCCAGGAACTCAGCTCTCCTTTTTTATTTTTCCTCCATCCTGTTTTTTCGTATGCTTCCACAGCAAAAGCTGGCAATTGTGGGAAGACCTCCTTGTAAATCAACCTCCATGCAGGCCTGACAGCAAGCTGCTGCAGACTTTTGGCTCCAGGCATTGCTTAAGATCTTAATGCCTTCTCCCGCTGTGTGGTATTGAAAGTCAGGCCAGTTTGTTTGAAATTGCAAAGTAAGCTATGAGATTTGCAGTGCCTGCTGTCCATATCACAGCTGTGATGTGCCAGTAAGGGAGGTGATGCCTTTTGAGGGCAAAGGGTCATATTAATGGGTTTGATTTTTTTTTTCTTAATTTTTCTCGTGGCTTATGCTGTAAGAAAAACGCTCTTATTATTGATAGAGTAAATGTGCAATAGGGAATATTTTAGTGTTTCCAAATACTCATCCCTGACCTTTTGTGGTGCTGAGGTATTGTAATCCTGGGGTATGTATCCCTGCTGAAGCGTTAATGAGACTAAAACCTGCCTCTGAGCCAGGGCAGTGACTGATCCTTGTCTCTTCTGCTGTTCCACAGGCATGGACGAGAAGCCAGCGATCGCATTTGCCACGATCCCCACGGCCAGCCGTGTTATCCAGACAGTGGCCAGTCAGATGGCCCAGGGAGTCCCTGGGCAGACTGTCACCATCCTGCAGCAGGCAGCTCCAGTGGCCCTGGGGCAGCACCAGCTCCCGGTGCGGGCGGTCACCCAGAACGGCAAACACGCCGTGCCCAGCAACAGCATCGCCGGCAGCGCCTACGGTGGGTGTGCTCCCCAGCCCCTGGCTGGCACTGCTCCCCCAGCTTAGCAGCCAGGGTGTAAAGCTGCAAGTGTTTCCTCTTCTTGCTTACTGTGTATCATGTTAGTCCCATGTGTCCATCTCAAAGGTATTGTAATTCTTCTGCTTCTAGGGCTGTAAATGTCAGTGGGAGGGACCCTTCTGTCCACCTCTGCTCCCTTTCCTGGGGGAAAAGCCCTGCTCTCTGGCAGAAAAGCCCAGTGTCCTTCCTTTGCCCTTGGCTATGTAGTCATTAGTGCTGAGACTCTCTACCTCTTGAGGTTACTTGTTGAAAGTATCAGTGATTCTTGTGGAGAGCCTGTTTTCATTAATTTTCTTCTGACCAACAACCTTTGCTTGCAGCGTGCCAAATAATAAAATTTCCATGGTGCTCATTAGATCTTGTGAAACATGACTCTGTATAGTAATAAGAAAATAACATACTTTACCATCTTACAGTCTTAGAGTCTGAGAGATCTATTTCACCAGGTGAATGGATGTAGGATTTTTTTGTATATACAGGATGTGTTCTAGTCATTTGTCAAGCATGGGGTTTTGAAATTCCGTGCAAGCCATGTCTTGGCAGCCTGTTCTTCTTGCTTGGTCAGCACCTCAGATATTATTCAGTTGGGGATGGGGATATCCAGATTTCTTATGGCTTTTTTCACTGAAAGGCCAAGCACTTCTGCTGCCTCAGGCTGGTACTTTTGCAAGTTTGAAATGAGGGGCACTGCTGGGCTTTGGATGCCTTTCATAAATGTAGGAATGTTTCTACAGAATTTTCTGCCACATCTCTTTACAGTTATCACCTGGCTTGCACTTGAATTGTGAGAATCTCATTGGAACTATCAAAAAATTATAGTGATAAGGTTTTTATGCAATTATGATAAGATATTAATAGATCAGATAGGCCAAGCTTCTACTACGCAGCAGTAGTGTTTGTCTAATATAGAATCAGACAGTTTTTATTCAGTGTTTCATGTTAAAATATTTTAATCTCGTCAAACTTTTTAACTCTCATCAAAGTGGAAGTATTCCAGTTGCATCTGAGTTTTTTTGTAAGTGGCAGTAAATTTTCTGATTCACAAAACAAAGCCTGAGTCTCTTGACTCTCATCTGTACTAAGTTAACTTCGCTTCAGCTGCATGACTTAGGCTCTCTAAGTCACTAAGCTATAATTGCTGAGTGCCCTCATCCTTACCCTATTTTTTTCCCCCCTTCATCCTCTTGATACTTTATGGCTTTCTTCTCATGCCTTAGTAGAAGTTACTGGACTTAGAGGGCCTTTGTTGTGTTTGCTTTGTTTATTTATCCTAGGGCTCCTTTTTTCATGTATTTAGCAATGAACACGGCACTGATGTTCAGTCATTCCATCCTTTGCAGATGAGTCTGGAGGGCAGAGGATGTGCTGTCTCCTGAGTCCCCTTTGGCTTCCTCTCTGATTGATGCAGAGTCCAAAAACTGCATGTGTTTTGTTTTCCAAGCAGTGCTGTGTGCCAAAGTCAGTGTGTAAGCACATTCTCTGTCTGGAACTAGGAACTGTCGACATTTTTACAGAGGGTTGCTACTTAAATCATCTTTTTTTCTTACCACTTTTATTAATGGGAGGGTGAGAGCTTGTGTCAGTACTGCAATACAAGATGGGAAGCCAGAAATTCCTATGTTCTGATCCCAGTTCTGATGGGAACACTTGTGGTTGTCTAGGGTAAGCTCTTTCCTGCCCCTTTTACAAGTGGGGATGTCAGTACACTCAGTGTTTGGATTCTATTTCCCAACAGCCTGGTTTGTTCTTCCTGTGTGAGCAGTGCTCAAGAGAGCCTCTAAACCTCCAAATAAAAGGCCCAGTTGGAGTTCATGAGAAACTCTCTGGCCACCTACAATCAGAGCTACCTCTCAAAGAGATGTGCTGTAATTTTAACCACAGCTTGATCCTCCCCTACTAGGGGTGAATACATAGCTAGCAATGCCTTGTTTGACAATGGATAGGAAGAAGGAAGCTCTCCTGTGAGAGGGGTTGTTGTTGGTTTGGTAAACTTGAAAAGCTGAGGTTGTGGAGGGAGAGGGAAGGACAAGGCAAGTCAAGCTTTCAGAATTCACTGGAAAACAACACTTGACCGTGGGCCAGCTGTCACATTTGACGGTGGGATTTTGTTTTCTTTCTTTTCTTGGAATAGCAAACGCTTGTTCTGCTTCACCCCACTAATTCTGCTTCTCTCTCTTATCCTACTTCCCAGCTCTTACAAATCCACTGCAGCTCCTTGCAGCCCAGGCCAGCTCATCCACTCCTGTTGTAGTCAGCCGGGTCTGCGAGCCAGGGACCGAAGAGACAGCAACAGCCTCCTCCAGTGAACCTGAAGTGAAAAGACCTCGGATAGAAGAGCCCAGTGGAGCAGTGCCAGCCCAGACTGGAGTCATCACATCCACAGTGCCACAAGGACAGGCAACCAGTGAATGAAGAACCGGTGGGAGGAGCTGGAGCGATGGCGGGGTGGGCATGGGATGGCAGGAGCCTTAAAGCAGCTTTGGAAGGAAACCATCGGCAACTGTAACAGCTCAAAACACAGCTGATAAAGAGCTCTTTTTAAAGGCAGATTTTTCAATGGGAGGACAACAGCTGTTAAAATCACAAGGTGCCAAAAAGAATGGATTATCCCTCCCAAGAACCCATATCTGGAACTCTGTTCTATCTCTACTTATGAATTTTTTTTCCTTTTTTTTTAAGATTCAAAAAATACAGACAACTGATTGTATGACTGCTGGGATATTTTTATCTTTTCCCCTTTCGGCTCCAAGGGGATGGAATTTGCAGTTCAGAATCTAAAGGAATGTAATACAAATACAGTCTGCTCCCTGGAAAGAAAACTCCTCACATTCTATGCCTTAACACCGCGCTTCTGAGAGCTTTGAACCATAGGACCATTTTAGAAAGGTCACCTAAGGCAATCAAATGCTGAAAGATGGGTGCAGTATCTCACAACAAAATTAAAGAAACATGGTACCAAGTTGAAAAAAAGGCAAATGATTCTGTTTTTTTAAAAACAGAAAATTTTGAATATAAATGCTTATTTATATGAGGATTCAGGAGGAAGAGTTACAGTGCTCAGCCACCTGGATTTCCAGATGTAATTTC
Source organism: Chaetops frenatus (assembly GCA_013400775.1). Taxonomy (NCBI): domain Eukaryota; kingdom Metazoa; phylum Chordata; class Aves; order Passeriformes; family Picathartidae; genus Chaetops; species Chaetops frenatus. The sequence goes on from VZTR01029955.1 coordinate 225,078, forward strand.
TCTCCATTCCCTCTGAGGGAGAATAGGATGACAGAGGAACTATATTAACTTGGTTCCTGTAAAGATGTTAAAAACAAAGGGGTTTGTATCATTAATGATTTCTTAAAATTATTCATCACTTGCTCTGGGCAACAGCCAAAGTATCTTGATGCCTGAGGATCACATGGGGAAGGGTGTCTCCAGGAGGTTCTGTGTGCTTTTGATTGATCACAGCTTTTGTGGAGCACCAGCTTTTGTTCAAATTAGCACTGTAGGTGAAGGCACGGCCACTGTCTTTGTGAACTTGAGAAAATACTGGTTGATGTTCTGCACTAAAGCAGTCACCTTCACCTCCCGGTGGTGGTGTGGTCCTCAACTTGATGGACCATGGTCAGGAGGTCAGAGCTGACCCTCTTCCATGGCTAACAGCAAAATTCCTGTATTACTCTTTGGAGAGGGAAGTTTAGGGCTTGAATGAGAGGCAGCAGAGGTTGTATTGTGGTTCATACAAATTCTGTCAGGGTGTAGTAGACCAAGGCAAAAGACTTCTCTTTTATTTTCCGTGTGGCAAAAGTCACTTAAGGTCTTAAGCAGTTTTACCAAAAGGGATTTGGAGGTTTCCTTTCATTGCTTGGCTCTCTCTCCGATCTCTTCTGCCTCGAGGACCGTTCGAGTTGGCCAGTAGGAGGATGTCTTTACTCAAACTGTGTTCCAGGCTCCTCACGTAATACAAGGATGTCTTTCAAGGAAGGCAGATCTGACTCACTTCAGCCACGTGGAACAGTGATTGCTTGTGACACCTTATGACTGGCAAAGAAATCCACCTCTGCCTGTAACCTCCAGCAAACCCCTTTGGCTTTACACCCTTGGCAATCCCCTTGGCTAACGTCTTCTGGCAGCACAGCAGAGATCTTTCAATTTAGCAAATGTTACAGCTTTGGTAATGGCAAGAGAGACTTGAGAGGGGTGGGCTGTGCCTCTTATGGGTTATCCCCCCTCTGTACTGATTTGCTGTCCTGTGCAAATCAGTACAGAGTCTGACAAGGCAGAGAGGCAAAACCCACTGCAGAAAGACTGCAAAAAGCCTGCCCCAGTGTGCAGTAAATGATACTGTCAGCATATCCATGGGGATTTAGGGGTGAGGCACAGCCTTTCAGTGCCTGCTGGAATCTGGGGAGGAAATTCGCAAGGTAACAGCTGGCATCACTTGTTCCCTTCTAGGTTTCCTTTGTCTTTGCCAAATCCTATTCAATAACCAAGTCCTACCACTTGAATAAAACCCAGACATGTTTAATTCTCAAGTCCATTGTTTTGTGAGAAATATTTCTGAAAGATGGAAAGAATTTCTTCGTCTTGTGATTTGCGGTCTTTCTGCGGAGAGAGGCACATAAAATATTCATGACAGATCATTTATCTCAGCTGGGCTTTCAGAATTCAGGTGTGTGCCCTTAGTGACAAGTTATTAGATGGGATTTTAGTACTTTGAAATGGTTTTGTGAAGGAGGATTGTTAGAGACCACAAAGTAATTGAAGCAGGCTGGCCTCCAGCTGTCCCTTCTCCCGCTAGAAAGGTGAGGTGTGGCACAGCAGAAAAGCACATGGATTAGCTCTGTTTTCTGTAGCCTTTTCAAAGCCAGGAGTCAATAAAATGAACTTCAAGGCAGAAGGCACAAGTGAGAGTGCAGCACAGTCTGTCTGTGATGAATCATTACTTTCGGGTGACTGCTGGTTTAGATACAGGCACGCCTCTGAAACAGCCCCGAGACTCAGGAGCGCTCCGGAAGCGCTGGAGTCCTTGGGCTTCCAGAATGTTGGGTGAGTCAGGGCAAGATGAAAAACCAACAGAAAACTGTTCAGCATGTGGAGCTGCCAAAATTCTGTGAATTTTTCTTCGCTGATGCTTTTCTCTTGAAGAGTCTAAATAATTAGGCCCTGAACTTCTGTAAACTAATCCGGCACCATAGAAAGACATCAGCTGAGTGACAATGTTTTCATCCACCATAAAGTTGCTGCTTTATAGATACCTCTTGAAAGTCCATCCTCAGGTTGTATGTGTAGATCTGCCATCTGAGCAAGTAGAACAGAATAACGCGTTCTCTCTCTTCTTTTCATGGCTCACAGTGCCTGCTGCTTCACATGGAAATTGAGGATAAGCAAATATCTTTGTTTTGTTCACCCTTTCTGCTTGAGGTGTCTGGAACTTGTCAGTTCATCCTGTCAGGGGGTTTTTTCTTTGTCAGTCTGTTGTATCTCCCTGCTACTGTAGGAAACAGTCCTGCCACTTGCAGATTTTTTTGGTAGATTTGCCTAAACATTGCCTGGTACCAGGTACTTCGTGCTAAATCATGTTGAGAGCTGTGGAAAAGTGTGGTCCTCATCCAGAACATGTAAGATGGAAACATCTTGTTTCAGACCTCCAGATGAATTCTTTCAACACTGCTCAGTCTGGAAGACAGCACCATTCTTTAATTTACATACCAATCCTGATTCTCCAGGCTGCAGAGGAGTGAAAATTAACGTGGTGGTAGAATTAAGTCTTCAACTAGAAAGAAAATGTTTACCTTAATGGTTATATGCAGTACTTGGATTATTTTAACTTGATAATCTGACTTGTTTTTGTTGTCTAAAAAGTTGCGTCTCATCCTTGATTACATTAACTGAAGAAGGTTTGAGGGCAAGTGAAGGTGGAGACTTCACTGGATTTTCTGCTATCTGTGTAACAAAGGTCAAGGCATATTGAATATTTAAACTGCAATAACTCAGACCTGGGAAAAGTGTAAAGCCAATTTCTTAATGTGTGAATTCACTTTCCACCATTCCCTATTGATCTTTTTTTTCACCTTAGGCAATGACATTTACTAATTTTGCTTTGATCACAGTTAGTTTATAGAAACTTTCTTTGCTCCAGTTTGCAAGAATTGAATGCAGTTGTTCTTTCTTTTATTCCACTGGAATTCCATGCTGTTTGTCTTGACCTTGGCTCTTATGATACAGAAGGCTTTTAGAGAAAGATCAATTTAATCTGATTTAGTGATAACACAGCACAGTGCTGAGCACAAAATTGAAGTTCATGATTAGCTCATATATTCCTTTCAGCTCTTTTTCCTTCCCATATTCCTCCCTCCCCCATACCATTAACGCTGTCCCCTGTAGCATATCCAGTCATTTTTATCCACTGACAGGAGCAGCACCTTGCATTAAGCTCTGCCTGAGGACTCAAGGATGAAAATACCTGTGGAATACATGGAGCTCCAGAGCAGGTTGAGAAAGGTCAATTTGGTCACCTTGTATGAATTTTCTTGCTGTGTTCTAGACATGTTACTGTTGAGCAGAGCTTATTCAGGAGAGTGTTTTCAGAGACATGCTAATGATTTTTGTAAGTGGAAAGAAATAACAGCTGAAGCCCTTATAGTGCTTCTGCCATCAATGTCATGGTCTGGCATCAGATATGGGGGGGGGTAAACTTGATTTTGCATGTTTGGTCTTGTGTACTGACTTAGAGTTGTCATTCAGAGTTAATTTCCACTTTTTTTTTCCTTTTTCAGTAGGGAAATGCCCAAAATGAAATAAAACTTGGAACACAGAAGGCTAGGGACCTGTATCTAAGCAAGTGAGAGCATCTGACCTGAACTCTCTTGCAGTGTGGTGTGAAACGTTTGTCCCTGCTTCCTGGGGATGTTCAGTTGGTGTTGGAGCTTTTCATCTGTGTTAGCAAGGGGGTATTTATTTGGTATCACTGGTGTGTGCTAGTGTGTAAGTGAATGTCAAACTGTAGGGTGAAAGGGGAAGTGTTTCCCTGCTGTACCTGGGTTTGGGGATCTTGGGTGACAAGGATTTCACCTAGCAGCAGTTCTGTACCTTTCCTTAGAGAATCCACTCTCACCACACAAGAGGAAAACTTCTCAGCAACATAAGAAGAATTTCCCATGCAGCTGCATTTGTTATTTGCCTCTATGAAGAGTTCAGCTCTGCCTCCTCTGCATGTTGCAAATAGGCACTTGAAGCTTCCACTAAGAGTTTCCCCATTTGTTTCCTTCTCTTAAGGCTGAAAGCCTGGTTGTATTGGTCTCTCCTTGTCCATCAGGTGGAATTGCTGCAGGAGGTCACTGTGGGTCTTGTACTGGGGAGCCCAAAGGCAGAGGCAGTGCTGCAGACATGATCTGGGGAATGCTGCATGGATTGCAAGAGGAATCCTTTTCCTTGGCCTGGTAGCTACACTTTTGCCATACAGCCCAGTATCTGTTTGGTCTCTTGCTGCAAGATAAGTATAAAGTGTAAGGAACAAATGAGTGAACTGGATTGCATTTGTGCAGATGCAACCATGTTGTCTCTCTCTTCAAGGGGCAGTCCTAGCTTGGGTCTCTTTGAGCAGGAAGCAGCACTGAAGGATCCTGATCACTTTTAAAAATACCTGTGCTTTATCTTATCAAGTAATAGTTTCAGTCCAATGTGGAACTTGCCTCGAGTTTCTACCCTGATGCAAAATCTTTGAGGTTTTTTAAGTTCTGCTGCTAATAAGTTGGACTAGGGCATTAAGAATGAACCTCTAAAGGAACAGGACTTGCTTCATAATTTCACCATTGCTGCATATGGAGTTTTTTAGTTTGCAAATGCCATCCTGCAGCAAATGATCTGTCTTCTCTTGCCAGCCAGTCTCTTGGGCAGTTCCTGTTTCTGCTCCTCATCAGTTTTCCGCCTCTATTTGTAGTTATTTCTGTCAACTCCAGAGTCCTTTAATCCAACTCCAAATTTAATTCCATTGCTTGAAGGTCTGCATCTGGCGAGGATTCTTCTGTTAGGTTCCATTCCACGACTGAACAATCTGTTGTAGAACTTTTTGTGTCCTTCTGGGTGAAAAATTATGCCCAAGCTGCTGCTACTACTTAAGCATACACTACTGCTGGAAAGTGTAGCTTCTGTGGAGCCAGCTGTGCTGCAGAAAACAGTTACACTACAAGGACATCTGGATTGCTGGAGCTGATGGGATTGGGAAGTGATGCCTGCCTGTATGTTGAACTGCACCTGATCAAAACGTGGCTGGGGCATCTCTCTCTGAGCTGTCTGGCAGCTCCTGGGCTGGGATTTGTTAGATCAGCATCTCTCTCTGCTGGTGGGTTGTTTGCAGGACAGTGCACATGTTTGTGCACACAGGTGTGGATTTATTCACGTACCATAATCAGCAGTGGGAATTTTGTAACTGTGAGGGTGGGATTTCTCTGTTAGGGTGTCTTTCATGGGGCAATAATACACCAGGGAACATTTTACTTTGGCCTGAGCAAGACATTTTGAAAAATACTTGGTTTTCTTGGAGCACTATATTTAAATTCCAAATTTTGAATCAACATGTTTGTATTTATATGTTTGGAAAATTCTTTTGATACTTTTTCAATTTACCAACACAGAATTAAAACCTTTCAGAATGTATGGTTGGTTCTCTCCTTATGTGTCACTTTAAGTTTCAGAGCACGAGGGTAGTTATGCCAAATCTACCCCTTTGCTCTCAAGACAGAATAAAAACATTGACAATTCATGGGTGGCAGCTAAGGAAGAAACCCTTTAAATATTTTTTTTTCAGAGAATATTAAATTAGATCTGTGTAAACATAAAATTTATATTTATTAATGTGTGAGTGTGTGAGCGTGTGTGTCAGTATAGATATGTAAATGGTCCATGACTATTTCTTTCTCTTAAATGGTACTTACACAGACTTTTATACAGTTTATTGGTAAATTCCTGCACCGGGCACTGACTCTGAAAGAAGGATGAACCTATTTTTGTAACCAATGTGAGCAGCCAGTGGAAGCAGCTTTACTTCAGTGATTGCTTTCATTCCTCTCACAGAGCAGAAGAGGCAGCTTGGTACTTGCATCTTCCTTGTGTAGGATCCCTGCTTCTGGCTTTGTCCTGCTTTCAGCAACCCCAGTCCACACTGCTTCTCTGGCAAGAAAATCCCCCAAATGGCACTAATGAAAGCTGGAATCCTTTCTTGTCTGCAGTTCTCTCTAGATGCAGTATCAGGGAGTTCTTTACAGATTCTGCTCTGTAAGTAATGGGACCTTTTTTCTAACAGAGGAGATTTATGGGGGGGTCCACAAGGATGCTGTAAGGCTGAGGAGTTCTTCCCTGTCAGGTGGCTAAGCTAACACTGGGGCACTAGAATATAGTTTCTTTTCCACTGTGGTGAGATTATTTTCCTTTTATCATGCTTCTGTCTCTTTGTGGGGTGAGGTGTGTCTATATCCCCTTAAAAACAAGCACAGAAGAGTTTTTCTAATGTTTCCATTCACAGGGAAGAAATTTTACTGAACTGGCCAAATTTCAGGTGTGGTTTAATTCCAAAAGGATCACTAAATTCACAGATTTGAACCACTTGGATCTTTTGAGAGTAAAAGCAGGTAATTCTTGACTTCCTAATCCTAATTGCTCTTCCAGAAGCAGAAATTCTCTGTGAGGATCTGAGTGAAAGCTTCACCTCAGCAATCACTGGCTGGTGATGGGGCTTCACTACTTCAGGGAGGACAGGGTTGGTTATAGGAAGAGTGACCAGAATAGGAGCAGTGAAAGGAAACAGCTTTCCTTCTCATCCAGCAGAAAACAGCCCTGGTGAAACCCAGACTTCCCCTAATATTTGGTTGTTGCCTGGTGTCTGCTGCCAAGTTATGCTGTGATCTGGACCTCTCCTGCTTCTACCCCACCCCAGTTTCACTTAATGCAGTCTGAGACAGAGCCTTCCTGAAAGCTAAGGGCAATGGTGAGGAGAACTGTCTGGTAGCTGAAGAAAAATGAGATTTAAATGGAGCAGAAAAAGTGAGAATTCCTTCTGTTTCACTGTCTTGCTGCTAAAAGTCTGGTGCAGAACATCCTGATGTTCTGCTGATTTATATGCTGCTCTCGGGAGGTGGGCAGGCTGCTAAGTTGGCTCTGTAGCAATTGAATTACTGTAAACCTAAAAACTTGCTTAATCTCTCCTTTTTTTTCTCCCTCAAATGGGCTTGAAGTAGAGGGAACCAGAGTATTGTTTGTAAGGTCTTGCTTTAATAGAAAACAGAATGTAAAAAAAAACCAAACCAAAAAAAAACAACAACAAAAACAAACAAACAAAAAAAAATTTAAAAACCAAAACCAAACTCATTGGAATATAGTGATACAGAAAATGGCTTTAAAATACAAAAATCTTACAAGACCATATGTTGTGTTTGGTTCTGGACATGCTGTTTGTGCTGAGGAGACTGGCCTTGTCCAGCCTGCCAGCCAACCTCCATGTAGCCAAAAAGAGCATTTTAGGAGTCTGTAGCTATCCAAAGGACTGTTAAAAGCTGTTTAGGAATAAATCAAAAGCTGTGTGTGAGCAACAGGATGGTAAAGGTGGAAATTCAGATCCAACTCTGAATAACTGCTCTAAAAAAAGAAAGAAACCAAATTCAGAAAAATCGAACTTTCCCCCTGTTCTGCAGATGCTTATTCCCACCAAGTCCCTGGGGAAGGCTGAGAGGAGAACCTGAAATACCTCAGTGGCTTCACAGAAGGGTTTGCTACAGAGATCTGGGCCAGCCTTACCCCTTTCACCTCGGTTTGGCACTTATTTTATAAAATAAGAAGGTGATGGAAAGGGTAAACTAAAGCCATGCTTGCATTTCAGTTCCTGGTGTTGCCTGTGCAAGACACCTCCAGCCAGATGTTTTGGGATTTGGGGTTTTGGTTTTTTTTTTACAGCTGATATCAAAAGTTTTTTGGGGTTTTTTTTTTGTTGGGTTTTTATTTTTGTTTTTGGTTTTTTTTGGTGACTTGTTTTCATTACAAGTGCTTTTTAAAAAGCAGATGTGTATCCCAAGGTGGAAGCTCCATGTGGGGCAGTGGATGTGACGTTCATGTTCTTTCTCTGGCCATGTTGCAGCACTGCTCCTGGGAGATGCTCAACTGCCCAGGCAGCCGTGGCTCCCACCAGGGTGGGATCCTGTATCCAAGGAGCACGACCTGTGTTTCCACATCAAATGGGATACAATGGTTTTGTTTGTTTGTTTTTTTAATATAGAGCCATACATTTTTTAAGTAATTTGAGATCTGAATGTGATTTCTAATGTATCGAGAACGTTAATATTTTAAAGCTATAACAAAGGTTTAAATTTCTACTTTTTTTTTTTTTTTTCATTTATTTTAACTGTTCTGTTACCTTAATTTGATGTATGTGGTTGGGGAATGTTGCTTCTCCTCTTAGCATTTGTTTCTATAACCAGAAATAAAATTATATATGAAAGAGAAAATGCCCTGAAATTGCTTTGCTGTTTTTGGGTGACAGACTTGGATCTCTCCAGTGTAGCACCATAGGGAGGTTGAGTTTCCAGCAGCAGCGAGGTGACAGTGTGTTTAATATTTTTTCCTTTTTTTTTTTTTTATGTAGGAAGGAAGTCTGTATCTGCACACCTTGCACTGTTTAGAGTTCAGACACCCCACTTTGGATCCCTTGTCAGTTATTTGGGCAGCTGTTGACTCACAGCAGAGTGAACATATGGACGTGTGTGTTTGAGATCCCTGATGCTTCCCCTGGGGCTTATAAACTACTCCTCCAGCTCCAGCTTTTGTTTTGTCATGAAGTGAAACATTGTTATTTTGAAAGTTAAACTATTCCAGTGTGTTCCCCTGTCATTTATAATAATTGTTTTCATTTAAGCCTGTGAGGTCAGAAAACAGTACTTTATCTGTCTTGTAGTTAGACTTTTCCTCCTTTGTCCTCCTAATGCAGCTACAATTTAAGTTCTGGGTTTATTTTTACTAAACATTCTGAGCTCCAAAATTAATTAGGAATATCCTTTCAGGCCTCAATTGACGTAAAGTAGCTGTAATTCATAGGATTTTAGAACCACAGAATGGTTTGGGTTGGAAAGAACCTTAAAAATCATCTCATTCCAATCTTTGCCATGGGCAGGGACACCTTCCACTATCCCAGGTTGCTCCAAGCCCCATCCAGCCTGACCTTGGACACTTCCAGGGATCCAGGGGCAGCCACAGCTTCTCTGGGCACTCTGTGCCAGGGCCTCCCCACCCTCAGGGAAGAATTTCTTCCCAATATCCCATCTAGCCCTGCCCTCTGAGTTTGGAGCCAGTCCCCTTTGTCTTGTCTTGTCACTCCATGCCCTTGTAAAAAGTTTCTCTCCATCTTTCTTGTAGTTTCCTTTCAGCTACCACAGGGAAGATTTTTTTTTAATTGACTAACTAATTGAAAAATTAATAACACAGTACACAGTGAGAAAATATATTCATCCAGAGCCCTTTTGTGGGGGTGTCTTTTAAAATTATCCTATCTTTGGCTTCCCATGTGCTGCTGCTCTGCTGGCTGATTGCCCAGGCATGGTGTTAGTGAACTTTAATGCCAGGAGAGCACAGGGCAGGGAATTACCAAAGGGCAAAGTGCCAAGTTCCATCCCCTGGCATCTCCTCCTGGCAGGGCAATGCTCAGCCTGGTGGGGAGAGCTTCAGCCGTCTTAGCAGTCGGGAAAGAAGGTCCTGATGGATTTTTAACTTCTGGGAGTGCTGAAGACCTCAGCAGCTGGTTTTAGTATCTCTTACCTGTTTTGGAAAGCTCCCTTTTACCAACAGGTTGCAGGAAAGGCTGATACATTAATTATCCGTTACCATCACACTCTCCAAAGCCCCAACTCCCATCTCTGCGTGTAATGGTGTTTTCCATAGAACTGAGTGCCTAGAGCTGCTCCCCATCGTGCTATGCGGGGTGGCCTCAGAGCCAGGCTTGTCTCAGGCTCCTGAGGTGGGGAATAACAACAGCAGCACCTCGAAACAGTCCGTGAGCAGCCGCTA
>VZTR01029971.1:0-10211 GCA_013400775.1 Chaetops frenatus
TTCCAGGATGATTCCATGATCTCCATGCATTTTTCCTGCTGTTCCTGGAGGTGAAAGCCTCGTTCTCAGGGAATGGGATTGGGAAGCAGCTCCAGGTGACTTTAGGGAACAACAGGAACGAGTGACTCCGGAGGAAATCCCTGCTCCAGCTTTTCCTGGCACAGCCATTCCCGGAGCTGCTGCCAGAAGGATTTTGGAAGGCTTGGAAAAATCCCTGGAACTGTTTGTTCCATCAAACCCCCGGGGCTGGGACAGGGAAGCACAAGCCGAGCTCGGAGGGGCCTGGTTTCCATCAGGATCACTCCAGGAATTCCAGACGTTCCCGGCGTGCCGCTGCCAAGGGCCTCTTCCCGAAAAAGGCTGGGATTCCTTCTGCTTCCCCAGCCAGGAACTCTGGGATTTGGGGAATTCCCGACCCAAATCAGGGAATGTGCCACCCCTGGCAGTGTCCAGTGCTTCCCTCTGGAATGCTGCACCCCCTAAATCCTCCCAATTCTGTTTTGGGAAGGAATTCCTGGCTGGGAGGGGCTGGGATGGAATTCCCAGAGGAGCTGTGGATCCCTGGAAGTGTCCAAGGATGGGATTTGGAGCAGTTTGGGATCATGGGAGGTGTCCCTGCCCAGGATCCTGATCCCAAGGCTCCCTTCCATTCTGGATGGGATGGACTGGGAAGGGTTGGATTTTCCACCTGTGCTCTGGTGTTTTCCAAGGTTGGGATTTTGGTGCTTCCCATAAAAACCTGGATCTCTGCTTCCCGACCTTCTCTTGGAGCGTTTATCCCAATTCATCCTGGTGGTTAATGAGCTTCTCCTCCTTAATTGTCCCTGTGGGATCCGCTGCCTCCGGAGTGTCCTGGGGCTGGGATCAGCTGGATTTTCTGGGATTGTGGCTTTGGGAATTCTTCCTGAGGCTTGCAGGGTTTGGCTCCAGTGAGGAATCACTCCTGGGAATGGGGGTATCCAGTTGGATGGATGGGAATATCGTGGGATTGTGGCTCAATCCCGACAGCTGAGCTTGCCTGGAGGAGATGAAAACATGGAAAAACTTCTGGAGAAACATTCCCTCAGCTCCACCATCCTTTTATTCCAGAGCTGGGATCTGCTCCCTGATTTTAGCACTTCCAGAAGTGCTTGGAGAAGCACCTTGTATCCTAAATAATCCTTTGTTTTTCCCTGTCTTTTCCCTGAAAGAATTTTTTTTCCCGTGATTTCGGATCTTCCCCAGTGTTTCCATGCTGAGTATCCCGATTTTTAGCCCCAAAATGTGGGATCCAGGTGGGATTTGGGTTCTTTTCCCAGGGGAACAGGGACAGGACAGGAGGGAACAGCTCGGGCTGTGCCAGGGGAGGCTCAGGTTGGATATTGGGAATATTCCTCATGGAATGGGGGAATGGGAGCCGCCATTCCTGGCAGGAATTAAAAAACCATGGAAGCGGCACTTGGGGCCACGGATCCATGGTTGGATTGGATGATCTTGGAGGCTTTTCCAACCTCAGCAATTCCATGATTTCAGCTGCCGCTGGCTCCCGATTCCAACATTCCCGCTTTTCCCGAGTGCCCACGGGGCCGTTCCGGACTTTCCTCACCGCTCTTCCCGCTTTTCCCAGGGAGATCAAGCTGCGGAATTACGATCCCGAGGATGAGGAGCTGAAGAAGAGGAAGCTGCCCCCGGCCAAACCGGCCTCAGGTGGGAAAAACCGGGAACGTGGGAAGGGAAAAGGAGGGGTTGGGAATCTCCCTGCTCTTCCCGAGGTGGGAGATCCATCGGGATGAGGTGGCCGTGGAATCTTGGGATATCTGATCCTCACACCCAGCATTGCACAAGAAGGGTGGGAACATTTTCCAGGCCCAAATGCAAGGATTCATCCTCGGAGGAGCCTCCCCTGGAGGAGCCTCCCGGAAATTCCTGTTTTTTCTTGGATTTATCTTGAAGGAAATCTTGGTCTGGAGTTGGGGGCGTTTGGGCTGGAATTTCCTCACCTGGAACTTCCATAAACCTCCTGAGGGGGGAAGTGAAGGAGTTCCCTGGATCCTGAAATGTGGAGTTTCTCTGGAATAAATCCCTGGAAAAACGCCCTGAGTGAAAAGGGAGGCCTGGGAATGGCTGGGAATTCTGGCACTGCCCTTTCCTGGTGTTTTTGTAGGAGTTGAAAAACTTCCATGTGAAAGGGAAGACATGGAAAGGCCGGAGCGTGTCCAGGGAAAGGAACGGAGCTGAGGAATTCCTGAGGGAGCTGGGAATGTTATCCTGGAAAAAAAAAAAAAAAGGGAGGCTCCAGGGGGATCTTGTGGCTCTGCAGAATTTCCTGACAGGAGCCAGGGGAAATTTGGGATCTGCTCCCAGGGAAACTGGGATGGGAGGAGAGGGAATGACCAGGTTGGATATTGGGAAAATTCCAGTTATCCAGCAGGGGTGGAGCCCCATTCCTGGAGGGATTGAAATCCCTGTGGATGTGGCACTTGGGGATGTGGGACAGCCTTGGGAATGTTTGGACTCCACGATCCAAGGGGGTTTTTCCAACCAAAATTGTCCTGTTATTCCATGAAATCCGTGTGCTGGAGTGAGATCTGCTCCCTGGTGGTTTTTTTTCCATGAGGGTTTTCCCATTATCCTGGTTATCTTCAAACTTTTCCCCAGCACCTGGGCTGGAGCTTGGCTCCTCCAAAGTGTCCCAGGCCTGGAAAGGAGGAAATTCCAGCCCTCTGGAGCAGCTGATCCTGCAGATTTTAAGGGAAAAGAGGCCTTGATCCCAACCAGCTTCCAGCTGCCCTTGCTGTCCGTGGGATTTCCATCATTCCCAGAGAATTTTTAGGAGTCTCCAGAAGGGTTTGGATACCGAAGGGGTTTCCTAATGTGTGGGTGCCATGTTTTTAAGGAAAGCTGTGGGAATGGGGTTTCAGGGAAGCTTTTGGGAGCCGAGCCCGGAGCTCCGGTGGAATTCCCGGTTTTCCAGCGCTGATCCTGTTTCTCCATCTAGTGGAGGACACGGTGAAGGAGCAGCTGGAAGCGGCCAAGCCAGAGCCCATCATCGATGAGGTGGTAGGTGAAGCTGGAGCTGGAATTCCAGGGGGGTGGGAAATCCAGAGGTGGGAATCCAGAGCTGGAAATCTGGATCTGGGAATCCAGAGCTGGAAATTCAGAGCTGGAAGTCTGGATCTGGAAATCTGGATTGGGAAATTTGGATCTGGGAATTCAGAGCTGGAAATCTGGATGTGGAAATTCAGAGCTGGAAATATGGATTGGGGAATCCAGAGCAGGAAATCCAGACCTGGAAATCTCGATGGGGAAATCCAGAGCTGGAAAACTTGATCTGGAAATCTGGATGTGGGAAACCAGAGGTGAAAATCTGGATCGGGAAATCTGGAGCTGGAAATTTGGATCTGGGAATCCGGAGCTGGAAATCTGGGTGTGGGAATTCAGAGCTGGAAATCTGGATTGGGAATCCAGAACTGGAAATCAGCATCTGAAAATCTGGATCCGGGAATCCGGAGCTGGAAATCTGGATCCAAGAATCCGGAGCTGGAAATTTGGAGCCATAAATCCGGAGCTGGAAATCTGGATGTGGAAAGCCAGAGCTGGGAATCTGGATCTGGGAATCCAGAAATGAAAATCTGGATCGGGGAATCCAGAGGTGGAAATCCAGAGCAGGAAATCTGAATCGGGGAATCCAGGGCTGGAAATCTGGATCTGGCAGTCCGGAGCTGCTCCGTGCCGGATCCAGGCTGGAATGTTGCCTTCGGCTCTCACTGGATGTCTCCTCTCCTTCCCTAGGATTTGGCAAACTTGGCTCCCAGGAAACCTGACTGGTGAGTGCCTCTGGAATGCTGCTCCCGGGAAAAGGGTGTTGGAACGTTGAGGCTGTGCCGGAAATACCCAGGAAAACCTGGATTGAGGGTTAAAAATGCCAGGAAAACCCCGTGGGAGGTTGGAACGAGCTGATCTTTTAAGGTCCCTTCCAACCCCGAGCATTCCCGTGATTCCATGGGATTGGAAAGCCAGCCTGGCTGTGGAGGAAGACACAATTCCCTTTTCCTGCTGATTCCTTTGGAATGCTTGTCACTGAGGGATGGGGTGGGTTTTGGAGTGGTGGCACTTGGGAAAGAGAAGGAATTTCCCCTGGGAAAGGGCGGGCCATGGAGTTGTCCTGAATTTGTCGCTCTCCTTCCCAGGGATTTGAAGCGGGATGTGTCCAAGAAGCTGGAAAAGCTGGAGAAGAGGACCCAGAGAGCCATTGCCGAGCTGATCCGTGCGTTCCGGAGCCCTGGGAATGGGGGTGGCTCATTCCAGAGGGATTCCATGATCCATGCTGGCAGCTCGCAGGGCCAGGGAGAGGGATTGGTGGAGTTGGATCCCTTCCCAGATGGATCTGGGAAGCTGCTGGTCCCAAGGAGCTTCCCAAGGAGGCTCCAAGGGCACTTGGGTTGTGCCAAGGGAGGGGTTTCGGGGTCCTTCCCTGGGTTATTCCCAGTCCAACCCTTCTCCATGGTTTTTTTTTTTCCTGGCAGGAGAGCGCTTGAAAGGGCAGGAGGAGGAGCTGGCGTCGGCTGTGGGATCAGCAAAGCAGGAGGGGAGCGACTCCGACTGAGGAAAATCCATCGGGAATGGGGCCTGGATCTGCCTCACTCTGACTGACTGAGGAAAATCCATCGGGAATGGGGCCTGGATCTGCCTCACTCTGACTGACTGAGGAAAATCCATCGGGAATGGGGCCTGGATCTGCCTCACTCTGACTGACTGAGGAAAATCCATCGGGAATGGGGCCTGGATCTGCCTCACTCTGACTGACTGAGGAAAATCCATCGGGAATGGGGCCTGGATCTGCCTCACTCTGACTGACTGAGGAAAATCCATCGGGAATGGGGCCTGGATCTGCCTCACTCTGACTGACTGAGGAAAATCCATCGGGAATGGGGCCTGGATCTGCCTCACTCTGACTGACTGAGGAAAATCCATCGGGAATGGGGCCTGGATCTGCCTCACTCTGACTGAGGAAAATTCATCGGGAATGGGCTCCAAATGTGCCTCACTCCCACTAAAATCCATCAGGAATGGGCCCTGGATCTGCTTTGACTGAGGAAAATCCATCAGGAATGGGCCCTGGATCTGCCTCACTCTGACTGAGGAAAATTCATCGGGAATGGGCTCCAAATGTGCCTCACTCCCACTAAAATCCATCAGGAATGGGCCCTGGATCTCCCTCACTCCCTCTAAAATCCATCAGGAATGGGGCCTGGATATGCCTCACTCTGACTGAAATCCATCAGGAATGGGCCCTGTATCTGCTTTGACTGAGGAAAATCCATCAGGAATGGGCCCTGGATCTCCCTCACTCCCAGCCCGTGTCCTGCAGGGCCCTCCCTGTTTGGGATTGTTTATCCCTTTTCCCCAAATTCCCCAAATCCTGCCGTGCCTGGAGGAGAGGCAGATCCAAGGAGCCTGGCTGGCTGCTGAGGAACTTCCTTGGAAAACTTTCTGGGATCACAGAAAGAAAGCAAGCTGGAACTTCCTTGGAGCAAGGAAAAGTGGGGAAACTCCGGGCTGGGGTCGGAAAGGTCAATCCAGACTCGCTGGGAAAGGAGGGAGATGCCAACAGCCCTTGGAAAAGCAGGATCATTTCCCCAGGGATTGATGCTGCTGTTCCTGTGCAGACATTCCTTGAGGCTCTGAGTATTGGGGAATATCCATGGCCAGCCCTGGAATTCCTGTGGGAAGGGGCTGTGTGGCTCGGGAGTTGTTGGCTTGCTCTGCATCCGGCTGAATTCCAGGTGGGATTTGCTTTGCTCCCGGAATTTCCCCACCCACCTCCTCCTCTGGGGTTTTTTCATTGTTCGTGGGCTTTTTTCCTAATAAAACAATTCCATGTGGAAAAAGTTGTCGCTTTTCCTGCAGAGGAGTGGGAAGAGGAGCAGTGGGATTGAGTCCAAGGAATTTTGAGGAGCAGTGGGATTGAATCTGGGGGATTTTGAGGAGCAGTGGGATTGAGCCTGTGGAATTTTGAGGAATAGTGGGATTGAATCTATGGAAGTTGGAGCAGTGGGATTGAGTCCATGGAATTTTGAGGAGCAGTGGGATTGAGTCCATGGAAATTGGAGGAGGAACAGTGGGATTGAGCCCATGGAATTTTGAGGAGCAGTGGGATTGAATCCATGGAATTTTGAGGAGCAGTGGGATTGAGTCCATGGAAGTTGGAGGAGCAGTGGGATGGAGCCCATGGAATTTCGAGGAGGAGCAGTGGGATGAAGCCCATGGAATCTGCAGGAGGAGCAGTGGGATTGAATCCGTGGAAGTTGGAGCAGTGGGATGGAGCCCATGGAATTTTGAGGTGGCCACAGCAGGTCAAGCACAATTCCCGGGATGGGCTGGTCCGGGTTCTTGTGTGATCCAGGTTCCTGGGATGATCCCAACCCCGTGCCTCTGGAAAAGGAGCAGGTGGGATCTGCCAAGCTGATCCTGCCTTCTCCCTGGAAAATTTTATTTTGGCTTGGGATATCTTGCAGGATGGTGCTGGAATCCTCTGGGTTTGATTCCAAAGAGGTTTTATCCCGAGGGAAAACATCCGGTGCCAACACAAGATTCCAGCTGGGATAAAAAAAAGAGCTGTTCCTGGTAATTCCCACATCCCGCTGCTTTTTTTTTCCTGGTGGATCATTCCCAGGCTGCTGGATCCTTGTCCCTGTGCCAGGATCTGCTGCTTCCCACTGCTCCCTGCTGCTCCATCAGGATTTTCCACCTGCAAGAGCCCCATTCCTGCTTCCAGATTCCTCCTCCATTCCCAGATTCCTCCCTTCTCCTTGGCTCTCCTGTTCCCGGTTTTTGCAGCCATTCCTGCTCCATCCTCAGCCCTTGGAGGGGCCATTCCCAGGTGTGTGGGGACAACAAGGACATGGATTTTCCATGGAGCAGTGGGAGAGCTGCACCCACCTGGGCCAGGCTCGGTGTTGGGGTGTGCCTGTGGATTCCCTCTGGATTCCCTCTGGATTCTCCAGTTGGAAAACACCTGGGCTGGGAGCCCAAGCTTCTCCCTGCAGGGCATTTTTGGGCTATTTTTGGTGTTTTTCCCTATTTTTCCCTGGATGGGAGACATCCAGGTGCCCCTCACCGTTGTCCTGGGGCAAAATATTTCTGGAAAAGCAGTGGGAAGGGAATGCTGTGGCTGCCCCTGGATTCCTGGAAGTGTCCAGGGCCAGGCTGGATGGGGCTCGGAGCAGCCTGGGGCAGTGGGAGGTGTCCCTGCCCATGGAATGGGATGGATGGGATGATCCTTAAGTTCCCTTGCAATCTAAACCAGTCTGGAATTCCCTGGAGCCACGGAATCTCTGGAATGCCCTGTAGATGTCAGCAGATCTCCATGCACAGAACTGTGCAATTGTGTCCAGCAATTCCCAACAGCAGGAATCCGGATAAAGCCAGGCTTTGCATCCCTGGCTGGAATTCTCATCTATTCCTCCATCCCTCCATCCATCCCTCCCTCCATCCCTCCATCCATCCATCCATCCTTCCCTGATTGAAGCTGGACCAAATGTGGGAAGTGGAAGAGTTTTCCCTCGTTGGCTTTCAAGGGAAAAAATTCCCTCTAAACACCAGTTCCAGGCACAGCTTTTCCCAGTTCCTGAAGGAATAATTTTCACTTTCAGCTCTCCCCGAAAATCTGACTTGGAAATGAAAAATCCCGATGTTTTCGTTCAGGACAAATCTAAAAAGGCAACATCCTGAATTTCCCCTTTCCCACGTGTTTTCCACTTTTATTCCAGGCTGAAATGAAGCCAGGATCAACCCCAGAGCCTGGGACAGATGTGGGGTCCTGGCATGGGATTGGGATCCCTGCGTGGGAATGGGATCCCAGCATGGGAATGGGATCCTGGAATGGGGTTGGGATCCCAGCATGGGATTGGGATCCTGGGACAGGATTGGGATCCCCGCATGGGATTGGGATCATGGCACAGGATCGGAATCCCAGTGTGGGATTGGGATCCTGGCATGGGATTGGGATCCCAGTGTGGGATTGGGATCCTGGCGTGGGAATGCGATCCTGGCATGGGAATGGGATCTCAGCATGGGATTGGGGTCCTGGCACAGGATTGGGATCCTGGTATGGGAATGGGATCCCAGCATGGGATTGGGATCCCAGTGTAGGACTGATATCCTGGAATAGGATTGGGATCCTGGCATAGGGCAGGGATCCAAGGATGGGAGTAGGATCCTGGCATGGGACACAAATCCTGGAATGGGACCGAGGTGCCAGCACAGGACAGGGATCCTGGTTTGGAACTGGGATCGTGGAGCGGGACTGGGATTTCATTGTGGAACAGGGATCCTGACAGGGATCCTGGCACAGGAATGGGGTCCTCATATGGAATTGAGGTGCCAGAGTGGAACTGGGATTCCAGTGTGGGACAGGGATCCTGGACTGGAGTCTCATGGGACAGGGATTCTGGCATGGGAATGTGATCCTGGTGTGGGACAGGGATCTCAGTGTGCCACTGGGGTTCTGGTGAGGGACAGGGATTCCTGCATGGAAAATCAGGCATCCCTTCATCCATAGGAAAATCTGTTTTCCTTTGGCTCATTTGGAGCCTGATGTCGCTGCCTTTTGTTGGGAAAATGTGGAAAATGCCGACCCCAAACTGACCCCGGGGTCAATTCCATCCTCCCGGCCGTTCCCTCTGGATTATCCCCCGCCAACATTCTGGCCTTTTAAAAACTGGGATATTTCTTCCTCCCCTCCTTGGAAATGCCACCTCCCGCCTCTTTTCCTTGGATTCCCTCCTGTGCTCTCCACGCTCCGGCCTTGGAAGTTCTGGCATCCCTCTACCCTATAAAAACCAGGCCCTGGGATGCTCCTGGCCGGGATAAAAGGCACCAGGGTGGGCTGGAATTTGGAGCAGCCTCTGACAGCTCCGTGACACGAAGCAGGAGCGACCCTGGAATTCCGGAGCGGTTGGAATTCTCCAACCTGCTGGGATGCTGGAGAGAGGAGGCTTCAACCCCTCCAGGCCGTGGTTTCGGGGTGGTCACACCCAGGGCCGAGGTCTGGCTTTCAAGTGTCCGTCTGCTGCAGGGACATGAAAGGAATTCCCAGATTTTTGACAGCTGCTGAAATTCCTTCTGTGGGGTTCCCGGCTGGACTCTGCCCGAGCCGAGGGTTTGTGCTGCCTCTTCCAGCTCGGGGGGAATTTGGGATCATTGTTGCTTCTGGAAGCAAATCCCTCTGCTGGGCAGCTGGCCTGACTCTACAGGTCCCAAGCTTCCAAAGCAGGTTCCTGGGAATTTTTCCTTTCGGGATGGCTGAGCGGAGCTGCTGAGAAGTTTTGTTCCTTGAAGATTTGGGATGCTTGGAAAACGCTTGGCTGTTTCCGAGGTCTGTCTGGGATGCCCTGGGATGGTTGATGGATGGGATTCGGGAATTCTGGGAGACCTGTGGGAATGGCAGGTGGGGAGTGGAGGGATCCCATGGGATGTTCCCTGTGGATGTGGGAATTGGGAGCCCATGCATTGGGAATGGCCTCTAGGGGGGTGGGGATGGGCAGCTCTTGGAATTCTTTGATACCTTCCAGAGGGATGAGGACCCCTCCCACCCCACCCCTGCAGAGCTGCCCCCAGCCCCGGGGACCTGGCCAATGGAATCCAGTGAACTTCCAGCCAGGAAAATTATCCCAGGACTTTGCCATCTTTTTATCCTCCTGCCCCGTTCGTTTGTTGTTCAACTCTTCCAGCCAGCGTTGCAGGAATTGCCGTGGGAAATCTTTCCATGCCTGTGGCAGGAGGAATGGAAGATTTGGGTGTTGGGAGCACGGTGGTGCAGCCTCTGCTGGACACAGCCCCGGCACCCGCTCCAAATTCCCGGGAACAGCAGTGAGCCCTGGGCAGGGAGGAGCACATTCCTGCTGGGATCACAGGCTGTGGGATCCAGGGGCAATTCCTGGTTGGAGAGCTGCTCCCTCTGCCCGTGTCCCACTTCCAGCCTCTGTTCACTCCATTGAAATCCCAGAGAAAGTCAGGAGTTGGAGCTGGGACAATCGGAGCGGGTTCCTTTTGTCCTCCCCTCTGCTCGTCCCGTGTCCGGTGTCCAGCGGAAGGTGAGTGTGGGACTCCTGTCCCTTTCACCATTGCAAGGCCATGGAATCATGGAATGGTTTTGGGTGGGAAGGGACCTTAAAGCTCATCCTTTCCCACGCCATTCCATGGGCAGGGACAGCTCCCACTGTCCCAGG
>VZTR01029986.1:28425-51131 GCA_013400775.1 Chaetops frenatus
TCAGATTCCAGATGTTAAAAATCAAAATAATTATTATGATAAAACACCTCATTCATCCATCTTAGGAATTTCTAGTGCCCACTGTCACAATATCTGGAAGCTGACAATAGTAATGACTTGCCAGAAGGTAGAGGGTCTCAGCAGAAGCTCAGACATGGCAGATTTAAACCTAGCAAGGGGAAATGATTCTTCAAGCAAATTGTAGTTAATTGTGCAACTCTTTGCCACACCATATTTTGGATGGTAAAATGTCACACAGACTTCAGCAGAGATTTTACTAAATCACCAAAAAATTTTTCTTCAGGGATATTAAACTCAGAGAATTCAGAAAGTCCCTAAACTACAAATAATACAGACTTAGAGGATAGATGGGGAGACAGCTCTACATGCTTACTTTGTATTTTTCCTCTGAGCATTGTCTGTTAGTCCCTGAGAGAGACAACATAGTGCACCAGATGGAACTTAGCTCTGACACAGTACAGTTGCTCTTCAGCTCACACAGAAGAGCTCTCTGGCTCTTCAGAGCTAACATTTGGTGTTGTTAAATTTTCTTACTCCTTCCTTAAAGGTGTGTCTTCCAGTATGTTAAAAACTAGTAAATACGTAGCTGCAAACTATTAACTTGACATCCCCGTACTTCATAAAAAACTGTTGATTAGAATCACCTCACATGTAAACACAGGATAAAATGTCACATATCACATACTGTCAAAAGAGCTAAAAAAGTCAGTGAGCTTTCTTTTTGCTATTTGATTCACGTATTTCTTATACTTTCTGCAGTGCAACCACACAGCTCTGAAGTTTTCCAGAAAACCCTGTAAGTTTATTAAATGTGAACATATCCATGTCAATAATGCATTCTCCTAATCCAATCCAATTACAGGTTATCTTGATATTGCATTACATGGATGATTTTGATTCCAAAGTTATGTTCTTTAAATTATGAGATAACAGTCCATCTTATTTTCTAAATTTGTGTGTGTGTGTGTATCTACATGTGTGTGTATAATTATATATATACAAATAATTGCATCCTGTCCATATTTATAGCACTCATTTCTTTCATTCAGAGTGTATTACAGCTACATCAAGTCAATTTAAGGACAGCCTGCTTGAGGTGCCTGTAGGGAAAGAAGACTACCAATAATACCAGTGAAACTGCTGGCAAAGTCTCCATGAGGACAGGATGGAGAACAAATTCCCTTTCTAATTCTGAGAAGCAAAACACTTTTTATAAGAGACAGGGACCTAGGAGTTCAGGAAGGACAAAGCTCTTTTGGCTCAGAAGCAAGCAGTACACTACGATCTCGCCTCCTAAAACGACTAGAGGCGAAGATGCAGTGAAAAGGAAAAGCCTCCACTGCACTGGCTTGTGGAGAAAGAATTAAACTTATGAACTACATGAAAATTAATGTTTTGTGTATACATATATTTTTATGAAAGAACGTATTTTGAAAGTATAGCTACCATTCTAAGTATAATACTGTGAATATTAGCCAATGTAAAGGTCCGTATGGGACAAAGGCTACATGGATTAAGTCATAAAAATCTATGTCTTACATGTCTTATTCACACCTTTTTTAAGTAACTTCATTTGGAATCAATGGCAATACAGGATATTCCAGCAATGAGCCTTCCAGACAACTTATCACCATAGAAAATACTTGGTGGAGATACACTTTGCCCTTTTTCACTTCTAAGTACTTCAAGGCAAAAAACCCCCAACCAAAACTCCATTAATCTAGTTTTAGTTTATTGGCCCAAGTAACACTGAAAGGGTAACTATACGTTGATGAACCAATACCAAATCAATCAATAAATGAATGAAACCAATACCTAAAAACTCTACTAAACACTCAGGAAGTTTAAGATTTGTACATACTATTTTCACCCCAAGATGCATAATTCCTTTAGGAAAATAAATAACTCAGAAGTTTTCATAAACCACTAGCCACCTACAAAATGCTGTTTAAGAAAACAACACCTAACTATACTGCATAATTACCCTTGGCAAAGTGAAGGTTCCCTCAGATGCCAGAAGTCAGTATAGTGTGCAGAAAAGATACACATTCTCCCTTTCATCCTGAAATATAACTGCAGCAGGTACCAAAAAAAGTTGGCAACACCCATTATGACATGACAAGAGAAGAGCATATTTTCTAAACAGCATCCACCAAAGGGATCATTGAATATTCTCATTTGCAAATTAAAGCTGTCCCCAACAGTAGTGGAGGTGATTCTTTATTGGTAAAGGTTACCACCTGTCAGCACCTGTTTTCTGCCTTTTCAGCAAAACCTACTTTGCAAAATGTCAGTTCCCACAGATAGAGTTTGCATCTTTGCTCTTCAGAGTCTCTGAACAAAGTCCCAATTTTTTGTTAAACTTAGTATTTGAAACTACACAGGTTCACATGGATAGTGATGGTAGTCATGTGAGGACTTTAAACTATGCAGAAATAAAAATCATATACTAAAAGGGTATTTTCAGTCATGCCCTCATGGTGTTATCAGAATACCCAGAACTTTGCATATTTTTTTTCTCTCTGAAAGCTGAATTTTGGCGTGGTTAAGGAGACATTTTTTTGAATAAGTAGTCTTTTTATTACTTTAAACAAAACTCATCAAAGTCCCATAATCCAAGGAGAGGCTTTGCAGAAAAGATTTTTCATGCACTTATATAACATTATATGGAACCCTGTTCAGAGGTTCATGGTCAACTTCCTGACAGATTAGCTAAAATACTGCTGGAGCAATCTAGCATATTTTACCAAATTTATGATTGTCAGAGTTACTAGAGGGTTTTGTTTCTTCATCAATGCCAAGCTAGATCTAAAAATGTCTACTACTGCAAAAAATAACTAAAATACAATGACTCAAATCTCTAATATTGTATATTTGTTTCATTCTATTATAGAATTCAGAGAGATCATTTTCATTATTCACTAAAACATGTGGGCATATAATTGTAACACTTTCTGAGAGACTTAGATTCTAGAAGAAGAAAAAACTAATAAATACTAAAAAGTCAGTTTCTAACATAATTTGTTTATTTGGCTTTGCTTGTACTGCTTATAACTACATATTCCATGTTTCTATCTGTAAAATATAGACCAACTTAAATGTGTCAAGGAAAACTTAAGTTGCCATGTGCGTGCCCAGTAAGTCGGACCTAAAGTTCATATCTGTGAGCAGTAAGATCCATTGAATGGGGAAAATCTCATTGGCCTGAATTTCTGCATGTAAGGAAACTACAAAGAAACCTACTCAAGACTTCAAATTCCTTTAAGGTAAGATTTCCACAAAAAAACCTGACATTTCAGGGAAGACACAGACATGCAATAGATCTACAAAAAGTTGCATTTCAATCTCATTTAATATGCTGAGCTGTCATCATGGCTTCTTATTAATCTGTGGAAGATCTGTTTCATGACTGCCAAGAAAGGCCCCAAAAAGTCAAAAGCTGCAAATTCAAAGAGGACAGAGCTAAACAAATTGAATCTTAATATTTTAGATTTAACTTATGATGCCAGAATATCAGGATTTCCAGTTTTTGTAGCATAAATGATAATTATGTCAACACTTGGTAAATATAACTTTTTAAACTGAATATTTATTTTTGTGTTTCAGTGAAAATACATGTGGTCAAGTCATATGAAGACTCAAATATTATGAAACTGAACATACAAAAAAATAATGTTTGCTTGCTATATTAATTGGAAATGGCAACATGTACGTCTATGTAACCACATCTACACATGTGTGTTGCATGTTGAGGTGAGTGGGATGATAAATGTTAGTCTTGTCTTTTTGATCACTGCAAGACAAGGGTATTTGAAGCAAAATATTGGTGATGAAACATCATGATTATCTGCTAAGTATTATGAGCTTATCAAGAAGTATTTATGCCATAAGAAAGTCTCTTTAGCAAAGTTGGTATCATTGAACAACACAAAAATGTGCAAAAAAGATTTTGCTTGGTGGAAATCAGAATAAGACACAGCACATGGAAAAAAAAGCAAATAGCATTAATTGCAGGCAAGTGACTCCCAAAGCATGAATAATCATTGTTTGTTACACGCCTAAATCTGCTTTATAATTTATCATCAAATTATATGTCATCTTCAAGATGATTACAATTTAGAAGGGGATTAAATCTGTTCTTACAATTTACCCAAAGAATTGAATGCTTCTTTTCTGATCAAGCACTGAAAATTTACTGCTGGTTTTTAGAAACACAACAGCTTTGCTTCACCTAACAGAGCTAAACAGCAACACGTTTAAACAAAAAGAAAGCATTGAATATATCCTCTATGTTGCTTAGAATTTAAATCACACCTTTTCCAAGCAAAAGGCAGTTTGTGCACACAGCTAAATAAACTTAACCATATATGATGATAGAAATGTGATGGAATAAATTAAAAATATTTGTTTGATCTCCATCTATGACACAGACTATAAAAAACCTCCCACAACAACAGTTTTTGAGACAGAAATTGCAATACTTTTAGTATTTTTCTAACCAGAATACTAAAATATCCACTGGGAAAGAATTCTCCACCTGGAAAGTATTAAGGATGACCATGATCCACAGCTTATTCAATTCAATGACCACCTTTCCAATACGTCACTGAGTTTTAGGGGGCAAATTTGATGCAGATTTTTGCTGCTTTAAATGTTTAAACATACTGCAGGATTTACACTTATCTGCACACATCAAATGTACATCTAATACCTTAGAAACTCCCAACATATATTCTACAAATATTTTTTCAAACATGTAATACTCTTAATTTTAATACTCTTGTTTTGAAACAGAGATATATAACAGAAAAACAGAAAGCTGAAGTAAATGTTCCTTAAGTATTCCACTTACAGTACAATCTTAATACCAGTTAATAACCCAAGTATTGTTACATAAAAGCTTATGTAATGATGATTGCTCAAGGAAATCAGGCATGGCTTAATGAAAAATGAATTATAACATAATTTCTCTTCTGCACTTTGGACTTCAAGAAGCTATCAATTATCAAGCATAGGACAATTTTTACATTAATGTAAAGGACAGCAACACCATGTTCATTTTCTTTCACTTCAAATTTTCTTACTCGTAAATTAACTTGCATGTTCTAACTTACTTGTAATTAGTGGTGATTTAAAAACATGCACAGTGAGATATGAACTTTTAATCTGAAAATTCAGTTCAGACCCGTATTTAAATGAGTGTTGTGACAGAGTTATGTAGTGGCATTTCCAGTCACTCCACTGCCTTGTCTCATTCCTGAAAGATGTCTAATTCCTACATATAGTGTGATACAGAAGTATAACTCATGGAAGCAATTCTGCTTAAATTGATAGATATGTTATGTTTACAATCGCCTAACATTCCTCAAGTGAGAAATTCCTCGAGTGAGAGCTAGACAATTTATGGATAGTTACTACAGTCTAAAATATCATTCAGTACTTTGTCCTTGAGTATCTGAGACAATATAAATAGTGGTAAAAGCCTAGTGACAGTAGACAAAGGTTGAAAGCAGACTGAGGTTGTTTTATTGTGGTTGGGTTTTCTGACTACATTTTGTTTTAATTTCCAGTGAAGATCATTTGTTCTATTTAAAGCTTATGGACATAGAACTTTTCATTTGTTTCTGTGCTCATTGTTGATGAGACTTTAGGGAGGCTTTTGCCTAAGTATAACCAAGAACTCTGCTTCCTCTGCTGCTGCTGCACCGTTTTTGCTAAATCAAACAGAACAGTTACCCTCAAAAAANAAAGGAAAATAATAAGAAACTCTTCTCCTTGAGTTCAGTTCCCAGTTTTGGGCTCTCCAGTAGATGAAAAATGCTCTAAAGAAACTAGAGTGAGCCTGATAGAACCAATTGAGTTCAGGCTGCAGCATATTATGCACAGGAAGCCAGGTGAACTGTTTCCTATCAACCTAGAGAGGAGAAAGCCCTACATGTACCTAATTACCACCTTCTGCAATGGATCACTACAGACAGACTCAAACTCCTCCCAGAGGCTTACACTGGTAGAACACAAAGCAGTGGTCACAAGTTCCAAGAGAAGAAAGTCCAAGTGGGTATAAGGAAAATATTCTTCACAGTGAGAGCAGTTAAGCCTTGGACCATTTTCCCAGATGGATTGTGGGATTCCCATCTTTGGACATTTTTGAAGGTCTATTGGACAAGGGCCTGAGAAATGAGATCTAGAAGCCAGACCTACTGTCCTCAGAAGATTGGTCCAGATGACCTACAGAGATCCCTTCTTACTTAATTATTCTAATAGGTTGAAAAAGTTCAAAGTGAAAGTTTTGTACATAGTTTATAATATGAATAAATAAAACAATGAAAACTCCTTATTAAGTAAGACTAAATTCTGTGTTTTTAAGTAGGTAAGAGAAAATCCTGAGAACAAGAAACAACTTTCATCTTAAAAACTTATTTACTTTAATTTCATTAGTTTATTTCGGCATCATATTATTATTTTACCTGAGTTCTGCCATGTTCATTTTAAAGGAGTAGTAACATAAAGGCATTTGGTTGAAACAAATATTCAATAACTATAAAATACCAAACTAATGAAAAAGCAGAAGACACCAGTATCTTTGATTTTTGGGTACTGTTGGCCCTCCCTTTATCTCAGTTCCTGCAGACAGGAACAATTTTATCAATGTCCCTCATTTTCCTTCCTTCCTTCTATCTCAAAAAACCTCAGTTCACTGATATTAAAAAAACTAAATTAACACAGTTCTGGCAAAACCAATTCCCCACAACTCCCTAAATTATATTGAAGATAAAAAGAAGGAAGAACTTAATTTCAAGGATCTGAAAAAAAAGTTTTCAGGACAATCTGTCTTCACAGAGAGTCAGTTTTCAGGCATCTTCTAACACTTGGAGGTTAGACTAAGGTTTCTTTTAATTAAAATAAACAAAGTATCTCAGTATGACAGTTTTTCTTTATGTCTTTGCCAGATTTGTGGAACAAATCCAAATTGGTAATGCCTCATCTTTAAAAAACAAAATTGATTTCCAAATGTGCATGTAGCTGTTTTTGGGAGATCAGTGCAGGCAAGTTTCTTTAGAAATTTCAGAAGATTTCCTACAGAAAAAAAAGTAAATATATTTTCTTGTTTTGACAAAGATCTTGAAATATATTTAGAATTTCACAATAAACACCATAACAGATAAGTGGCACAAAGATATTCTGAATCAAAGCTGTAAAGCTGTCAAACTGTAACTTAAATTAAGCAGCTTTCTTGAACAATTCTAAATTGCACAATTTAAGTCAAAACAAACACAAGCAATAGTCATTTGAGAAGAAATATCAATGACACTTTTCACTTTTTAATGCCTCATAATTGTGCTCATTTCGAGAAAGAACAGTTAGCATTACGAATTTCTCAATTTAGGGGCAGTTTAAGCTGCATTTATTTCAAGCTGACATCTGAAACAACATGTCCTTTTGCTATACATAGATTCTACAAGTGTTTGCAATGCATGTGAGCCAAACCACTACTTTCAACACTATGTGACAAATATATCCAGGTACTAAATGAATAATTTTTAATAAAAATATTTTTACTACATTTTCCGTAAGAATACACAGAAGAAAAAGCCCTCACAAAACCAGATGAAAGTAAACTGAAGTACTTTCTATATTACAGATGCTAATTCTTAGGATAAATATAGCATATGAGAAGAAACCAGAACCTGCAGCAATGGAAGCATTATCCCCAGAGCCATCAGATTTTTCAAAAGATCACAGGTGATTGCCATTAGGTTTATAAACAGCTGAGCTATTTCTTACTTGCATGAGAAAACTGAAGAGAAAATATTTTCAAATGTTATTCTTTAATAAATCAAGAAATCTAATACCAAAGCACTGGCCATATTAGAATTGAAAACTCAACTAATTCAAAACAGTTAACATTTTCTACTTAATTTCTGATTGCATAAATAGTAATAATACTAATATTTGAAACATTTTAAGAGAAACCTTGTTTAGTTGTGAGTCTAAAGCAAGGCTTAATCATTAGTAAACTGTTAAAGCAGGATGTAATTTATTTTCTCTGTTTTTGATAGAGTAACAGAATTAGTGCTGCTTTTTAAACATCAAGTTGACTCTGCCCACAAACATTATCAAGAATATATATTTAAAATCAAAAGGAAAAGAAACAATGTAAGAGATGACTCAAGGATAGAAAAAAAAAGTAATAAAGTTCAAGCAAATCACATGCTTATAATGGTTTGCAGAGGCTGGCACTTTTGACTGAAGAAGCAAATTAAATAAACTAATGTCTGGTGCCTCTGAAGCCACAGGCAAGATGACAATGTAACTGGACTACAGAAAGAGAACTAGTGGCCCAACATCAAAGAAAACTCACTTAAAAAGGGAAAAAAAAAAAGCAAAAAGAAACAGAGAAAAGAAAGTTGCATCCAATTTCCATCCATCCAAGAACAAACTAGAAAGATTTTAGAATCCTGAGCATTGCATTTCTGGTTTTAGTTTAAAAAACGTCCAACAACTTTTTTTTCCTGAGCAATCCTGAATTTTCTCAGGACTGTAAGAATGCATGACAAAGAGCCTCAAAATGTTATTGAACTATTTAATCAACATTTTCCTGCTACTTTCTTTTCCCTGGCAATACACACACAAAAGCTGTTCCTTTAATAAAGTGACTCCAACAACAGAAATGTGTGTATTTACAAGAGCTTCTTCTCTGAAAGAAACAAACAATGAAGGACATTTTGCTGTGAAAAACTGTGGTCTTTGAGAGATACAGGGTCATTCTTATTATCCCATGATGGAAAGGAAAATGATTTCATTAACCATCGAGTGAAATAAATTTCAGGCCCAGTTCAGGAGTCCATTAGCCAAGGAACATCATAACTCCGAAGATATTTTGAAAAATATATTTTTGTCTAAAAAGAAGTAAAAAATTAATGAAGTGGATAAAAACATGAATGTACTTCAGTTATTGTGTACTCTATTATAAAAACACAAGTAAAATTACCCTTCAGTATTATCAGCAAGAACACCAACAATTTATAATACAAGCTTTACCACATTATAACACTCAGAGACAAAATCTTGATTTCATTAAGAATGGTTTTACAAGTCAATTTTAGCATTAAAGACTCAGCTATTTAGAGTAAATTGTATGCCTAAACACCATTGATTTTAATAGCATTTAAGTACTTAAAAGTATCTAAACCCCAAAACTAAAGCCTAGATAATGGAGAAAATTAATACATAAAACAAGTCTTCTATCAGCTAACACTAAACTATAGGAAAAGATTAGCCTTGCTACTCAGAGCACTGTATAGATGAACTCTTCAACTGGAAAACATTTCCATATTCTAGCAAAGCATTCCAAAGGGGAAAAAAAAAGTACCCAGTTTCTTGCTGGTTAATTTTGATACTCTAAGCTTTTGTTGAGGATAATTAAGTCCATAGTATGTAATAATGAAATTTTTAACACTTCTCTTTCCAAACACGCTCAAATTAGGCAAAGATTATTTTTTTCTGCACTCTACATTAAACCCAGAAATATTTAAAATTAAGTGTATGTGTTAATCTGAAGCTATATGTGATAATGTCAGATACACAAAAAATATCGTTTGGATGAAAAAATAACAAGTATTATTTTTATGTCTTTTTAGCTTATTCTAATGAAATTTCAAATTCATTGGCTCTTCATTTTCACTGTCAGTTACCTTTCTACTTAATGTGTGACTTTAGAGAAGAAGATAGGAGGGGTGGGGAGAAATAAAATGAAAATAAAGAGAGAGAGATATTTTTCTTCCATGTAACAACTTGAGAAAGACCTAGTGTCCAGCTGAAGATGTTTGTTTTCCTACAGTGATAAAGACAGGACTGTGCAATAAACTGAGGAATAACTTGCAGAACCATAGCTTAAACCAAGAGATGGGTCACACAATGAATGAGAAAGAAAGTTGGCACTTGAAGTAATACTTCCCAACTCACTACATGTTTGGATTTTGAGCAGTAGGTTTGATAAACAAGCAAACACTATGCAGAAATTCTGCTTCCTCCAGCATGGGATTTTCTCCCACACTAAAACCAGTACAAACGTCAGCAACGAGGACAGTAAACTGAGCAAAGAGAACGGCATAAAATCCATTTCCCATTTGAAAATCCACCTGTTTCAGAGCAGCATTCAATCCACACAATAAATGCAGAAGTCTTCATCAGTCTTAAATATTTGCCCTTGCAAACTGTCATATATAAGCATTATTTGATTATGAAAATGGAAGAGAAAAAAAAAATACCACAAGCACCGCCTTACATGTTGAGACAAAAGTAATATGGAAAAGATTTAGGAATATCTCCACAGATATTAATGAGAGCCCCTAGCTCAAAGAAAATTATATAGGGGGATAAAATTTTCATTAGGTTTGCCTTTACATGAAACTGTATAGGGAATATCTTTCTAAGGCAATGAAGTCAGCTTATATTACAGACAAAAAAAAAAAAAAAAGAATTGGGCATGGATTTCTATGGCTATACAACAAAAGAGGCAACAGTAGCATTGCTATTTTGAGTCAAAAATGGAACCTTAGTATGCATAAAATTCGCAGGGGGTTGTAGATCTCCTGGATTCAGACATGTCACTACTTAGTAAATTAGAACATCAATCCACTTTTACAACAATGAGACAAAGACTTGACAGCTCTCCTCCAAGTAATACAACAAAAGCAGAAATAGCTTTTCCCTGGTTACTTGCAAGTTCAACAACATACCATTCTGCTACTGGTTTGGCAATGCTGTCAAAAATCACATCTTGTTTTGCCTCTTGATCAAAAATTTTCTGAAATCTGAAAATATTAAGCAAATAATAATTGCTTAGAATGTTAAAACAGTACTTGATTCATACATTTTTGTTTGTGTTTGTAATAGTCAATGTTTACATCATTAGGCTTACATAACTTAGCACAATGTTTTCCCTGTAGTCTTAACCACAGCTTGCTGTTGTGCTATTGTACATAAATAGGCTGTAGACAGAGCTGCTTTGACAAGATCTGTACAATAAAATCCTCTGATAAAATGTGGCTTAGAAAAAAAATAAACCGTATTTTAAATCCATCAGGAGAATTAGTGCTTGTAACTGGCACCACACTGAATCCTGGATAAATAGATTACACTATAACCAAATACAGCATCCCACCAGTACAGCCACGCTCACAATTTTTCTAGCCATTTACTTAATTCTGCTGCACAATTACTATAGGTGACAATGAGATTTTTAATTCATTATTTTTTGTCACTTTCTATATAAAATATCTGCAGTTATTTTACAGAACCAGAATTCTTGAGGTTGGAAGGGACCATTTGCTCCAATCCTCCTGCTGAGTTTGCATAACTTTCTTTTCATGTGGATGGACTGTTCTGGAGCTTGGAGAAGGTAATCCTTGAAAATCAGCCAGTTTTCCTGGACATCTCTCCAGGACTGTGTCTCAGAGGATTCTTTCAAGGAGATCCATGAACAAACCAAAGTCTGCATTTATGAAGTCCAGGGTTGTGATCCTACTTTTTGCCTTACCAGCTTCTCTCAATATTCTGAATTTCATTATCTCATGGCCACTGCAGTAAAAGCTACCTCCAGGCTTAATACCCCTCAACAGTTCATCCACGTTTGCAAATATCCTGATTGGCCTAACTGTATGTTAGAAAGTCGTCATCCACACATTCCAGCAGCCTCCTCTACTGCTGGTACCCTGTTGTGTTGCCCCCCAATTTGGAACTTTATACTCCCACAGAACTTCCCAGGGTGTGTAGAAAGGCACTATGCTGACCCATGCAGTGGGAACAGTATCACAGACAAATGCAATACACAAAACATAAAAGCATTTATTCTATACTGCTAACCAGTCAAGTAACTCAAACAATTATTCTTGCATTGTCTTAAAGATAGTAAGGCATAGGGTTTCCCAAAATCCATCTCTACAGAGTTTCTAATAAAGTCAGACAAAAATATCAGCATTCATTAAGTCAGGCTTGGCCATCTACAGCCCAAGATAGTGGTGCATATGAATCTATTTGGAGAGGGCAGCTCCTCTCTTCACAAGCAGATTACCTTAGCTGATGGAAAATGACATCACTCTGAGCTGCAGCTGTTTATGTGGAGCTTTCTTTCTTAATAGCATAGAGAAACAAAATACTTGTTGTTTATTATAAAAAAATAAAGCATATCCAAATTGGAAAAAGACAGTCTCAACTTTATCATTAGAGGTGATTATATATCTAGCTTTATTCATCATCAAAATTTTAAAGTGTTGCCTCACTTTTCTGTTGAAGTAGTAAAAATGTTTGATATTGCTGTACTGAAAGTTCCTAAAAATATGTATATTCTACAACCAAGGATTTTTTCTTTCAAAAATTTCTGTTTTTCTTTACCTTGCTTTGGCTATGTCTGAAACACAGTTTCTAAACAGAGTATTTTACATCAAGACTTCTTTAGCTAGCCTATGACAACTCATTAGATCACAAGAGAACATAAAATCCTCAGTCTTCATACACAAATTCAAAACAAAGTGCAAATATAGAAGAACTGATAAATGAATCTTTAAAATGAAACTTAGAAATGCATAATGACTTGCAATGGACAATTTTATCCAATGTTATTAGACCTATCGTGGTGAAGAGCATATGATGAAGTATTCCTCTTGTTAGGGGAATTACATAAAAATAAACCCATCTATACCACAATTTATTTTAAAATTAGACTTTTCCTGATTCTATATATCTGTATCACTACACATAATGTTGTCATTCACTAAAGGCAGCAGGTACAAGGACAAGGCTTCTACTCACTTGAACTTGTAGCTTTCTCGTTTATTATTGATGAACCCATCTGCTAAGTCACGTGGCACAGTAATCTCCAGACTGGGCAGAGGTTCCTCATCATCAACTGAATAACTCTAATAAAGATGGATACAAATTAATAAAATAACTTCATTAATAGAACAGCATTACCCTTAAATATAACACTTACCTAAGCGTAGCACCTGTAATTGTCTAGAGAAAAACTTTTTACAAATTGCACTAAAGATGTGAGCAAAACTTCCTTAACTACTATAAAACAAAACCAGCTCGTAACAGCATTATCCTGCTACCATGTAAACACTACAACAATGTTTGAAACAAAAGCGTAGCCTCTTTGACATACTTTGCTTACTAAATCACTTTAAAGTCTGTGATGTTACGAAAAAACCAAAGAACAGCCCCCAGTGCAAACCTCTCCAAAAAAGTCTGGAAGAACACATCAGGAAAGGCTACAAGACAAAACAAAGGCTGCGACTAGAAGAGCTGGTTTAAAACGAGAAGGCATTTAAGAGATCTAAATGCACGGTTCCTGAGGAACACTTTCATTATCTTCATTATCGCTTGGGAGGGCAGCCGTACACTGGAAGCAAAGCGTTCCCCTCCCTTGCTCAGCACACTCTTGAGCCGCGCAAACCCAGTGACGCGTGTCAAGTGTTTTCCTGCCGACGACCCTTTCTCTAAGAAGGCTGGAAGTTCCTCAGCCACTTCCCCAACAGTTACAGCCTGAACTTCTCTACTTTGTGTTTTTATGAACTTCCCAAGGCTTCGGAGAGCAGGAGCTTTTCGCCACACATCAGCCCGAGCCTCTTGAAGCTGGAGGGGCCCCGCCCCGCCGCACCCCGCTGCCCCCACCAAAGCGGGGAACGCGGGTCCCGGGGCAGCCCTTGGCTCTCCCCGGCATCCCCAGTGCACCCCCGAGCCATAGCTGCCGGCCTACCCCCGCCTGCTGCCGCCTGCCCGGCGGCTTCACCCGCGCGTACACCCGGATTGCCTCCTTCGCCATCGCCGCCATCGCCGCCGCCGGGCCCCGGCAACCGTAGCCGGGCACGCGCCGCCACACGCCCCGCGGCGGGAGCGGCTCCCGGCCCTCANTAGGTGTCCCCCTGCCGCGCCACGGCTCCCCGCCAGCTGTGCTCCCCGGGGCCGGAGCTACGCGGCGGCCAGCGAAGGGAGCTCCACACGCTGCCCAGCCCAGAGGTGCGGGGCGCGGGGGGCGTGCGGAGTGCTCCGGGGATTCCCCGCCTGATCTCCTGTGCCGCTCCGGTTTGTCCGCAGGGATGTCCCGGCTCAGCCCACCCGTGTAAAGCTCCAGAGAAGGTCTTTTGCCTTTACGCAGTTGAAACACCATGCAGAGAAATACAAAGATTACAGCCACTGAGGGTATCTACTCCTTAATCCTAATATAAAAATGATTGGGAAAAAAAACCTGCTAGTGTAAAAAGATGTTGTCTTGCTATGAGAGCTAAACTTAGAGAGCAGAACCCCATTAATAGCAGAACCCCGTTATTCTGTGAAGTGGTTACTGAAGAGTCCCTCAAACAACAAGATAGT
Organism: Chaetops frenatus; assembly: GCA_013400775.1. Taxonomy (NCBI): domain Eukaryota; kingdom Metazoa; phylum Chordata; class Aves; order Passeriformes; family Picathartidae; genus Chaetops; species Chaetops frenatus. The sequence goes on from VZTR01029986.1 coordinate 42,823, forward strand.
ATTTTGGCCTTAATTTTGGTGGGATGTAGTGGTAGGGATCAGATTACAGTGATTGCAAGCACACTAATTTAAATTAAGTGGAAAATCAGGGACTTGATTGCGGAGGAGGATAGAAATTTCTCTAGTTCAGATATGGTAAATGTTGAACTTGTACTCTGAATAGGAAAAATAATAGGCAAAAGATGTTTGGTCTCAGCTGAGCAAATAACTGTCTCAGAAAGCATATGAGCCATAAGTAGTGAGCCTTCAGGGAATAAAATAGAAAAGGACTAATCATCATCTAAAGTCAAGCACAAAAAGTCAAAGGGGTAAAAATGAAAACAAATGGAAGATATTACTTGGTGATTAAATAAAGAGTGAAGAAAAAGCAGAACATTTGAATGGGATAATGGAATAAATAGTAATTACCTTCTCAACATTGCTCCAAAATTACAAAAAAAGTTTGTCTCTTGTCAATAGGAATGGGGCTGTTGAAGGTGATATTAGAAGCAGAAGTGACCGAAGGAAAGGAAGCAACTGCAGCCAAGAAGGAAGCAAAATTCAGTGTTCAATGAATTTAGACTAAGTGATCAGGATTTGGGAGGGAAGCATAAATAATTTCAGTTCCAGAGTGCTGAAAGAATTGTGATGTTTAATTAAAGTTTCAGGAATTGAAATGTTGGTTTGCTTGGTTTGGAGTTGAAATGATGCAGGACAGTACAGTATCTTTTATTTCTATGCTGAAAACTGCAAATTTAATAGTCAACTGTGTTATTTAGCATCTTAGCTGGATTGTGAATTAGTTGGGCAGCAGACATTATAATATTGCTGTTAATTGTGAGGAAAACCATTTTGTGACTGCCCAGTGTTCAGTAGCTGGAGTATGGAGCTCGGTGAAGGACACTATTGCTTCTGGGGCCAAGCCTGCTCTGCAAATGGTTTAGGTGCTTTTCTTCAACCTGAAGCCTGAGCTGTAAACTCTGAGCCAGTGGCACAGTGAAGAGACAGTCTTTTATTACAGGATGGTCTGAATATGCAGTGGCACAGAGAAGCCAAAGGGTAAGATTAGACTCAAGGTACTTCCAGAATAAAAGCATGGACTGGATTTCTGATAGGGGAAAAGGAATCCTGGGCCACCTGCAGAATGATCACTTGCATAGCAAGGGAAGAATAAAGATAACAGAAAGGACACTAATGTACCTTTTCTTTTACGCAGCTCTCCTTGCAGAAATGCTGGTGTGTGCTCCATTATATATTGCTTTCAAGGATGGGCTTCCAAGAAAAGCCTGAAGGTGACAGCTAACTGAAAATGTACAGGTCTAGAGATTAAATCTTATGCTGGAGGCATGAAAAGTTTTGATTTGCTTTAAATTTACTGTTTGAGACCTTCTTTTTTATTCCCTGGGAAATCAGCTTGTACTTGAGGAGTTTTCAGTACTTACATTTATGTTAAACCTCAAAGATGTGTCAACTTTCTTCAGCTCCAGCATTTGAGGAAGTGCACCACACAACACAAGCAACCTATAGGTTTGAAATAATTATATGAGAATATGAGTTACAGGATATGACAATTCCATGTTTTAAAAAGGTCAGCCATTACATTCTGAAGTAATAGCGCATCACAACGAATCGTCTACCTTTACCGTTGTAGTTTTTCTTCCCATTAGAAAAATAATATGGATGATAATATATACTGGACCTGGCAATTCAAGGACTTGTGCTCCATTATGTCACCTAGCAACTTACTATGCTTCCAAATAAACAGCCTTGCAAGTTTTATACTAGCCCAAACTTTCAAGTCCTCTCTTTTTTTCCCCCCAAAGTTTTATTTTTCATAGACTTTACTTATTCTTGGCAACTATCATGCCATTTGGCTGAGATAATGATTAGAAGTTACAGCATTAAAATCTTTCCATAGATCAACTGGGCAGGATGAAGGGCCAAAACTCTCGACAAAGCCTGAGTTTGTCTCATCATCCAACTCATGAAAACATTAATGCCAAATATGTATCTTCTACATGACCAGAAACACTTCTTAAATGACCAGAAATTAAAGTTTGAAACGTGGCCTAAATTTAGGTACAATATCTGTTGAGTTTGTTATGCGAGTACTTCCAGAAATAGTACAACCTTTATAGTCAAAGGTGTGGTCATACAGAAAATTAGGTTCCTGTATTTGAATGGAATGTGAAAAAGTTGAGGCAATATTTTTTTGTATTTCAAATATCCCAAAGCCCTATAACCCTGTTTTTTGTCTGCTATGTGTTCAGTATTAATATGTTTAATGCTGTCATGTAGACAAAACTGCCTTTTTCAGCTATTAATAGTCCAACCTTGTGAGAAGGACAGAGATGTTTTCCTCTTTTAGGTTACTGTTGAAATCTGTTTCTTAGGAAACAGGGCTACATCTTCATGTATGTAAGAAAAACATTTAGAAAGTTCTTTAAAATGTCACTGTTCTCACATTCTTATCCAATACATTTATACGTGCCCTAAAAATCTATGTCTTGGTAGACTCAGTCAAACTAGAAAATCTGAAAATGTCCTCCTTAGGGCCTATGTATATGCATAATTATATGTCTTTAATTGCTTGACTCCTTTAGAGTGAACAAAAATTCTGTGGAGAAATTTAGGGATTCTTGGGACTCTGGCTGCAACAGACAACAAATCTTTTTTTCAAGTTAAGCATTTGGGTTTTTTCTGGTTTGGGGGCTTGGGGGATGGGGGGGTTTCATCTTCTAAATGGTAAAATGGATCATTTGTTGCAAACTAGCGTGACAAGTGTTAACAGGAGACAAACACACTTCTAATGCATTGCAAATGTTATCTGCCCAATGCTCTCTACCTCCTTCCCACATTTATCTTTAACATTATAGTTCTTCTTATTGTTATGCTATTGTCCATTTTTGATTTGTCTCTGGCTAAGGGGAGATAAAATTCTAGGTGACCATGAATAGAAAAGTCCGTAGGGTTTGGGCTTTTTAATCTGAAAAGTGGTGAGAAATTTAGAATCTTAGGTTCATTTCTGCTCAATGAATAATTTCTTTTGTAGTCATGGTATAACTAGATTGTGTATGCTCTTTTTTGAAGAGGACTAAAATTTCATCACCTTCATATAAAAGCCAATTATTAGATACAATTTATTTATAATAAATCTTAAAGTGAAGCCATGGATTAGAAGTTTTGTGGGGCACTGTGTAAATTTAGAGGTGCACCAAACAGCTCTTGGTAAGTTTAGTACACCTGGTAATGCTGGAAAAGAGGAAAATAAATAGAAATCATGTCGGTAATACTAGCACAGTAGTCAGAGGTTAGGATTTTCCTAACAAGCTGTTGCAGTAAAGAGAATTTAAAGAAAGAGCATTATATAATATTACAGATCTTTGCAGAGCTCTTTTGGGGAATGAAACTAGAGTCATAGAAAGCAGGGAAAAGTATGTTTGAAAGTGTAAAATGAAGCTGATATGGTTGATAGATCACAGACAGAAACCTATCTAGAAGTTGGTCATGAATAAGGTGTTACAGTATGGACAAGGACCTTAAAGACAAACAAAGTAATGTAGTAAAGACATGAGAGTTTCTGGAGAAGGCACAGTTGCTGACAGCATTATCAGAGTGATAACTGAAAGGATGATAATAAACAACAACATTCAGAGAGTCTGTGTGTGGAGTGGGGTGAGAGGGGAGGGTAGAGAAGCTCTCCATCATTGACGACAGATGTGGGCAAAATACAACAGTGGGATGGAAGGTGATTACAGCCATGGAGTAAAATTCAGTTTTGTAGCTCAAAAGGGTAAGGATAAAGGTCGTGATGTCACACAATTACTGGTAAGTGAAAATAGAGAACATGATGCAGGGAGCTATAGTGCAGGAGTCTCTACAATATAAGTACAAAGGAGAACTCCAGCCAGTAAAAATAAAGTTCATGGTTGAGGTAGTGTAAAAATGAAAAGGAGAAACTGAAATGAAGTGTTACTTTGGAGGCAAAGGGAAACAGAGGTTGCAAACGTCTGGGTTTTTTTTTTTCTCAGCCTTTTTATTTGGATGGAACAGATGGAAGTATGGAGCTAGTGTGAGGAAAGTGAATAGACACAGAAGAGTAATTAAGGAAAATACAGAAGGAGAACAGTTGATCTTATAAGAAGATCATAAGAATAAAGATTAGGATGGGGTGACCAGTACTTAAGTGGGAGAGCAGATGAGAAATGCTTTTACAGAATGGTGAAGGGAATTGCACAAGAAAAGATGGACGTCTGTGAGGAAGCAAAAATTTTGCATCTTAGTCTAAGTAGCATAGCATACCTGAAACTGAGGGAAATTTTACTACCCAGGTTCACTGATATCAGGAAACTGCCATTCTTAATGTTTGCACAGGCTTACACTTGGATGCTTCAACTTGGATGTAATAATGTGCTGCAGGCACCTGTGCCAGACATTAACATGTTTAGAGTTGGTACCTGCCTTTTTCTTCAAGAAGAAAATTAGGCCATGGAATAATTAAACAATGTGTCCAATTTTGCAAGCACAACCTGCAGTGAAGTCAGAGAAAATGGTTTCTTATGCAGTGAGGCACTAGATGCCTTAAAATACTAAGACCAACCTTCCCACTAACGTTTTATATGTATTTGTGCCTTGTTGTAAACAGGATAACACTGGTTTTCCCCATACAATTCTGTGAATTAAGAAATTAAGATATACTCTTGAACTGTTTTAAATCAAATAGAATAGCCATCATGTAAGCACATTGCAACAGTATTTTAAATCCTCCATTTTCTAGATATTTTCAGGTAATGAATGGAAAAAGGTTTTGTTTAGTTGTTTTGGTTTTGTTTGTTTAGTTGGTTGGTTTTGGTTTTGTTTTGTTTTTTAATATTCCATTTTTAGTTTAGAATAAACCAACTACTATTGCTTATTCAACTAGTATTGCAAATACAGCCTGGTCCAGGGGAATATATCCCTGCCCAGGGCAGGGAGGTTGGAACTAGATGATCTTTAAAGTTCCTCAGCCATTCTATGATTATAAGTCTCAAATGCCAGATACTTTTAAGGCTGTGTGATTTTGTCACATGTTGATGTTCTGCATCTGCATTTGAAAAATCTTATAAACGGGCAAGAGTTGGTATCCAGGGACTGCCGACATCAGTTATTTGCCAGTGTGAAGAGGCAGACCTCCTGTCTGAGTAACTATATTAGAATACAAAATGTTCATTTACATGGTGTTGATCTATCTCCAGCTTAGCCATGGATTGTGTATTTAGTTGTTGTTTAGACTTCCCAAGTATTTTTCACTTAAGGATCTCCAAGACTGCAGTGAACAGTTGCAGCTCTTACGCATGTGGAATTAAATCCTCATCAAATTAAAGCTGTGTCTCAGGCTCTAATTTTATGTGCACAAGTGACAATATGCATTTTACCTGCTTTTCACACATGACTGAAGAGCACAGAGGAAACGTAAACCAGCCAAAGGTGAAAACAGAATAAATCCCCTTTCCTAAGTTGGTAACTCTACTGCATTTTATGTCCATTATTTCTTCTCCAAATTAAAGTCTTATTGTAAGCATTGTCAGGAGTTTTAATCTTTCACAGGTTGTTTATAAACAAGGTGATGAGTTATAAATTCACATATTTAAATTTCATGTACTGTGGATCCTTGATTCAGAAAGTTACCTTCCTAAAGCTCTTGGTGGTAATTTGACAGACAAATATACGCGAGCAGCAATTTTTTAGATTAAGTCATTGTTAAGTTAATAGTATATCTTTTACTGGAGAACTGTTGACAAAATCAGGACCTATTCTTTCAAGTTTGCATTATTCTGTGACCCATGGGAGTGGTCAGTGGTTTGCACACACTCCAGTAAGAATTTTCCAGAGGTAAATAAGCATGAAGCACAAGATATGATATTTGAAAACACAGGTATATCAGATTGTCGACATGAATAATGATTTTCAGGCAGTAAATAAATTAATTTCTGAGACTTTCTTCAGAACTTTTTTTTCTTGCAAATGACTAGAACATAGACACTTTTAAAACAACAGATAAGATTGTGAACAGTTATTGTCCTTTAAAAGGCTATGATTTTATGAACTAACAAAAAACACTTTGCATTTTATAAATCTAGTAGGATATGTAAGGACTCCATTACATTTGCAGAGGTCAATTCTAATCCTCTGAGATGCATGAATAAGAAATGTGACTTGAAAAACAAAAGAAGCAACCCCGAATCTCTGTCTACTACCTACATTCAGATAAATAATAACTTTTTCACTAATGAACAGACATCCAGATAGATAAAGTAGGACCAAACTTTCTTCAGTGGGATGATCCAAAAGCCTTCCCTGAGATGCAGCTCTCCTTCTGGGTGAGTCACATGGCTAGTTCAGTAACTAAATTTTTACCAGTAATGTAACATTTCCTTTTCAGTGGAGCTTGTATTATTTGCAGTTTCCATTGAACGGCTTATTAGAAAAGTCACATAAGTAAAACATGCAATCTGCTGCCAATCATGAGCTACAAAAGGATGAAACATCTTTGGAAGATGGTAGTGTTATTTTTGGCTCATATTTAATTGTTTAAGGACAGATATGAATTTAATCCAGAGGAGCAGTTTAAGTATGCAAATTTTTATCTGCTTTTGTTAATAGTTATCAACTGTTTTGAATTCTTGTTTTACAGTTTTGATAGATTTGCATGCCTGCATACGGCTTGCCTAGGTCCCATTGTATGCCAAAGCACCTCCAGAATTTTAATCCCCCATTGCTGAAGTGAACATGGTTTGGATGTAGGCCAAATGATGGCTGCAGAAGGAAAATGGGAAGAAGGATTGTATAACATCTCAGAAAACAGCTAGACTGTCTGGTAAGCAGTTCTTTAGATTATGTATTGGAGTTTCAGAATAGTGATGAGTAAAAATGAATCATGTTGGATCAAGGGACGTAAATATAATTGTTTTGCATCACAATTGTTAACCAATTTGTACAGTTTCTGAAATATTTTTCTTAGCATTTTAAAGCCTCCAGATGCCAAGTGTGTATCATGATTTTCTTCAGGTGCACATAAAATTACTTAATGAATATTGGCTTGCAGGATTATTATCCTTCCAGCTAATTCCCAATCCAACTCAACTTGCCTTTTCCTGGGCTTCTTGCCACATTCCAGTTTTCCCTATGCTGTTGATGTTATGTAGGACTGAAATGTGGTATTATCTACAGTTCATAAAAGAATCACGTGTCTTAAGCTGGTGTGTTCATCTATTATTAATGGACAGTAAATGCAAACATGAGCTTACAAAAGGCAAGGGATAAACACATTTAAGTCAGATCAGTTCCCAGAGAAATAATTTCAAAACTTGTCAAACAATGCTCGAAACATGGAAGAATAATGATTTCCCATAGATTCATTGTATATATTCTGGCATTGTAACCTTTCCTTTATACAATATTTTTATAAAACTTGAATAGTAATTTCCATTGGAAGATCTCAAAGAGATTTACAGACTAACAAAATCTGACTTGTAACACTAGTGTGAAGAAAAGAAGCTGGTTTAGCTATTTGTTGTAAAAAAACATCTTTGCCACAGTTAGCTGCTTTATTCTCTTCTGCCAGCACTAAGGTTCACAAAATACTTCATTCACCAATTTCTAATCATCCTTCTGCGTTTGGATTCCTTTTACACTCCCTAATTTCTGGAGATGCTCGTGGCTAACCACTCAGATAAGTTAATTACCCTCAGAGGGCTTGATTCTATGTGGAAGAAGCTGCTCGCTTGTGATCCCCACAGCTGCTTCCAAACATTACTGCTCTCCACTGGTCCTGGGCTTCTGGAATGACTTCAGAGGGCTACTATGGCTAGTTGTAATATAGAGCCCTTTTCGTCAGGAGGAAGCAGAAGTGCCTTATTCCAGTTTTTTCAAGTAAGCCAGGCTTTGATGCCAGTCCTTTGTTGGTAGTCCTGTGGTTGTGATTCACTGGTCAACAGTACCCACAAAACCCAATCTCTTCCTGAAGGTTCACAGGCCCTTCCATACCTTCCAGCCCTCAATTAATTTTTCAAATGATTTAAGCTGGTGTAATTTTAATCTAATCATATGTTCAAGGCTTTAGAAATTCTCTCTTCCTCCAAACACATAATACTATTATAAACTCATATTATTATAATACTTATATACAACATGATATTGCATGATTTTATATGTCAGCTAGACACTATTGAGTATTCAGAAGCTTGAAGAATTTCTCTTATGAGCAAATTGTGTTTTCATGTCTTGACAAACTTGATCAAGGGCAATTAAATTGTTATCCCTTCCTGGATCTGCCAAATTAATGGCAGGGG
>VZTR01029996.1:0-37622 GCA_013400775.1 Chaetops frenatus
GGTAGCCACTTCAGGCACCACTGCTGTGCCAAAAGTGCACAATGGTGCTTTAGACAACATATTTTTTAGACTAAGCCATCACAGTGAGCATGTCATTCAGTGTAAGTACTGCAAATGCCCTGCAGCATTTAAACATTTCCGGTAACTGCAGCTACCAGCAGTCCAGACTTCTCTTTGATAGTAGCTGAAATTACGAATACTTTTACATTACTTAACATCAATCTCTGCTGGGTAATACTTGGTTTAACCATTGGCATATTGTTCCAGGTAGCAGCACATTGTGACAGATCAGTGAAACTATAAAAGCAGTCAAGAAGGATAGTTAGCTAGGGGGTAATTAACTGATTTTATTTTGGTAACAAACATGTTTAGTTGAATAAATAAAAGAGGGTAGAAATAACCTAACTTGTTTCTCTCCAAGGAACAGTGTAAAGGCTGATGATGCATTTGGTGCTGGGCAGACTATAGAATGAATCTATAAGAAAAGTAACTCCTTGGTCACAGGATCCTCACATTCTAGGGAGAAAATACTGTGAGTGAATCATCTATTTAATGTAGCAAGCAAGGGTGCAGAAAAAAACATGAAGCTTAAGGACAGCAAATTCAAACTGAAAACAAGACATAGGTTGTTCTGGTTGGAGTGATTGAAACAAACTATCAGGTGGAGTGATAGATTATCTGTCTTTAAATGATCTCCAGAGCAGGCATGTTCTCTGAAGATGTGTCATTTTTTCCAATGACAAGTTACTCAGAGAGCAGTTTGAAGAGCAGTAGCTGGTGAGCTACAGATCCCCTCTGGCCCCACACTCTCTAAACATGGTACACTGCCACAGATCTTACAGGCAAGGCACAAAATACAAAGATGCCACAGCTTTCTTTTGCCAGTTACAGGAGAGAAGAGGAACAGTAAGGGCCACAGTGCAAATGGAAGACTGAGAGAAGTGAAACACCTGTGCAGGCATGCCTGAAACAAAAGAGGCTGTGGGATGTAAATAGATTATAGTCCCAGGCTGCAAAGAGGATGTATGAGCTTCTCTGTGATGCTTTATACATGAGATCCCCCATTAGCTTAAGTGTATATCAATTCAGATGCAATATGCATAAACCAGAGCAAATCCACAAAGCTGCAACCTGGAAACAGCTGGTGTACTCTTTAATTACAATGAACCCCTTCCATATAGGATGCTGGGGATCTGGGATGAAAATTAAATACAATGCTGTAAAATGTAGCACCAGTGCTTGTACATTGGCAAATGAAGTACCTGAAAGCACATGTGGCAGGTGCCTGTCTGCATATCCCCATTTTGATGGCCAATTCCCTAATTTTTCAAGGTGTAAGGCTCTGACAATCCCAGTATACGTTCATGTCGTGTGTAGAAAATGGCTCAGTGCCTTACAACTGGGATCTAAATGTGCATGAGTTCAAGGTCTTGACTCATGACCTAAGCACACTGCAGAGTTGGTGACATCACCTTCATCTAGAGGAAAATACTGATTTCCAGCCTTGCCCTTGCACCCACATAGCTCCCCTGCCTCTTTTGGGAAGATGTGTGGTGTGTGGTGGATTTTTATGCTTCCACAGAGAGACAAAGAGGTAACAGAAAAGAGGTGGTACTGTCTGATTTTCTCCTTGAAACAGGAAAATGTGGACACCATGTAGCTGCACCTCGAAACTTTTTTGCAAACGTCTTTACAGGATATCTGGGGGAAGCTGAGAGGGGCCAGAGGAAGTCTCAAGGGACCAATTCACAGCTCGCCCAAATAGCCAGGATTTGAGCTCAGCAGTAACATTTGTTTCCAATTTCATTCCCAGCCCCCACCCCTCTTTTTTTTTTATAGAGCTTTCTTAACATGCTCTTTTGCTTGTACTGCTAAAATCGCGTGTCCTTAATTTTTTTTTTTTTCTTTCTAAACAGAAGTAAATGTGATCATTATCCTGCAAAGCCTCAAGTCTGTCATTTCCTTGGTACTGCCATTACACTGATGTTATCAGTGGAAGAGAACAAGCTACCCTGAGCTATTACAGATTCATCATTAGTATAGAATCTTATTGATTCTCCACATTTTTTTTCTAAGGATGACCTACATGGACAACTTATAATATAATTACTGAGTATCAAGTTTCAATTGGAAGTGCTACAGCTTGTTTTCAGTTGTCTCAAAGTAGAATGAATAGCAGGAAATATCCACAAATATTCATCATGTTTGAGTGCTAAAAATTATTTTTTTTTCTCCAAGATGGATATGCATTCTCAGATTGGTGCTTTTCAAGTGGGAGTTTGAGATGTACAGTTGGTTTGGGTTTTGTCTGCTAGACATTCAAGAAGCAACTCTTCTTCCTAAGATGTTTTGTTCTATTCTGTCCTTAAGACCCAGCCTTGATTACCTTCAGGTAGCCCAGAAGGAGTTATTTAGGTATTAGTTAGGTATTTTCCTCCAGTTTCCATCTCTTTTCCTTTACTTTGGTATCAAAGGTCTCCTCAGTGTTATGTATGTCTCTCCTTTTTGTTTAGCTTTATTATGATGAAATGTGGCTCAGTGACTCGTTATGCTCTATTGCTTCTTGAATTAGGCAAATTCTGAGTGGATTGTTCTTTGAATGTTGCCTGCAGATTCATGAGTACATCCTTCCCTGGGGATGTACATAATCTTTTTTTTCCCATCAAGGGGAGTGTAATTACAACTGAGAGTGGCGTGACAGATGTGGGTATTATAAAGAGAGTATCAGTGCTTTCTGAATGACTCAGGCATTAGTTTTCCCTCCTACCAAACACCGATGGAATGTGCTCTGTATCTCTGTGTTGTAAATTAGAATCTTGATATTGGTTCTCATTCACTCCAACACTGTGTTTTAGCCAAGTACCAATAACTGTACTTTGCAATGTGTATGATCCCTCCTCCCTTCCTCTGCTCATTTGTTGCTGCCTCCCTTCTCCTGATTTAGTTGCAACTGGGAGCCTTTATTAATTTTCAAATGGAAATATGTCTAGATTTGCTCTTACCATGTATGTCATTCAATCTTTCATTTACTGCCTTTTTATGCATTTTTGGGTGCTGTTTTATTTTTCTATTAATAGAGAACATCTTGAAATTTTGCACCTTTTTCTTTGTGTGTTAATGAAGCAGTTCAAATCACACAGCTCATGGCTCACTTCTCCTCAGAGTCCACTTTTTTACTATTACAAATGTGTAGTGAAATTGGAGAAGCAATCTGCCTTGCAATACGTTTTACACTTACATGAACATGCAGACCGAAGACATTTTATTCCTAGAGGTGCCACTTTCTTGTAATTCATTTCATGCAAAATAAAATGAAGGGTTACCCGTTTTAGCTCTGACTTGGAAACTAAAAACCACAAGAAATCTCCAAAATGAAACAAAATCTCAATTGACATTTAAATGCCTTCTTTTTAAGGGAAGAAAAGAACAGTAAGTATACTTTTTTTTTTGATCCAAATGCAAATGGAGCTAGAGGAACCTAATGTCCATGTACACTTTAAAGTTATTCTGACAAATCTAGCCCTGTTTTTTATCTTTGTCCCATTGAGATTTTTGCCACTATAGTATGGCAAGTATTCGTTAATATATTTGCATAGAAAGGCAACTCTCCTAATGCTTCTGAATTCTCTCTTATTTTATTCTATTTTCTCACTCAGAAGTTCAAAGTCTGCTGTCTGGGCAAGTGTCCTAGTAGACGTGGTTGTTAAGCAAAGGGAATCCTGTTTTCTGTTGCTCTCCTATGGTATGAGAAAGATGTGCTCCTGACAGTGCCTGAATGCACAGTACCAGTACCTGAGCCCTCAGCGAGACCTTGGAGGCTGAAACCCACCTTCACATGTAACTGATCATCCAGCCAAGGGAAAGACAAAATTTGAGTCTCTCTTCCCTACTCTGCTTTCAGTGTCTCCTGTCTCCAGCTTTGGACTCCCAGTTCTCAGCCACAGGCCCAGCACTTAGAGGGTTTGACAGACCAACTTTTAGCCCTGGCTGGAAGGCATTACATCTCTAACAGAGCCGACAGAGCAGAAGTGCCCAGTCCTTCAGATTAACTCCATCCTCTCTGCCCAGCAGTATAACCTGGGACATCAGGTTGGCACTTAAGATGCTGAGATGCAGAAGTGTGTGCCATGGTGCTGATGTGGAGGGGGCAGCAGAGGCACAGCTGGAGATGCAGAGACACAGGTAGACAGCCCTGGGCTGGAACACCTTCAGCTTCCACAGGCCTGAACCTGAGTTCTTCTATTCAGTCCATAACTGGGCCATGGGAACACCAAAGAGAACCCAGCCTCTGACTCCTTAAAATCTGCAATGCTTTCTATCTCTGTATGGTTCTGGACCTTGGAGAAGTGAATCTGAGAACATTAACCAAACTCTGGCTTATCTCTTCCTTAAGGTGCAGATGGACTGCAGAGTTGCTTTGCAAGTATTTCCCAATCCTCAAGCACAAACTGAAACTTAGTGGGAGTTTTTCCTGCATTTCTTGCAGGCATGTCTGTGTACGTTGGCAGAAAATGCAAAGGATCTGCCAAGTAAAGAATTCCCTAGTCAAATTCTCCCTCTAGCCCCATCCCAACTCTTCCAGGGTAATGGTCCTTGCAGGAAGCAATTTTGTAAAAGCTTTTTCACATGTGGAGAAACAGGCCATTTCACACAGCTCCTGGCATCCCAACCAAGTGCAATGGGATCCCTCAGACCCTCCTGTATGAGTGCAAACATGGAAATGTGGGCTGAGTCTCTTTTTGATTCCTTGTTTTTATTGCAACGGCTTTCATGGGAAATGTAAACATTATGGACTCCATCCCAAACTAAGTCATGCTCCAAACAGTCTTGCAGCACTGGTGTTAGTCTGATGGCTTACCCTTCTCTGTGATCAGAAATAGCCTCTAGAAGGCAAAAGAATACCTTTTTCTCTGTGGGTCAGGGGACATGGGACATGCCATTCCTTCAGGGAACAGAAAAAAGGGGATACAGCTCCTGGTTCCAGTCAGATGCTAGAAAAACTGAGCATATGTCTTGTTCCTAGCAGCAGCTTTATGGCTGAATTGGTGGGTAAGATTTATTTGCAGTTGTATGGATAAATTGTGAACAATGGTCTTGACTGGAGAAGAAAGACTTGCATTTTCAAGGTAATTTATTTAGGATAAATCACATGAGTGGCTCCAACCTCCTTCGGTGCAGCTGTTTACATGAGGGGCCACCAAAACAAGAAACAGGAAGGACAACCTGAAAGGAACGAGGTGAGCAATTTTTTTCTTAGTGGCTGCTGTTGCTGGCTTGGCTGCATAAGTGACTTGTCTAGCTGTGCAGTCTGTTAGAATGAAATACATCTCAGATCCAAGCATTTTTTCCACATTTTGGGTTCATATTTACATTTGTTAAGGTTAATAGACCTGACAATTTCTTCATGTTCTCACCAGGGAGCAGTCACTGACAAACCGTGGGAGAGACTGAAACAATATTCTCCACAGAAAGTAAAATCTGTGCCTCACAAGGCTGATACACATTCCTCCCTAGCTACAGTCCTCAGTCCTCGGTGGCGAAAATCAATGTAGTGCCCCTGAATTTACCTCAGCAATGCCAGTTTACACCACTTGCAGATCTGATGGCTTATCCTTGTTACTGATCTTCCTCAGTGTTCCAGTAATTGCAGTGGAGACTTAGTACTTCCTAAATCCACTTTGTTCTTTCCTTTTCTTCTAGAATGTTTTGGTTTCTAATTGCTCTGTGTTTGTGCTGCAAAGCCCTAGCTCCAAGTGTTCTATCTTGCCTTTTAGATGCCATCTGCAAAAAGCCATTTTTTAAAAGCACAGGTGAAAAGTAGACAGTAGGCAAGAGGTGCCTTTGGCCACTTGTAATGTTGCATGCCTTTAAAAAGAAAATTGTACAGGAAGCCAGGAATTCCTTCAGGAGAGTACTGAATTGAATTTTTAAGGTTAGTACATAATCTGGAGAAGAATGAATCTGCATTTTTCCTACTGTTATCAGGGCTCTTAAAATATCTGTGGCAAGGACATTACTGAGTCTGAGACCCTATCCTTTCAGCTTTCTTCCCCTTCCCAGACTCCATGGAGAGCTACCAGGCAGACTTTAAAATTCAACTAAGACCTAAGCAGTTACAGCTTTTGGGCTGACCTGAACTAAGTGGCCGCATACGTGCCCCAAATCTAAAATAACCATGAGCTAAAATGCACTAGCTAAAAGGAGCAATTTAAGGTAAATATTTAATTTGCATTTAGAGCAGTATAAGTGGTATAGGTCTTGCAACCAAGCTGACATGTAGTATCCTGCCAGTGAGGGAACTAAATCCAGTGCATGAGTCCACATAGAAAGTATCTTCTCTTCCCCTTATTCCAGGTTCAGTACAAGGAGGCAGGACCTGAAAATTGATAAAAATGTTTAAAAGTCCCTACTTGGCAGCTAGGGTTTAGGGAAACTCATCCCCAAAGTTCATCTGGTGTTTTATAAGATAGTTTCATTGCATTCCTTTGTGCTCTTGCCTTTAATGAAGTCTGACTCAATCACCGCAGTGCTCACTTTCACCACAGTGAAAGATCTGCCACCACAATGCCTTAACTTTAGAGATCTCCTTAATAAATGTCTCCCAAAAGTAGAGGATAGTTAGAATAGCATGACACAGTCAAATTCTTGCTCTCAGCAGCCTTGTGGGGGAAAGGGTGAGTTGGCCTTTGTCAGCACCTGATATTGGCTTCTGTGACAGGTCATGCTATCTTTTTGTGGGAGCCCAAGAAAAAAATGTTGCACATGGCCAAGAATTAATCATAGTTGTTTATTTGCAGATCATCCTTCCTTGCACCAAGCCTATCTAAATTCTCTGCCTCCAGCTCCACCCCATGTATCCTCTGGCATTTTGGAATTCCAGGAACAGAAATGTTCCTCACCATCAGTGCACCTTTGCAATCTGATGCTATATCTTGTTTGCCATGTGGTTTTTGTTTCATCAGGAAGTTCTAGTGCACATCCTCTCTGTGAAGTTTTAATTTAGTCCTTTGTTGGAAACATCTTGTATGGTGACTAATGCAGGAAGAAAGATTAGGTAAAAGTCAAATAAATGCCTCAAAGGTTTGGCCCCAATAAAGCTAAATATAAATGCAAATAGGAAAGGTAGACTGGGGGAGAGAAAAAGTGCTGGCTTGCACACAGCTTTTCTTCAGAGATAAATAAATTCAGAACATTTTTAGATACAGGCTGAATAGAGTATAATGCCGTATTTGTCCTCAGCTTTTATCACAACTGAGAAGAGTGAAAAACTGCCTCATCTGTAAGGGCTTGGAATATAATGAGCAAGAATGAGCTTCTCTGTCAGTCGTAATAGCTTTCCCTCTGAACAGATAGCTGCTGTGGGGGAGATGTGGCTTCTTCCTGCAGTTACCAAGTAGCACTAGTAAACCACAAGTTTGCCACTGTAACTCAGCTGGCTAGTAAGAAATACAGACCCTTTCCATGGTATTCTTTGGAGTATCAGTTGCAGGCACATAAATATAGCTACAGAGGCACATAAAGAAAGGCACACATATAAATGCATACAGAGAAGGGGAAAAGGCTAAAAAACGTGTACCCTACAAACTGTTGTGATCTGTAATTTTGAATACATGGCATAAAACTTTATTTAACTAAACTTTGTATAGAGTAGCACCAAAATTGCTTAAAATATCTCTATACTTACATATTAATATATTAATCTAAAATATTGAACATATATGTACAAAAGACATATTCACATATGTACGATATCTATATATTCACAAATTCATTTGGAGCAGCACTGAAGATATAAATTTAAATCCCTAAGACCTCAAGGTTTATTTAACATCTAAACTTAAAGAATAGTAGTTCATGTTCTTACATACCACTAGATGGTGACTTGTGTAATGAGTTGTTGACTTTTATCCTACAGTACATTTCTCTTTATATTGGAATGAAACAGAATCACAATGTTACTGTCTGCATTATTATCAGCTTGTATAAACAGTAAGCTTTCACACATCAAGCAATACTGCCTCCCCCCATGTGTATTGTGTTCCCACTCTGAGCAACCTCTCATTTTAGCTATCTGCTATTAAAAGGCTACTTCAGAATCATACTTGGCACCTTTCCCTACATGGCTGCGGCTACCACATCAAACAAAAGTGCTTTGTTTGGCAGCTGTAGTCTCGTTCTTCAGCTGGGCAGGGGATCAGGCTCTTATCAATAACAGGCTGTACCAAGGACTCACTCACCGCTTTCGTCCAGTGACACTTGTTGCTATTAATACCCTTCATCTGGCATACATGAGGACAGCCTTAAGCCTCAGATAAGTGGTGAAAGTTCAGTGATATCTGTTCACTGAATAAGGAAAAGTAATATTTCTCTCTCTCCCCTTAATGCATCATTGAGAGTGGAAGTTTTTTAGAGCTGAGTTTGTATTTTTTTGTGTTGCATATTTTACAAAACTTCCTACAAAGAGGGATCTATCTCTGGTTGCTTAGCCCAGGCTGCCAATCTTTGTCAACAGCAATGCAAGTAATAGTAATAATAATTCACTGCAATAAGAGCCTACTTCCTGTGGTTTGGTTGTTATTTTAAATACTGTGATCTATACATTACAGCTTTCAAAAACAACTGAAGAATGAGATTGTCTTGAGGACCTTGGATCCTGAAAATCTGGCTCCTTTAAGGACTTGAAGATCTGCAAACATGAATAATTTTGGCCTATACAATGGGCCACCTTTCTGTATGTGATTAGTAAATGGTCTGTAATGGCTATTACTGTAATTTGTAGCTGGAGTGAGAGTAGGTATCTCCTTGCTTTACCTGTACAGTCCTGGTGGACGGCTGCACTATACGGATCTTGTTCTCTCCACCAAATCAAATTTTCTTTTCTCTTCAAGCAAACTTGAACCTGTGAACTAGCAGTTCTTTTCTGTGAGCATTTACACAAGCTAAATTTTTCTTGTGTAAAGGGAAAGCCAAACCAGATCTTGGCCAAATCAAAATGTGCTGGAAGAACCACAAAGGCATCTGAACATCCTTCTGGTCTTCACCCACCTCCACTATTGATTGATCTGTTATAACAAGGCCTGTGCGTGGCTGGACTCCAAGCAAATCTGGTACAATGTTTATTAATGCCTTGCCAAGATGAAACATTTCTGAAACAAGATTAGCATCGGTATTTACAAGCAGAGGGTTAGCTCTAGAAATAGCTCAATCAAAAGATGTCAGAGCAGGCAGCTATTCATGGGAAATTATTTGCAAGGGACACAGTCTCCCCTCCTCAGTTGTACTTAATGTTTTCTTCCCACCATCAGATTTACTCTCCAGTTCAAAGCTTAAATGAGGAAAATACACAATTTTTTCCTAGAGTACAGCTCTGTTTATTTTCTGCTACCTTTCTGCTTGCAAAACTGTCTATTGGTTTCTTAATGTGTATTTCTGTCCTAATGACTAATGACTAAGCCTTAAGCTGTGCCAACCCTGGCAAAACAAGTTATGTCTGTGCCACACTGAAGTGGACATAAGGGGAATTTTTTTATTTAATTGAAACAATCTCTGATCCCGTCTTGCTAAGCAGAGATTGCTTATATGTCCAGCTCTGTGGGGACAGAAGGGATGGGAAAAGTCCTGGGAGAGCAGAAGCTTTGGAGGAACATGGGATTTATGCTGAGTCCATAAACTATTGGTCAAAGGCTATTTATATCCCTTGGAATATCCTAAATATGAACATGGTTTTTAAATCTAGCTTTCTACCCTGATAGGGTGTGTATTTGAGAGATCCAGCAGTCTTTCATTTTTTGTTCTGAGGAAACAACAACCAATATCCTGGCTTTCAGAATGGATATACAGCCAAGGCTTGTGAATGCAATAGCTAATTTGCAATATCCTGCTGGGAGCCTGGTGACACTGTAACCTGAACCCTTGATGTGACTAAAACTGGCCTCAGGTAGGGTGCATTTCTTTTGAAGCAAACAAACAAAAAGCAATAACAAAACCAAAACCCAACCCCAACCCAAAAGCAAGTAAAAATACTGGATAAGGGGAAAGCAAAAATAAAATGGTGACTATTCCTTATCTAGTTTGAAACAAGAGCTTTTTCTAGACCCTAATCTGTATTCTACCTTTCTTTTCACTGCAGCCTGTCAGATGAATTTTGAAATGCAAGTAAAAATTTGGTAGTTTAAAAAAATTGCTCCCATTAAGCTATTTTAGAGGGTTATAATCTAGTCAAAAAATATGTTCTAAATCTAGCTCACTTTTACTAGCTAAAGGGATTTTTGAAGAGTGATCTGCTATAGCAAACTACACATGCACATGCCTTGTAACTGGTATCAGTTGAAAAGTTAATCCTTATAGAAAATGTGCATAACATCGGCTAGAGCTCACGTGATTTTCTGTTTTCCTGTTGAATAAAGTATCTGGGAACAATTAGTGTGATACATTGCTGCTACTAATGCTGTAGCCTGTCCCTTTCTTTAATTACTGTAATTAATCTTAATCTGTCTTTGTTTGGCAACAGCTAGGTTAGGAAGAACCAACTGAATGCTTTTCAAAGAGACTGCTGTTTTGATCACTAAGCTCACAGTATTTTCTTTGGCAGATGAAAATATTCAGCTTTTTATTGCAATCTGAGTATATGCTGTATGGTTCTCCAAAATACAACTGTGTATTACGAAGTGAGTGGGAAAAATATTTACTAAAAAGGGATTTTTTTTTTTATGTATACACAGTAGAAAAATGAAATCCAGTGTGCCTAGAACATTTTGCCCTGTTCTGTCTATAAAAATGACACAGCTGTGTTTCACATTGTATGAACCACTCACATAAGCATTTAATTCACTCATTGTAAATTGAGCTACATAAAGATGATGTAATAATTAGGTCTGAAACAGATGGAAGTCCTACTTTAGATAATATGCTCACTAAAATAGCATATGCTGGCTTCCTTCAATTCTATACATTTTAGTTTGTAAAGCTGTACTTCTGATCAGATGACACTTGCTGAAAATAATAGAATAGGCAAGGTTTGCAGAAAATTTTCTGAGACAGAAGCTCTTCATTTTTTTTTTTCAGCACTGCATTTTTTTAAGCATTTCTGTATATATGTAGGACACCATGTATGATTTCTTGGTTGTGATTCTAGGAAAATACAGTGAAGGAGCAGCTTAGATTTTTTTCCACTGAGTGTCAGTGAGTCTAACTTTACCCCATACAGGCTGAAGGACCATGAGCTGCTATGGTCTGGGCTGGGCAAAGATCAGCCCCATGGGTCATCTGGTCTTTAACTACCCTTGATTTTGTGAAGAACAAGACCGTGCACACATGGGGAGGATGGAACACACTGCCCAGATAGTCACACCTACAAAGGTAAGTCCTCTGTTACAGATGGGTCTCCAGCACCCCTCTAACAAGTAAAGGCTCTTCTGCTCTGTTTCCAGTGTTCATTCTTGCAAAAGCCCAATTAAACAAAGTTTCTGCTGTTTTCAGCTCCTCTGGACACGAAAAAGAATTGGTGTCCCATCTGCCAGAGCAGAACTTCACCTGGGGGAATAGTGGAGCCTAATGCAGGACTGTGCAGAGCAGGAATTGCCTCATGAGTGACCAGGTAAACTCAGCTTCTGCAGGTTTCAGTGACAGCCTTGGTAAGAAAACACAGGGTGTGGTGACAAAGGCATCAGGTATTGTAAATGCTGCAGAATAAAATTGGTCATGGTATATTTGCCATGTCTATGTGCTAAACTCTAGGGATATAGGGACATGTCAGTGTTTGTGCCAGCATTGTATGGCAGTGGATAGTGTGCTCAGATCCCAGGATCTGGATGGTTTTCTTTTCAGAATGACTGTGTGCCTGACCTCTGTTCCAAAATATTTTAAATAGGAAGAAGACACCTGGGTTTTCTGACCTTCTACATGTCTATTTTTCTGCAGTGTGGGAAGGACATGGAAATGTTAGAACAGGTCTAGAGGAAGGCCACAAAGATTATGAAGTGTCTGCTGCACCTCTCCCAGACAGGCTGAGAGATCTGGGGTTGTTCAGCCTCGAGAAGGGAAAGCTCCAGGAAGACATAGTACCTTCCAGTACCTAAAGGGGGCCAGCAAGAAAGATGGGTGAAAAACGTTTTAGCTGGGCCTGTTGTGATACAACAGGAGGCAATGGTTTTAAACTGAAGGAGGGTTGATTTTGACTAGCTACAAATAACAAGTTTTTTACAATGAGGATGGTAAAACACTGGAACAAGTTGCCCACACGTGTGGTGGATGACCCACCTATGGAAAAATTCATGGTCAGGTTGGATGGAGCTTGAGCAGCCTGATTAGTTGATGTCTCTGTTCTCAGCAGGAGGTTTGTATGAGATGACCTTAGAAGTTCCTTCCAACCTAAACCATTCTATGATTTTATCTCTGTCCTACTGATGGCCAGTTATGTCTCACACACCTATGCTTGCTGTGAGGTGATACTTTAATATTTACACATTGTGCTGCTTATAGCCACAATAACACAACTCAGTCAAGACTTGGGGAAAACTGAAAGGGTTGCATGGATTTGTTTGGAAAATATATCAGTGTCTGTAAAACCAATGTGCTGAGGTTTTATGTTGATGCATGGTTTGGTGTTGGCTGGTTCAGGCAGGTAAGGCTGAAGAAATCCCTCTTTGGACCTATAATCACAGTCCTTTAACAGAGGGCTCTCTGCTCTTTGCAGGGAGTGCAGTCATGTTTCACACTATTGCTCAGACCCAGTATGAATGAGAGCAGATTAAAGAAACAGTTAGCATTAATACCCCTCAATTTAATCAGCACAGAGTCACCCAGCTGTGTCTGGGCAGCCATCACTTGCTCCCTGGAGGCTCAGCCCAGCACCAGGAGTACATGTGCTTATGTTTTGCCAAACAAACTTCAGTCTGTGCTTGCAAGATGTCCTCCACAGGGATGCAAGTCTAAATCACATAGATACATAGAAAATGTCTCCACGAGTGATTAGTTCAAATCTAAGGATATTAAAAGCAAGAAATTGTGGTTTTGTTCACTTGAGGAAATATTCAGCATTTAGTCATTATTATGAACAAACACCAGCAGACTGTAATTACTATTTTCCTATTACTCTGGCAACCAAAAACACTACAGAGAAAACCTGTCTTTGACCCAAAGAATTTACAAGCCAAGCATAAGGCATGAGATAGCAGATAAAAGTGATGGAGGTGTCAAAGTTGTCTCAGAAGTGAAATTAATAAATAGATGCCTTATTTTTATTTTGTTCTTAAAAAAATAAAAAAAGGAAATAAAATCTCAGGATTGAACATAGCATTGCATCTGATCCAAAAGTGAGCTTGTTATAAGTGCTTGAAAAACCTGGACAGGAAATGGGGAGCTGGATTTTTCACAGAGCTGTTATAAATCCCAGCATTGATATCTCTCTTACTAATGATTCACTAACAGGCATCTTCTGCCGAGTCTGTTGTGTCCCAGGAGGAGAAGAGCACAAACACACTGTGAGGCTTTGTACTGTTTTAAGTTTGGGACAAGGGTGATATTCATAAGAAGGACTGAAATCAGACATCCAAGTCATGCCAAAGAAGTTTTCACACATCCTATGTGCTAGTCCAGCATTTCTGATACTTTTGTGATGCATGCTCTGCAGAAAAAAGTATTTTGTGTAAACTTCAAAAAACAGCTTTCTTTACTGCTGCCCTTTATCTTCACCTGTCAGTCATGCTGCTAACTGCAGGCAGAGGCTTGTTTAGCATACTGCAGATATGTGTCCCTTTGTTCAGTTTACAGATTCTTCACCAAGGACTTGTTTGTTATTTGGCATTATTAGGCAGCTGATTTTGCAGGAGCACATTTGAGCCATGGATTGTTTGCCAGCAGTTTTAATACCCCAAGAAAGAGCAACAACATATAATCAAATCCATTATGACTACATTAAGATTACAGTAGAGAAAGGAAATTGAACAAACAAAAGTATTGCAGAAGTGCAGCTAAGAACAATGAAGATATCTGAGCAATGTTATAAACACTTTTTGCTACTTACATAAGGTCCACATGTCTGTGTACTCTCAAGTCTGAGACTGAACAGACTTTCCTTTTAAGGCTGTGCTCAGATAAGGTCAACCTCTGTTAGTATGGAATCATATCAAATACAATTTTTTTTCTCAGCGACTTTCTTAGAAAAACTGAAACCATTCCCTAAGTGGACAAAGTCTCCCTTCAGTTCTGAAAATTTTCATTATTGAAGAAACAAGAGAAATGCAGGTAAGATGATAAAATCCCAGAGGAATATATCAACTTTAGGGAAAATAAATATTTACTATAGACAGATTTAAAATTTAAAAGAAAAAAGTAAATACAATACATAATGGAGAACCAGTATTTAAGATGCATTAATACAGATACAGTTTTCAATGGAGGAAACAGGTAATAAAGTAGGTGTAGTGTCAGTTCAGGCCTGAATAGTCACCTTCTTCTTGATGTGGGGAGGGAATGGAAGGCAGAAAAAATAAATACAGGCCACTGGCAGAAAGGAGGTAGGGCACCAGACCCTAGAGAAGGCGAACTGGAATAGTTTTGTAAGTCAAACGTGTTTTCCAGTTCTCCCTTGTATGACATTTGCCGTGGGAGAGGCGTTGGAGGTGGCTGACAACAGCAGCCGTCTGCCCTGCAGACACCGCAGGCTGCTGGCCGGCCCACGCGCTGCCAGCTGCTCTGACTTGCCACAGTGCAAACAGGAGGGGCACTTGCAGCACTATGCAAGGTCCAACCAGCCAGAGAGGCATCCTGGCTACAGAAAAGCGCGGTTTTTAAGGGAACGGTCTCATGCAATAACTGTTATAAAAAGTCTGTCTTTCCCTGCCGGTGTCTTTTGATGAAAATTTTAATAGCAGACTACAGATTATTTGGCCATTAAGTGGATTGAGACTTAGCTCAATCAGCTACTCTGCCATTAAGATCAGTGGCTTTCCTGGGATTGAATTTATCTACAAAAGAATTATTCACTGTGTTCTCAGAAGGAAGGATTGTATTTCAGTATTTTGGCAGAGAAGACTGCTGAGGCATAACGAGAACACAGAGAAAGAAAATATATAGCATGCTGTGCAAATGATATGGTACTCCTTTCTCTTCTGCATAATTCAGCCCTAGCCAGATTTTAGCAGAAGGCTGCACTCAGTTTGCCATTCAGAAGCTGATGATTGGAAATGCCAGCTCTCCCCTATTTCTCTGCAGTAGGGGAAATATGCACCTCCAAAACACAGCAAATGATTCCCTCAGACGGGAGACTTTGAGTAGCTAGAAATCATTACTTTTCCTCCAGGTTTCCCCTCTGATCATTTTGTCATTTAAGCTTAGCATTATAGCATTAAAACAGGAACTAGCTGCAGGAAGTACAGGTAAATTAAGCTTATTGAGACTGAAGAGATGATGTCTTTTGGTCAGTACATTTACACTGAAGTAAAGCTGGTGGGAAGCAGTCATGAATCTGTCCCACTAGGACAGATCTGGTTGTATCAGGGGTGTGGGGGGGAGAGTATTTCTACCCTCTCTCTGCAGGGCTTTCTGCTTTCATGTAACTAGGCAGTAAAAATTAGTTGAAGGGGAATTCTTCTTCTTAGGCACAACCCTCTTGATTACAGCCAGCATTATCACTGCCTTCTGGGAATTAAGTCAGTGCCTTTGAAAATTAAATCATGGGGAGGGTTGCTGGTTTTCCAGCAGTTCAAGATCTGAAATGCTTTTCAGGCTTCACAGAAAGAAAACCACTGAGTTTTAGTTCATACCCAGAGAATGGCAAAACTGTGACCTTTTTTTCAGTGTAAACCCTAAGATGATGAGCTAAGAGCATAGAGCTGAGTTGCCTTGGAGAGAGTCTCTGTTGGTAAACTCTGCAAGGGGGAGGGAAAGCAATTAGCAGTCTAATGGGTCAGCAGTTGGCCACAAAGGGAAGTGGTGCATTTTTGGCTATCTGCAACCCGAAGCCCTGCTTGGCCACACAAAATTTGTAGCCTGCACAAGCCCAGCACAGTGGCATAGCACCAGTCCAGTGTATGCCTGAGCCATATTTTAAGTGTGAGTCTGAGCTCTATTCAGACATTAAGAAGTATCTGGGCACAAGTCCTCTGTGCAGAGCAGAGATGCAGGGACAGGGTGAGTAGAGCCCAGGACTGTGCCATCCCCTACCTCTGTGTGATCAGGACATGAGCAGCAGCCAAAGCTGTCATCACTTATTCCATGGCTGTGGGAAGCACTGGGTATCTGGTGTCTGGTAGGGTGCCTAGAGAGATCCAGCTTTACTGGTTGCAGAAGCACAGAGATGAGCTAAAGACATTGTGACAAATGGG
This sequence comes from Chaetops frenatus, assembly GCA_013400775.1. Lineage (NCBI taxonomy): Eukaryota > Metazoa > Chordata > Aves > Passeriformes > Picathartidae > Chaetops > Chaetops frenatus. The sequence continues at coordinate 16,326 of VZTR01029996.1, forward strand.
CACCGGAGATTATGGAGCTTCTGCTCATGCACCAGCACACACTGCTGTGCTCTGTGACTCCTTTACCATGTATTCAGATAATATTTGTATTCCTGATGATCTATCAATTGGATTAAAAGCAGATAGATAAAGCCTGCTGTATAGGATCAGGCTGCTGAGGTATCTATGCCAGGATCTTGCTCTGGGATCAAGTGCTCTGAAAAATAGGCTCACAAAACTCAGTAAGTGCCATGTAAATGAATAAACTCCTCCTTGGTCCTCTCTCATAGAGACTTTGTTCAGATTCAGCTTGGCTGCATTTAGAGGCACTCAAAATTCCCCTTATAATTTCCCAAAATAATTTTTGTATAGTGTTAAAAGAGCAACTAGTTAACGAAGTATTTTCATGATGAAAAATAATTTGTACTTATGTACGTGCATGTTTTTGTGAATACAAAAATACAGCATCCTCCTATTTGTATTTACCTTGACATATGCATATAAACACACTAAATATTTGCTCAGTTTCCCCCATAATTCAATATGGAGATCTCTATCTATCCCTTTCTTGATATGCCCTCTCTTCCCCTCTCTCATATCACTTCAAAAAAAGCCAAAATCCACAGGAATATAATTATGCTGTACAAACATTGAAATGTGAAAAGAAGTAAGAGAAAAACAGTTTCCCTTACAGAAAACTGTGAAGGATAAAATGAAGGCTCATCAGCTCTGTGTAAAGAACCAGAGATTCAGGTCAGGTATAAACCTTTTCCAGTGCTAAAGCAGATCAGGTTGTGGAATTAACCAGCTGAAAAGATCACTGAGCCACATCAAAGGAGGGATTGTGGAGCTGGAGGCTGTGGAAATTGCATTGGCATCAGGATGCAGTGACAGAGCCCCAGTAAGGCTGGCTCAGCTGCCTGACCCTGCCACCTCCACCTGGGGGTCAGTTTTTATTTCATGCACAATTAAACGTGACTTTTGCCTTATCTGCATGTAACAAGCTTGTTGTGCTGCTCCTGGTGTCCCTCGAGGGAAGTCTCAGGCTATGGCTAAGCTTATCCAGCCTCCAACAGATGGGGAGAAGGGTGACTCTGCCCCAGCTCCCTGGGCTTTGCACTCTCTGGGAGCCAAGGAGGGCCAGGAGAGCTCCCTTTGTGGGCAAGGCTGGCAGCAGTGGAGGGAAGAGTAACAACTCTGGCCCACGCCTGCAGCAGGTGAGGTGTGTGACCAGCAGTGTCACATAGAACTGTGCCCTGTACCACTGCTGTTCATGTTGATCACCAGTTAATGAGCTGGAGAGAGCAAATAGCAGAGCATGGCTGTGGGCATATCAAGCACAAACACAGATCTGTCACTGCCATTTCCAGATTGACCAGTTCACCAGGTGACAGCAGCCAGTGCCAGTGGGAGGAGGATCCTTGCTCCACCACCAGCAGCCAGACCTGCATGGGGCTGGGGACAGAGAGTCCCTTTGTGTACAAGCAGCCAGTGCCAAGTCCCACATGTGTTTATGTGCTTTGTGTTATAAGCTGTGCTCCTCTCTTATGGTAATTTCCTTCAATTATTTTTTCTTCTGTGTCTTTCTCACTAACTTGACAGTACCATATTCCCAGTGACACGGGCATGTGCTCATCACCTGGATCAAGGGAAGGAAGGTTCCTGGTCACAGTAGTGGTATACAGTCATCCTGACTGAGCTGCAGTGTGATGTCTTTTACTTGCCTGGCCTTTTTTTTCAAGAAAACACTAACTTCACTGAATCACTAAACTCACTGAATGGGTCAGGTTGGAAAGGATCAAAGTGGGGTCGTTTGGTCCAACCACCCTCCTCAGGTAGGTTTGTCCTAGAGCAGATGGCACAGGACTGTGTCCAGATGGTTCTTGTGTATCTCCAGTGAGAGAGGCTCCACAACTTTTCTGGTCAGCCTCTCTGAAGCTTCACAGCCCCCTCCAATATTGGATCAGGATGCACTTGAGTGTCAATGACAGGCTGTGTCATGCATGGCAGCTCTACACAGCAGTTTGGAATTAAAAAGCCATGCTGAGTTTATCCATCATGGGGATGCACAAGGGTAGCATGCAATGGCTCCTTCTGGGACCAAGCTGGGAAGGATACTCTTGTGGGTTGCAGCCAGGCACTGGACAGGCTGCAATGAGAGAGCTGTGTCTGGGTGCAGTTGGCATCACTCTGACTCAAGCTGGAACTTGGCACTTCATTCTAGCTGCTCTCAGTGACACTGTCCCATCCCTAGTTTAAGACAGCACAGCTGGTGCCTGTCCTAAGCAGGCTTTGAAAGCACAGGCAGGGAAAGAGGGTGTCTGCAGGCCCCCAGCCTCAGGATTTCGGGCCCTCTTTCCTTGCAGATGGATAATTGCAACATCTTTACCTCTCTCTGGTACATGCCTGAGCTACTCCACTGGCCTCTGTGTGAGGATAATGAAATCTTTACTTATTTCCATGAACTGCAGAGAAAGTCTTGGACTGTTGTCAGCTGGTCGCCAGCCAAATGTAACTGAAGTTGTGTAAGGTGAATGATATAAAAGAAATAGTTAATTACAAAGGCACAGAAGAAAGGACTACTTAAAACTTTTAAATAACGGAACTGTTTTTAGACTGGTGGCAATAAATTTTTTCTAAACTAATGCCCCAAGGACTATGAATAATTAAGACAGAATTCTTAAAGATCTCTGTTTTTCAAATCCATTAGGTATTTTACTACAGAGGTAAATAGAAGGACAAGCCTTGCAGGTTGAGTACACCTGAAATGGAGGTAGTGGGTTCCTCATCTGTGTGTCAGGTTGCTTCAGGCTTGTTTTTGAGAGAGCCACCAATGTGTACACAGTCGACAAGGAGGGTGTAGAAAGCTGTAATCTGTGTTTTACAGTAATTATGTGTTTTGTGCATTGCCAGGTGCTATCCTTCTGCTTAGGGATGTGTTGGAATTACTGTAGCTGGTCTCCCAGGCTGGACACTCAGCAGCTCTAATCCGGGAGAGATATCCCTCTTTGGCTTGCATTGCCTTTGCATGAACAATCATCATTATATCAAAACAAGATAAATTGCTAGTTATAAAATTATTTGAAAGGAGTTTTAAAATAGTTTTCTGAGAAGAAGGCTGTGCTAAAAACAAATACCTATTTACGTATATGCATAGTGTGAGGATTATCACATAAGGAAAGTAGGATATACTGCAGTTAAGTGTGCATAATGCTTCTCCCCACCTCTACATGCCACTGTGGGAATTAAGTTCCTTTCCCCTATAAGCTCCTTCCTGTTCTGGCAGGAGAGGGTCTGAAAGGCAGCTGCCAGTACTAAATGAGTTGCACAACAACCATTGCCTACATCCCACTGGTCTACAGAGACTCTATTTTCATATTTTCAGATTTTCACTCCTATAAAGAAACACTTTAAAGCCCAATGACAGCTGACTTGCCACAGACAGACACAACCTCCCTTGGACATAGAGGCATGCCTTTCCTATTTACCCTACCTTGTCTTAAGGGGAGTATCTCTGGCCATTGAAGAGCAGGGCTGAGTTTGTCAATAATATCATTTACGAGAATCATATGCTGTTCTCCTGCTAAAGAAAACCCAAAGTCACACAATATCCTGGAAAACAAAAAGAATATTTAAGATATTTATAAATCTCTCATCATTACTAATTATAGGCTGTTGCCTTCTGCTCAGACTCAAAAAAAGCAGTGTGCACAAACATTCAAGTGAAACAAGCGTGCAGTATCTTGCATGCCTCTTTGGTTAAAAGGTTGTTTTTAAAAGCTGAAATAAATACGTGTTCTGTGTGTGAATATGGAGCAGAACAAATATGGAGCAGAAGAGTACATCATAATTTCAACTGAAATTCCAACCAAGAATCCCCAGTCACAGTATTACCTGAATAAAATACCTCTATGCTATGCTTGAAAACATTTTCAGCACCTGTAACTGGTGCCTGACAAGTTTTCTTGCATTTGAGGAGTAATTAAATTATTCCCACCTTCCTGGAGATAGATTTGCAGGGCCAATAAATTACAGGAACAAGCAGGTAATTAGACAGCTAAATACTGTCATTTGCAATGGTATTTATTTAACCTACAATCTTCTACCTACAGCCAAATGGACATTAAGAAGGGGGATGTGGACTCACAGGCTGTTTAAAAGCATTGGGTCCATGGTGCCTGACTAGGTCTAAATTGATGTAACAACTTTCCATCATATTTCCCTTATATTTCTTGCTGTCATGCTTTGCATCAGCTCCTTGCATGTCTCCCATTCTCATTAAGCAGTGACTGAATCACTTACCCTGTTCCCTGTTATGTGGTTTTTCTGTCTCCCATTCTCTAGCCAAACCCGCTACTTTTTTTCCTCCCTGTGATTTGAAAAATGTCTCATCCCATGTTGTTCTGTGCTGGGAGGGGAGTTTGTTTAGGAAGCCACAGGTCACAAAGCTTGGATAATTCACATACAAATATATTTGCACTAAAGGTTAGACCCTTGCATCATCCACTTTTCTAGCGTGGGGTGCCAGATAGCTAACGTGTTCAGTAGCTAAATAGCAGCTTGATGCATTTTTTAAAGGTTGCATTGCTTTTAGCTTATCTGCATTATGCTGGGCATGGTGTTACTGGCATTTCATGACATCAGAGTTACCTTTATTCTGACAACAATACAGAAATACCCAGAAGCTATAACATGATATAAGCCCTTTATGATGGCTACACCTTACAGAAAAATGTAGATTTAACTTCTGACAGAAAAATAAACTTTTCTGTGGGCTGTGGTATAGAAGTGAGCTCTCCCCTCATTCTCTTCTACATCTTAGCAGTCATTTAGTTCAGTCTGAAAAACCATGAGATAATAATAAGATTTTTATGTAATATTTTATTCAATCCTTTTTATTGAACTGAAAGAAAACAATACAGAAGGTAGAACACTTCTTCAGTTGTAAACTAGAGGAGGAAAAAACCCAGTTTCTCTCTTTACCCAAATGGATAAAGAAAAAAAACCTAACATGCCCCTCACCCCCATTCTCACTCCCTAAACCAACAAATTAATAAAATGAAAGAGCCAAATGTTAGGTGAGCATCTGCCTCTTTTCTGTGTCTGTGGGAAAAAAAATAAAAGAAAATTATTCTTTTGACTTCAAATAATATCTGGTTCAGTAACAATTTTGGATGTTGGAGAAATTACCAACAGACTTTGATTCAAGCCAGCACTTTGAACCACATCTGGAAGGCAGCTGAAGGCCTGGTAAGTCTAATGAGTTGAACATTTCTCTGCTTCTCAACTAAACTGCTTTTATTCATGTGACAGTGACAGCTTCAGATTACACAAGTGCAACACTGCAATCTGTAGTGTTCAGGAAAGGTTTGCTATACCAGGGCTTTCAGCCCATCCTTCCTGCTCCACAGATTATGGGTCATTTGAGAACCAAGGAGATCTGTGGAGATGAGGCAGAGAAATTTGGCATTAATGTGTCACTACACATGAGAGAACAGTTGTTTGTTTTGATTCTGTACAAAATACCAGTGCAGATGATGAGAGCACTTCCTCTCCTGGAATTCACCAAGACTTTTGGAAAGAAAAATACAGCAAAGGACACTACTGAGCAAGATCAAACATGTAGCAGTCTAATAAACCACAATTTTGATTGAGATAGCAGGAGTAAGGTTCTAACATGGGTTTTTTAATGCAAAATGGATTTAGAAATAAGCATTTTCCTAGCCTGAGGATTTGAAAGTAAGGCTGAGAAAGAGCATCTAAAATTACATGAAGAGGAGACTACAAGAAGATTTGCTCATTACTAGGATTAGGTAGCTGGACCAGGAAGGAAATTGTAGGGAATGTTGACTGGTGCAGAAGTGGAGATTCTCCTATGGGGGACCTGTTGGCCAATGAGCTGAACCCGAGTCCCCATTGTGCTGGTGCAGCCACAAAGGCAAATCAGATCCTGGGCTCCATCGTCAGGGACATTGTGAGCAGAGACAGAGACATGGTTATCCTGCTCCATTTGGTGAAGGAGAGCATTTCAATATCTAAGGAAGGTTTATTTTGTTGTAGAATTGGAGAAGGGAATGATAAAGAAACACACAGTCATAGCTGAAAATAGATAGGGGAAAGGTTTAGGTTAGACATCAAGAAAAGTATCAAGGCTGTTGTATGACACTGATGTGTGAAATAGTTCCTTACAAAATGTGGAAACAGGTGTTGCAAAGAAATCTAAGGGAAGAAAGACTTGGGAGTTAATAGCACTCAATATATATCTGTCTGGTTATGCTTGTTTGGGTACAGAGAGAAAAGACATGAGTGGTTCTTCCCATCTCTTAACCTGTTGTCTGGTACCAACAGAGTAAGAGGGATGCAACCATCCTGCTGTAGTGTGTGCCAGGTTAACCAGGGACAAGCTTAAGTCCATGAAGGTCTCTCTTTAATCTCACTGGGAAGGTCTTTCCACTGGTGCTAGGAAACAGCTTGCTTTACATTTCAACCCATCTGTGAAGCTGTTGCTGGGATGTTAAACAGAAATACAGTACCTTATATAAAAAAAATTAGCTCTTTGTTTTCAATTTAGAGTATTTTATATTGTCAGAATAGCACAAGGAATATATTGCCAAAAAGGGGAAGAAAAGGGCCCAGGAACCCTCAAGATGTATCACATTATCTCTTTTGGTAAATATACAATTCTTTTGGTAAATATACAGTCCCTTAACAAAGAATATTCATTCTTTTTTGCATCTTTTCTGGAGCGAGAAGAGGGAGGGGCAGGCTGTGATTGGGGTACTTAGTTTGACATTGCATGTATCTATGACCTACAAAACTTGATACAGACTAAAATGAGTGGGCAGGGGATGGAAAATGAGAGTTGGCTTAGCAGCTGAATATAGACCTAAGAGCCAAGAAATCCTCAGTACTAATTGTACTGCCACTACTGATTTATGGAGTGTCCTTGGGCACTGTTAAAACTTAGCAAGTGTTTTGAGGTGGAAGAGGGCTATGTGTTTCTATTAAGATGGCATAATGAGGCTTTAATTAGGGAAAAATTGGCTACTTCTCTGCTGAAATGGAATAACTACTGTAGATGTGAATATATAAATACTTCTACTGAAGCTGAAAAGAAAGTTATTGGTTCCTCTGATATGAAATCTTAAGAATGGCCCATAGAACAGTTTCAGCATTACAACAGAGATTGTATATAGTTTTTTATGTACCAATGTCACCATCAAAGGTAAAAACACTCTAACTAATTTTAATTTATCATTAATTCTGATTGAAAAGATTGTTTTCATTCCAGTGCAATTCATATAAGCCAATATGTACTCAAGATGGGTGGAAAGGGCCATATTTCCTTCCCACAAGGGCATTAAGCCAACTTTGACATTTTATACATTTTCATTTAATCAGTATGGTCTTTGCAGGCCAGTGTTTGCTCTGACAGTATTTTTAAGACTGAAATTCAAAGGTAGATTATTTTAACAAATGTGCACAATGATTAAAAAATGAATCCCTTCAATGTTGAGACTGCATTGCCTGTTATCTCTGTTTTGAGTAAAACAGATGGTTCATATTGCAAATGATGCATGAATAGAACTTTCCCAATGTGATGCAAATGGATCTGTGAAACTGGCATTGTATGGAGGAAAAGAGGCTGATGTTAGTAGAATTTCTTGGACAAACATCAGTAAATGAACATGTTCTTTGATTATGTTTCATCACCCGTTAAAAAGCAAAGCATGTTCAGGAAAAATAATCAGAGAGAAAGATGTCCTTTCAGAGGCTGATAGTTTCAGGGACAACACACCAGCCAGCAAGCCAGTGCCTGGTGGTGCTGCTGCTGGTTCTCCTCATCACCTTTGGCAAGTGCAGTCACTCAGTGTCTCTGGGTCAGCCTCTGCAACATGAGGGTTACAGCCTCCTGCTGTTTATCATCTCTCTGATGCATTCAAACTGTGAATGTTTGGGGCAGACATTTTCCCCCAGTGGTTGGCACAACCATTGCACTCTGCTGTATTCCAGAAATTGGAAACAAGCAACAGTGTGATGGGAACAATATTTCCCTGAGCTTGAATGACCTTCCATGTGCACTGGATTGTATGGAATAGATCTTATAAAAAAACCATTTCACTGAGCTCAATTTATCACCTCACCATTCTCAACCAAGTATTTTCTTGAAATACCTCATTGCTACTTTAAGCAAAAGGTCTAAATTCCTCTTTAAGCTCCCAGTTTAGAACAGGCCTTAATGAGCTTTCAGTCTGTTCCTACAGCTGTCAATATACATGTTTCAGTGATTAAAATTAAATAAAATCCCAAGCTGGTGTTATGCTGACCAGATTTACATAATCTTTTCAATTACTGATTCTTCCAGTTTTTGAGAATAATGCAGATCTTTCACAGGAAGTGATTTGCATTATCCTTAATTATAGTATTGAAAGTGCCAAACAGCCTTGTTTTAAAATGAAGAACCCCAATCACCGTGTCACCAGTTTGTCTATTTTTTTTGTGTGTTTTACTTAATTTTCTTCCATTATCATAGATCACAGAACAGTGTTGTTTTTGGAAAATAGTTGAATGAGCTATTTATTTGGGTGTTTGGGCCTGGTAACTTAAAGGTTTTACAAAAGGTTTTTACATTTATGAAATGTCTGGGAGAGCGGCTGCAACCAGTTGAGGTGAAGGATGGGAAAAACATATTCAAAAGAATTAGGAGCCTCAAACTTTTGCTATTTCTTCTATTTGCACATCAGGCTATCTTGCAGATTTTGGTCACATAGGTCGATTTTCATGTGCTTATTGCAGCTAAACACGTGTTTATTGGCACCCCAACATGGTCAATATGTGGTCTCGCTGTTACGTGCCATAATTGGTTGCAAATTAGCCCCTGAAAAACTTTCCTTTCCCCTATTTAAAATCTCACTGACAAAGAACACTGAAACCTCTCTGTCTTTGCACAGCTTCCCACTGGCTTGATGAAACTCAACTTTGTTTGCTCTGTGGCTCTTGATTCAGAGCACACAATGTGGAGAGACCCAAGATGGACCCTACCAGGAAGAATCTGACAGACCCTGGTAAAGAAAGGTGATGTCCAGGGTCACCAGCTGGGAAGGACAGAGAAGGCTCAGGCTGAGAAAGGATTGTGACAGAGCATAAGGAAAAAGGAAAGTATGGAAATTTGAAATTCTAAGAACAAAGAGAAGTTTGGAATGGTGTGAAAATTTGCCTCGTTTTAGTTGTTGAATGTTATATATTCTGTCCTCTCCTTGCAGTGATACCTAATTCCTGTATTAATCACAATTTTTATGGCAAACTGAGCACTCCTGTGCATATTTGCTTGCACCTGGAAGCCGTGGCTGAGGTTTGCTCCTTGCCTAATAGAAAAGTCTGGTATTGAAGGGGTCTATGTGGCCACTGTAGCAAGTGATGCAGGCAGCCCTCATAAAACAAAATGTTCAATATTCTGTGTGTAGAATCACATCAATTTTCACAACATCTGGAATGATTCCCCTGACTTTTCAGGGCTCTTTAGCCTAAATGCTCTGTGCAGTCTCTGTACAACTAACAGTTGCTGCTTTTTTTTCTGGAGCGAGAAGAGAATGTACATTTTTGCATCCATTTGTGTGGCTTCTGGGACTTTTTCTGCTTTTAACATTCTCTGCAAATGCCTCATCCTGAGCCTGCCTTTGGCAGCAGCCACTGCACTGAGGAGCCATGCAGGCAGAATAAATAACAAGGCAGTGCTGAGAGGCTTTCCTTGATACAAATTGCTGTAGGCTGGGAAGAGAGGGCATATTTTGTTAGCAAAGAAAAGGCCCCCATGGCTGCTGCTGTAGGAAACTGATCCATTATTGTCACTCTCTGTTCTGGGAAGGGACAGAAGAACATTTTGATTTTCTTTGGTTTCTGCTGTATAGTCTGCCACAGCAGCCAGCATTAGCAAAACCAGGCCCATGATAATATTTTCAAAATATCACTTTTATTTCTGAATACTGATTACTCAGACAGACTGCAAGGCAGAGCTGTGAGAGTTTCAAAAGCAGGGCAACAAACTGTTGTACTGAAGTGGCAATGGCATAAAAAATTGAGACAGGGTACAAGCAATCCACTTAAGGGACCTGCAAAGCTGTGAAGAAAAGGATTGGGGCTGAAAGACAGGTGTTGGATGAAGAATTTGACTAACAAGTCTGCACTTGTTATGCCACATCTGGAGTGCTGTGTCCGTTCCTTTGCCCCCTGCAACACCAGAAAGGCACCAATGACCCAGAGCAAGTTCAGCAGAGAACTTCCAAGATGATCGGGGCAGGAGTACTTGCCTTGTGAGGAGGGTCTGAGAGAGGTGGGCTTCTTCAATCAGGAGGAATAATGGCTTTGGAAGGACTTAACAGCAGATGCCTGATGAGGACAAGGAGCTCATGGAAAAGATGGAACCAAGCTGTTCATATTTGGACATGATAGGTGGAAAAGGTGGAACCAAGCTGTTCATATTTGGGCATGATAGGTGGACTACAGACAGTCGGATTCTAACGAGATTTAAGGAGAAGCTTTTTCACTGCAGGGAGAGTCAGGCAGCAAAGCATCCCACCCAAGGAGGCTGTGCAGTCTGTCTCCAGTCTGGGAGGATTTTCAAGAAGCAGATGGATAAACCCTCAAGCAAAGTGGTCTGAAGCTTACCGTGCTTTACAGAGGAGCTTGAGCCAGAGACTTCCTGACCTTTCCCATCTGAGTTACTCTGTGATCTTGATTACCAGCCCCTCCATCCCACTAAATATAATGGCTCCTCCACACAGCTCACTAACCTCAGTCATCACCCCACACAGCCACTACATGAATTCCTAACCTCAAGAAAAAAATGCTCAAGCCTTCAAGCTCCAGGATCCTTGCAATAGTTTAATTTTCTTAAGATACAAACTTTCAAATGTTGACCTCAGTGTCTTCAGTAGAGTTACAGCAGTTCAGGGCTGCAGAGAGCATTAAACAATGTTTTCAAATCAGAAATGTTCCCTACATGTGTTATATTAAGCTTGAAACCTCCTGCTCTCAGGCGATTGGTCCTCTTAAGAGTAAATTAGTACTGGGTGCTCTACATGGCTTATGAGTCCAGCAAAGTCAAAGATTATGGTACCAGGAGAAGTTTAAGGTGTTCTTTTCTTTCAGACTGTGACAGAGGAAATGGTATTAATCTTTTCATGCCCTCTGGTTTGCTGTTATTATACAGGTATGATGGTTCCCTGCTTTAAACATTTACTGAAAGTAAAGAAGTAAATGTAAACCACAGGGTGGGTGCTTTGTGGCAGTGATAGAGTGGGGTAAACAACAACTATCAGCTAGAACTTAGCATTGACAACACATGAAACAAGGTAAAGAAATTACAGAAAAAAAAGTCCACCAGGTTGAGCACAAGAAGGATTTTTCGAGTCATAGTACAAGCAAATGAAGTAATAAATTGCAAAGTGAGAGTAGAACCATTCATAACTTCAATAGACAAAAAAAGAAAGAAACTGACAATAGATATTTATATTCTGTATTTGGAGAAAATCTGGTGATAGACCTTTGCCACTTCAAATGTTCTGCAGTCCACAGGAAAGTAAGAAAAATTCTACCATGTCTTTGAGAAGAATGTTTATAAACCACCAGACCTGGGTGACTTGCAACAAACTATACAGCCAATTGCTTCAATCCTTTGGTGATGGTACAGTAAAAAGGAAAAATGGGTTAATATTGGCAATCACCTTGCTATTCTGATGTATGCCCCCTGCAAAAAAAGAGAAAACTGAACAAGATCTAAATAATGAAGATGTAACTAGAGGTAAAAGGTGCAGATACCACTTCATAACAGTCAATATTACGCTGTTAAAAAACAAATCTTTTCAGTATGCCTGATTTTACTATGAATTATGTGTTTGGCTGATAAGCACTGTCATGTAGACATAAAAGATTTCTATGGTTTAATGTGTACTGTTTGCTGGCATAGGATAATCTGAGCTTTTCAAAAATGAGCAACTGCATGGCAAGGTTGCAAAAATGAGCAATTAGTGTCAATAAAGCTTGGATAAGATGAATTTAGAACTTGCTAAATGGCAGATTGCAAAGCTGTTGCTAACATGAAATTTTCTCTAAATGAGAATGTTTCTAGTGGCATTCCATGGTGGTATGTACTAGAAAGAGTGTTGACCAATTTCATCAGTGATCTGGAATTAAATGCCACATTCCTGTTGATTTAAAACAAATCTGTAAATTTCACATACGCTGCTGGAATAGAAATTATAATGACATGACAACTATACGAAATGGTATAAGGAGTTTAAGTGTGTGAGTGTAACCAAGTAAAGTTTTTTAATTTGGCTGAGACTGTATCTGCAAACTTGCGAAAGCAGCATTGCAAAGAAGAGTCTCAGAGTTGGCACAATGCAAGCAGAGTCCCCCTGTGATGCTCTGGCAATACAAACAAATGTAATGCCCAGCTACATAAACATGAAATAAACAAGTAGGAGCAGGGAAATTATTTCACTGGAAATGAAATATTGCATGAAGTTCTGATGCAGGCATCTCGAAAAACATTTTGGAAAATGAAAATATGTGGAGATGATTTGAAGCCTGATGAGTTTGGGAAAATGGTTTATTCGCAGAGGGTTTGATCTATTTATTGTGAAGTGGCTTGATAGCAGCTGAGGTAGGGAAAAGAAAGGAAGGTAGGGCTCAGTGAATACTTAATCTAATGAGAAGAGTTCAGGAAGAAACAAGAACTGGAGTTATTAAGCTCAAATTTTGGAACACAGAAAGGGTTGTAGGACAAGAAGATTCACCACTTTTTTAACACTGGGGTATGAATCTTTGAAAAAAAATTAAAAAGGGATGATAAATCTGTTTCTGAATCTTCATCTTGGTTAAGAAGAAAATTACTTGAAAAATAGGTTTTAGTCAGGTAGAGGTCACTTGGTGTGGTAGAAGAAAAACTCCTTAAGCATAAAGTTGATTAAACAGACAATGGTCACTCTGAGATCTTCCCTCCTGTTACCACTTAGGTTTCTTGGAGATGTCTAATGGGTGGGCAGGTGAGGGTCATTTTATGCTTGTGATTATGCTTTTGGTTTAAAAGCCTATAGGGTTTACCCCCCCCATGGGGCTGTCTGTTTTCTAGCAACACTAGTCATACTCATCATTTTTGTTGCATGGTTGTCACAGTCTTCTTTTTCTGAAATGAGCAGAGCTGTCTGTGTCTGTCCCCAAGTTCCCTCCAGGCAGGGAATAAACACTAGGAAAACATCCTGCAAACAAAACTTTGTTTTCTGAAACTTGTAAGTAAGAAACAGTTTGTGAAAGAGGTGTGAGCCATTGTGTTTTCTCCCTGGAAGGATCCCTTTCCATATTATTGAGACTGGCCTTATTACAGCCATCTCCAGCTGGCAGAAAAGTTATGTATGTACTCAATAACAGCAAACATCAATGAAATGAGCCTTTAGAGCCCCTTACTGTGCTTGACTCACCTTTATTGATGCAGTGGGGTGCAAACTGCATTTCCAATAGCAGTAGCTGATGGACCTCAGGACCAGATGGAGAAAACTGCCTGTGACTGGGGAGAGCAAATTTAAACTGCTCCCAAGTGCCCCAAAATAACTTCTCAAGCAGTCATGGTTACAAGAGGGAAGGCACTGGTACAGACTTCACCCAGCCAAAGTGCTCTTCTGGAGTGGCACTTCATCTGCCTGAATAGAACAGAGGTGGGAGTCACTCACCTAAATGTAGGTCACCTGGGCTGAGTGGGGACCAGGAGAGGTCAGTACTGAATGGGCATCAAAGTGTGATTCAGCCCACCCTAAAATAGACATCTAAATTAAGGTTCCACAGAAGTCTCCTCTCCCTCTTGGCTGCACACGGAGTTTTCTAAGTGGCTCAGCTACAGACTGTTCTGCTGCAGATGTCTGCCTTCATTAACTTTTAGGATCTTCTTACCAACTCAATTTCTGCCACCTGTCAGCACTGGGAAAGGGCCCTGATGGGCCACAGTCACACTTGTCGTGTACATGAAAAGGAGCAGATGTGATTTCATTGTGTTCCACATGCACAAAACGCACATTCACACTGCCTGATGAGCACTTACTGCAAGCAGTGCAGGGAGGCAGTCTGGGCTCTGATCATCCAGTCTTTGTTGGCAATCTTTGAATGCTTCTTATGAATGAGTGAAAGTGATTTCTCAGTTTTTTTCCTGCTCATTACAAATAAGGATTGATCCAACATTGATATCAAAAGATGATGGGCTCATTCCACTTACCAGCTGAGGGCAAACCAAAACAAGGCAGTTTGAACTTTGCACCAGTGACACATGGATAATATGGTGGTGCAGCTTTTCTGTGTTTCCTGATTGTAAACAACACTCTGAAGTTAAGGTAGGGCTGTCACATTCCCAGAACCAAAGTGTCACCCGTGGCATTATCAGAGGGCTGCAGGAGGAGCGATGGGCTGGGTGCTGTTGTAGCTCAGTGCTAGGGGGTGAAAACTGTTACTAGAGAATTTGCACAGAGCTCTGGGACTTTCTGTGTGCTGTGGGATGCAGTGCTGTTTTTGAAAGCTATAAAACTAGTCAAGTGACTTGAAAGCATCTCATTATTTCATTCACTGGGAAAAATGTCATCTCTGGCAGAGATAGACTGTATAACAGAAGAAAAGATTAGTTCAAGATTTCTGGCATTTTTGGGAGTTGGATAGCATTTTATTGTGTGGGACTATTTCCCTGCAAGTGGAAGACTGTAGTTACAATGTGATGGACAAGAGGAGGGGAATTTGCAGTAGGCTAACAGAGGATAATCTGATACCTAAGAGAAGCCTCTGACTTGAAGATCTGCACAGTTCAAATAAATGAGAGAGTGTCCAGTAAGCTTCTTAAAATGCCAACAGTGCTTGAAATGGGCTAACAAACAAGTGGCCATGTAAAAAAATTGCACTGTAGGTGACATCAGAGGCAGTTCTTTGAGCAAATTTAAAAAACCCAGACTGACATGAAGTTTTACATGAAAGAGGACCTTAGATTCCTAATACACATAACATATGGCTTAAAATAAATATTTTTATCTTTCCAATATGCATCTTCTGCCTTTCATTGTGGCTCTTGCTTTCACCTCTTGTCTAAGACCAAACTAAGAGTCATTAGTAAATATCCTATTTCCTTTCTCACATGTCACGTAGGCCAGAAGATGCTAAGTGAGCACTGTGCTTAAAAACAGAGACTAGACACCGAAGATATGTGGTGGAAAGAAGAACCCCAGGATATGCATTATTTCTGTAGTGAAATAAAGCCTGCAGTAGTACTAGCAGAGGGAAGCATCCTGGTGGTGGTATCAAATAAAATAGGACAAATATGTATGGCAAGCACAGTATGTCTCAACCCACACTCTGTGAAGTGAGACCCAGTCAGCAGGCAAAGGAGGCAGATCAGCAGTGATGTGCAGGATCTGTTCCAGTGGAAGTGGATATTGAACTGGGCCTCGTTACATGCAAGCACAGCTGATTAATCAAAAATGCACTATAGTGAACTGAGAAAATTGTTAATGCAACCAAGGTGAGTGGCCTTTACCATTTTTTTTTCCCCAAATGCATTTGCTGGAGCCAAGATGCTGCTTGTGCACCTGCAGTGCTGTTTCCCTTTGTGCTGGAATTGTTTTACTCTGAGTTCACATTCCCAAAGCCCTGCTCTGCCATTTGCCCTCAGCGTTCCTCTCTCTCTCCCAAAGTTTTGCATTATCACTGCTCTGCCATCCCCAGCATGATTGTACCCAACATTATCCTGTCTGTGTTTTCTTCCTGACAGCCACTCACAGAAAATTCTCATATGAAGGAGGATTTGTGAAGAGACCGTTGTCTCTGTGTGTTGCCTCTGACTTCTTCCCTTTTTGCAGTTCCTGTCATAGCTCCTTGCTGCTCAGTCTCAGTTCTCTGATGAATCTAGTCTACCTCCTCCTGCTCCTTGAATGAAGGTACTTTCAGAGATGCTACTCAGCATATAGCAAGGGAGATAGCTCCATCTTATTACTCCCTTTGAAAAGCAATAGCTTGGTGCAGAATGTTTTCTTTCTTGGGGGCTGGACTCGATGATCTCCAGAGGTCTCTTCCAATCCTAAAAATTTTTTGATTCTGTGATTCTGTGTCTCTTCCCTTCTAGGTCACTCCTTCCTTTGCAATTTGAGGTGAGCTCTTCATTTCCCAGCCCAGCTTTGGACCCTGGGATTTGGAAAGAACTGACATCTCTGTCACCTTTCACTTGGTCACCAAAGTCACCTGCTTTAATCTGGAAAATATGTTCTCTGTATTGGTCAAACTCAGTAAATGCCTTTAATGTGACTGTGTGCATGTGCCCATTCACATCAAGGTAAGAGCTTGGAGGCAGCAGTCAGAGGATTCAGCAACCTGCCCCCACATCTCTCTTTCCACCACAAGGCTTCATAAAGTCCTACATTTTTCTACAGACCTATCCCTTGCCTGTGGTTTCTCTCAGGTCAGCTGGGCTGTGTGTCCAGCTCCTGCATTTAAAACCAATTTATTTCATCAAAGAGTTTGTTAGCATGAGTCAAATAAACCCCTTCAACACCTTCTTCAGACTATTTCTCATTGAAGACACGTCTTTTTTCCTTCCAGAAAGGAGATGTTAAAAATACATTTTCACCTCCTAATACCACAGCCCTTGCTTGGCAACTTCTTCCTCAGAGTCAGTGGAATTTCCCAGTATGGATGTGAGGGGCCAACCACACTCCTCAGGGTCATATGGCTCCCAACCAAGGTGTGCGAATTCCTCTCCCAGCTCTGCTAGAATGCTGATTCATTCATTACAGAGAGCTTGGAGTTGAGCAGCAAGGGGCAAAAACCTGCTTAGTGAGGTGCTCTCTGAAAACATCTTTCCCTGCAATGAAGTGGAGAAGAGGCTGAAATGTGAAATGATCCTCACCGCTCCTCTAGGGCTCACTGTGTCGTCTGACACTATTTTTAGCTCTTTAGCTCTTTTTATTTTTTTTTTGCCATTTATTATTTATTTCACATCTTGAGAGAGGTCACTCTTGCTCATCACTCTCTGAACTTTCAGGTAGTCAAAGACTTCAGCTCATATCTTTCCCTGCTTTGATTAGGTATGGTCCAATAAGCCTGACTACTGCTGGCATAATCCCAAAGTTTCATTTGCTAGAAATAAGTCAAATGTCCATTATTTTATCCCCAAGGTACTTCAGGTTTCCAGATAGCTTTCAAATTTGAGATTAGGAAGCATAAACAAGCCAGTTGATTAATTACAAGAGGTGTTTTATACATCAGATTCAATTTTTCAGCTGCTAAGTAAGAGGGAAAACCTCCTCATCTGCCAAAAGATTGCCTGTTTGCTCATGTGGCTACTTTGCATGGGAGCAGGCTGCTCTCTCTCTGAAATTCCTCTTAACAAAGAGGAAAGATTTCTGAGTAATTTGAGGAAACAATGAAGAATGAGCAGAATGAGGCTACCACCCCCACTGTCCTTGCTGGAAGTTCTTCACCTCTGGATCCTGGATGACCACCCAATGAACAAATGTGCCTTTCACACATTGCTTTATATTTCTCTCTGTTCATTTGGTTGGAGGCCAACAAAACCCCAGCATCAACTGAGCCCAGCAAGAGCTCATTTTCACCAGAGGGAGGCTGGGAAAGCCTGTCTCCTGCTTTCCATGAAGGCACACTCACCTACAGCTACACCAGTGATTCCCAGGATCTGTGTTTTGCCCCTGCTGCCTTTGCAGTGGTGTCCCACCCCAAGGCTGCTCAAACTGCCCACACTTGTGGCAAGCTCAGTCTAACCATGGCATTAGAAAGGGCATCATAGGAACCCTTCAGTGTCTGCCAGGTTTGTGTCAGAGATGTCGGGGTCCTTGTCTCTCCCTCCTAGCTTGGGTCTTCAGGACTCCTGATACTACTGACTTCATGGGGCTGGGACACCTTTCCTTTTCATACAGGAATGCCATCTTTGCAGGTGCAGTCTGTGTCTGCTGCCCTTCCTCCATCTCACCAGCAAATGTCTCCCTCTCTAAAGGCAACCCCAGCCCCAGACTGAGAGGTACAACAGAAAAAGGGAGGACAAGGCCTACAAAGGGTTTATCTTTGGCACCTCTCTACCACCATCCTATTCATTTTAGCAACTTCTTCCAGCATTTCCCAATGGACAGAAGTATTTAGTTGACTTGTAAGAAGATAATTTTTTAACTAAGTGAAATTGGTCTTGCTACAAGAAGCAGAAGCAGTGGCAAATGACATCTGTTAATTCCTATCCCTGCATAATTCTCAAGTGGTTAAAAACTCTGAGTGCAGAAGACAGCAGGGAAGGGGGCAGGGCAACCAAGCAATGCCACAAAAAATGAAAGCTATCTTGAAACAGAACATTAGAGTATAATTGAAACCAGCTGCACTTTTTAGTTTAATGCCCATCCTAGACACAAAATGAAAACAGTAGCTACAATTGTAATGAAATAAAGGCTTAAAAGAGTCCTAACTAAGAGTGAGATCTCAGACCTGGTCTTCGGCTGGCTTCTGGAGAAAGGAACGAGGGTCACTTGACACTTGCCAATTTCATATCCTCACATTTCTAAAAAACTCTAGTAATATACAGTTCAAAGACTACAATAGCTACAAAAGGTGACTGAAAATGCTATGAATGAGCAAATGTTAAAAGCTGGAGATCTCAGAATAGATTAATGGTCTATACATAACAGTGAGACATATGTAGAAAACCCAAGTACCTGAAAATAAATGAAGTAAATAAAGTTCTAAATCAAAGAAGAAATTGCAGTAAAACATGTTCTTCTCTCCACCCCACACTGCTCTGCTGACAAAAATGTCTGAAACCCGTTCACAGTAAAAAAATGTTATGTCCTCCAAAGCAAGGTAGTAAGCTAGACATGGAAGACTGTGGCAATGAAGACACTGCAGCAATATTTCAAGTGTTTTCATGACTGATGATGATAGATCCTTTCCTGGCTGCGTGGTATAAGAAGGAACTAATTTTCTTTGCCTTTTCTTAGGCACACAGAAAATAAGGCAATGAAGCATAGGTAATATGGTTTGGCAAGTGGCTTCTCTGAGTATTCAGTAGGACAGATCTTTAGCTTGCATTTATCAGCATAGCATCATTGTCTTTATATTAATTTAACATCTGTCCCAGTTTATTAATGGTTCTGTTGCTGTTCTTTCTTAATGGACATTCATACATATCCTAACAAAGAAATCCCCAAAAGAGCTGTCTTAAATCAATGGAGCAAAACAGTTTACACCACAGTGAAAAGAAATATTGGAATGCTATTCAAGGGCTCCAAAACAATGTGAGTAACTCAGCCTGGGATTTGTTTGAAAGAAAAATGAAGATTCAGGGCATGGTTCAATTTATTTCTGCCAGGACATGGCTGTCCATTCTTGCACCTTTAGCTTCTATGCTTGTATGCTTCTGTCTACTCAACTAAATCAAGTACTAGTATTCAAAATCACTTCCCAATACAGGGATTGCCTAAATTAGATTAACCATCACTGAGCAAGCATGTGTCTAATCTTTTACTTGGATTCTTCTATTGATCATAACTATTTCTTTGTTCACTATTCTGTCCAAATATATTTTAAAAATAAAATGTAGTGTTTGGGGTTGACATATGAGGAATGGCAGGGGGGAGAGTGGGGTTGTCTTACTTCTCATTCAACTACCAGCTCGACATATTCTTCCCCATCTGATTGCCACTCCTTGGACCCAAGAGTATTTCCTCCCACAGGCACTGAAACCTCTATGTTTGGAAGCCATAGCCTTAGGAATAAACCCGTTTATTGTTTCTTTGGATATTGAAGCTTGCCGCAGAGGTCCACATCTGTCTCTCCTGTTTATAACCTACTTAACTATTGGCTGTTCTTCGGCTCTCCTGTCCTTCAGTCCACTGGCAATTCATGTGCTCTTAATGAGGTGTCAAAAATGATTGATAATGCCTCTGTAATTATCTCTGCCTGCTCTTTAAGAACATTCAGGTGAGACTATCTGTCCTTGCTCATATGCAAGCATTTATTTTGTCACCATCATTTTCTGCATTTTTTTTCACCAGCTCAGACAACTGCTTCCTTGATGGTTTTCTCAGTTTCTCACCAACTGAACCAAAAAGTACAGCTTCAAATTCAAAGCAACAAATTTTGTACTTGCACATACCTTGCTTGTGAAGTCTCACTAAGATCAGTGATAAGTGCAAGATACAAATCAGAGCACGTGTTAGCCTTAGAGAAATGTGCTCTCGTATGCTTCAATCTATTCCTTCTGGTTAATATGTTTGGATCCCAAATTGGCTTTGATTCCTGTGCTTTCATCTGATGTGCTAGTCTAGGGGCCAAGTTTCTCTATTAGAAGACAGATTTTACTCTTTGATGGGGGTGGCCTCTGAAGGTTTTTGGTTGAACTCCATGCCCAAAGCAGATGGTAAAGTCAGTTTTGCAACCCAGGACCTTAATTTGCTGTGGATGGATGCTCTAGAGCACCTATATTGCAATGAAAAGATAAAATTATTTGCTTTTGAGGTACACAGGGACATTTCATCCATTTATGCAGATTATAGTGCCTTGGAAATCATTACAAATTAAGACAGAGGCATGACCAGGACTGATAAAGCCCATTTTCACTGAAAAATGAGTGTAAAATAAATTTTGATGTATAGGATATCAGGAAATTTATTCTGAATTTTGTCTTCTTAGGAAAGATTCAGAGCATTCAAACAAATACAAATTAATTTCCTTTAGGCACTCTTGATTGTAGGTAAGAATCAAATGACTGCACCATTTTTTTCACTGATTTTTTGGAGTGTAAAATTATGGAAAAATTTACGGCATTGAAACTGAACAGCAAAGGTACATTATATAATTTTAAAAGCATCAGGTCCACTTTTTAGAAACTCATTAGAATTCTTTCTAGAGATGTTGGTGCACAGAAGCACTTATCCTATATATATATATATACACCAAGGTATGTATAGCAGTGTTGTGGTTTAAAGGACAACAGTTTTTTCTCCTTTCTGGGGAAGTTTTTGTTTTTCTACTTCCGCCGAGGCACAGTTTCCAGCAGAGGTGAGGGGCCCACGGATTGGCTAATTTTAAGATGGGCACTTCATGTAGCCACTTGAACATTAGGGGCGTCTTTGCGAAGCTTACATTTTTAGGAGCGGGAAGTTAGAAGGCTTCTTTGACTTCCGTTCACAGGGAAGGTAACGCCGCGTGCCCTGGCCGGCCGCTCTGGGCCTCAGGGCCTGGGCGGCCGGGCCGGGGCTGCGGCCGGGACCCTGCCGGTTTTTTCCCCCCCCCCTCCCT
>VZTR01029996.1:38007-85315 GCA_013400775.1 Chaetops frenatus
TCTGGGCGGGAGTTCACGGTGATATGAACTCCACGAGAGACTTGTGTTTCTTGTGAGAAAATCTCCATAGTGAGACAAGAGAGACTCTTCTTCCAATTGGACTGATGAAAGCCTATTTCAAGAGTGGTAAATTGACCAACGATTTTCTAAGCTTGCTTCTCTGTGTTGTTGATGAGAAAGATGGTGGTAAAGGAAGATAAATGAGGTGGGAGAAAGGAACCATCTTGGGGGGTGGGGGGGGGAAGAAGAAACCACCTGGGGGTTGATTTTGATTTTGTTGTTTTTTGTTAATAAACTATTTTTATCTTTGAAGTTTAGGCCTGTTTTGCATTTCTCTTAATCCTTATTCTCATGAAACCACTACACTGCACTCTCGCCTGGTGTGAGCAGGCGAGCAGGTGAATGTGAAACCGCTACAAGCAGGCTCTTCATCCTGGTATTAGAGAGGAGGCTTCACTGAGCATATTCACTGGGTACTCCTCAAGTAGGCTGGTCTCACCCAATCTTAGGCATCTAAAGCAAAGATATTTATCATAAGTCACTCCCTGTAGTCTCCCTCCAGTCAATGGAAAAAACAAAGCATGGCCTATCTGTCACTTAGGCATCACCTTCAAAAGAGGAGGAATTGTGCTCTAAAGCCTTTCTTTTTCTCCCACTTGGGAGATAATCCCACTTTGGCCAAAGGATCTTTTCAGATCTCTCTGCATTCCCTTGGATTTGATGAAAAATCTGAGCCAGTCATATAGAGGTAGGTTTCTCCTCGGTTGTTTCAGAATTCTGCATAGGGTCAGAAGAGAGATTTGGACAAGATTATGGATTTTGTTGCCTTACTTGTGGAATAGGAGAGTTTCTACTGGTATGAGATGGGAGCACAGCTCCTAGCACCCTTGCTGCCGTTCTGAAAGAGAGTCACTACTAGATCATGTCCTGCTGTTTCTTCTGGCTCAAGCCTAATGAAATGTGCACTAAAGTTTATTATACTGATCCTTCCCTCTGCTCCTTTTAAGATCTGTTTTTTCCAGTTCTGATGGACTGCTATGAAGGAGGGCTACAGTTTCACTGGCATAATTATTTTTTTATTAATTTCACCCACAGCACACGGTAATTTGGTTTCCTGATTTGGAATCCTGAAGGTTCTCAATATTCTTTCAACCTATCCATCATGTTAATGCCCATACCAAACACATCTTCTCCAGCCACTCCAGGCACAGATCATTATGCACCCTGCACTTCTGCCCTAGTCAAGTCCCCTTCTATCCCAATCCAGTTGCCCTGGCACAGATGGATTCTGCAGCCATTCCAACTACCCAGTCAGAAGAAAAGATCTAATGTTGGCACCAATGAGAATTTTGTATGTACCACTTTTTGTCCCGAAACTGGAGAAAGCACACTGAAATACCACTGCTGGTTGGGAAAACAGAATGCTGCTATGCACATTGCTCTGCATAAGCAGCAGGATTGGCCCAAAGTGAACAGCTTCCAGTTTGGATAATTTTTGTGATCACAGTGATGAGCTCTATACAGTTATCCATGCTGGAAATATAAACACACATATACCAAAAACTGAAAAGGAGTGTTTAGATTATTTTTCAACACATCAAGCGACTTGTCTGAAGAAAAGCCTGAGTGCTTTAATCACATGAAGCCAGGCCTGGAAATGTGCTTACACAGGACAGACATTGTTTACTCAGGACAGACATTTTAAATATCATTTTTATGTGCATATAGTGAGGCGATTTTTCTTTTTTTCTTTTAATTTTTTTTTTGGGGGGGTGTGGGTGGGTGGGTGTTTTGTCACTGTTGGTTTTTTAGAAGTGTAGTTTAAATTAGTTTAAATTTACATTGAAACTTCCAAACCACTTAGCTTAATGCTTAACCACTTTAATGTTTCCTTTATTCACACTGGGTTTTGCTTTTGAAGCAGACATCTTGGGATGTGACATATGTTTCCTTAGGTTTTTCGAAGAGGTTTAGATTAATCTGAGACTGAGCATGAAGAGCCAGTACAGATTAAATTGATGCTTGTTAGATCTTCAATAAAGGCAACAATGTTCTGGAGCATCTTAGTCATGAAGGCCAAACCATTAGACTAAAGAAATGCCAAGCAGGAAGAAAATTTATGCACATTCATAAACAGCACAGTGAATTCCCTCCCACACATGTTGTTCACTCAACCCGAAGCAACTACAAACTACCTCGTGTTTGGCAGTGGTCATAACACCCACACAATTACTGCAGGTCCCCTGCAGGACAGCAGCTAATGAGGTGCTGATAATGCACCACCTCACTGTACTGGAGATTTCAGAGTCTCCTGCACTGGGAACACCTGTGTGGGGAAAGTGGCTGCACAGGGCACAGCTCTGAGCCCTGCTCTGGGCATCCCCTTGGCCTCCATCCCTGGCACTTCCCAGGCCAGGGAATTATTACCAATATCTTCCAGGTGCAAACATAAAGCTTCCTCTCTGCTAATTGCAAATTACTTAGCTTTTGGCAGATCATTGCTGCTTCAAAAGAAGTTTTGGAAGCATTAGCAGTAAATAGTGCTAAGAAGGCAAGTCTGTAACCCTGAAAAAATAGCATGTTATTCAACTATCAGAGTGACTGACATGTTGTTTAACTTCAGCACTTTCTTGTTTTAATTAAACATGTCCCTTTCTTTCTTTATTTTTTTCTTTCTTTCTTTCATGAAGAAAATGTTGGCTAACAAGCATAATGATTAAAATAAAAATTAATTATTCAGATTTACTGAGGACAGAGAAAGAATTCATTCTCTAAATTTACAGTGAGTCAGTCTGCTAGGGCCAAGAATCAGCACTAAGTGAAAAGAAATCCAAGTAAGAAATTAGCAGCAGTGACAGCAACACCAGAGGTGGGAGCTCAAAACACAATAAATATAAATGTTCTTCAGGTGCTGTTTTAGTTCAAACTGACTGGAAAATGAGAGCAGTGCACTTCATCAGAAACTCATACTGAACTGTTACATACTGAACCTTGCCACATAACTCACTCCAACCTTATTCTCAAGGCAGAATCTTAGACACACATCTTCACAATCAAAATTGTAATTGTTTTACATTGTTGAGAAATGGGGAATTGGAGACAACATTCCTAACGTGTCAAATTCAGTGCCATATTTGGGAAAAAGGATTCATCTATTACTGGTAAAATTTTCACCCACTACTCACTGTTTTGTTCCTGTTTGACTCTCAGGGTACTACATGGTCATATCATTGTGGGATCCAAGAAGTCATGCTAAGTCTGGCACAGCTCAAATTTCAGCTCAAAATCCACAGGAATGACACTTTATAGATAAAGTGATGCAGAATCAAAGAGAGAACACAAGCAACTGATAGCCTTAGTTTGATCATGGTAAAATATAGACTGAATACTGATGTGGAGAATTCTGATGATTGAGTAGCCTGAAATTACCTAAACCAAACCACAGCCCATCCTAGTGCAAGAGCAGATTTTTGGGAAGAGCTGTCCTTTCTTGAAATTTAAGTTTATTTGAGCATATAAAGTTATCTCTATAAATCATGTTGGAAATATGCTTAAAAATCTGCCACACTTATGAGTAATTCAAGTTTTACACTGCCATAGATATATCAGTGCTGCTTATTTTTAAGGATAAAGTATAATTATTAGAGACAAAAAATGCACTACACAAGGAAAGTTATGCATGACATATAATAAATTAGATTAGAAAAGGTCAGATGATAACAAAGCCCAACTATATACCAAGACCTCCAATTACTCATTCAGCTATTAACTGGGCACTTCACACAGAAGAGCCTTGGCTCTTGGCCATTACATTTGACAGTACAAACTTGGTAACTCAAAGTGAGTTCTCTTTGAGGGTCAGATGGTTGCTGCTTTGGTTTGCTTTCCACATTTGTCAGAAGCAGCCAGTCTGACTGCAGACAGAGACCAGAGCCACATGCGTGGCTCTTACCCACTTCTCCAACATTTGGGAAAGCGTAGCTGGCAACCACCTTGTGAATCAAATTACTTCTGTCAGACTTTTCAAAAATGCAGAAACTGGAGATTAGGAAGGGAAGGCAGCCTTTTGTGGTCCCTTCTGGTGGTAAGGATCCTTCTTAGAATCAGTCAGAACCTGGCTTTCCAGGAAGTATTCCTTAAAACAAGATTTTGCTCTCAACAAATGTTGCCAAAGTAATTCATGCACAGCACTCAGAGTAAAATAGGATCTTACCATTAATCACCTCATTTAAAAAGGAAAATATCCTCCTTATGTGCTTGAGGATTTTGCCTTTGTTGGGGTTAACCCACAGGTCTTCTGTTAGCATTTTCTGCTCAATTAGTTCTTTCAAAGTGATTATTGAATCTACACAGATATTGTGTAATCTAGGTTAAGTCAGGAAATAGCATAATGAGAAGCTGTTACAGGGAGAAGGGAGGTCAAAAAAAGCAGCAACAGGAACTCAGAAAATATGAGGATATAAATAAAAGGACAGGTGCTATCTTCAGTCATGTAATGTGATTTGGACTCAGTAATTGACCTAAAAATAGAGGAGACTAAAAGAAAACATTCTGAAAAGCACAGTAGAGACCATAATCTCAGCTGGTGTAATTCAATGTACTTCCAGAGAAATGAGTACAGAAGTGAATCACTACAGCAGAATAATAATAACCTATATATTTATAGAAGAAGTGGCAAAAATAGCACTTATCAAAAAACATTACTCAAAGCTAAAGCAAAATGCTTATCAAAGTAGACCACATTCTGTGAACAGAGCTGTGATTACTATATTATGAGTACAGTAAAGGCAGGCGATGCATAGACTCAGTTAATTTTAAATGCAAGTTAAGCAAGAAACATTTGGTAACTATGATACAGATGGTAACAATCCTAAAAAAGAAGGGATCATGTTTATATTTTCCTCCATGGCAGTATTTTTGGAATGACAATGGCTAAGTCAGAACAAATACTTAAGTGGATCCTGCTCAGCTGGGTATATATCCGATCACATTTTAAACCTTGCCAGTTCTGCCTTGGATATCATTATCTCAGACTCTGTAGAATTACTGAAGGAATTTTACTTATCAGAGGCAACTGGTGATTTTAAAGGATGGGCATTCCCCATCAGCCTGTGGACAAAAGCAAACCAAAGGCTGAGATTGCCTCAGACAACATAAACCTGAATTTTAGACTTCTTGCTTTGAAATTACATATTAGATCTCCAATCTTCCCTGTTTCAAAACCACCCTGCCCAGCTCATGAGAAATTTCACTCTTGAGAAAACTTGAGAGACAGAATAGATGAGGAAATGCTACTTTCCTCTTTGGTTGATTTTTTTTTTTTTTTTCACTTGAATAGAAAACTTTCATAAAGTTGGAAAAATTCTGCTCCAAGAGGAGTAAACAGGAGGAGAAACATGCTTTCTGGCTGGTATCCTTCAGGCCAAGAATACCGCTAAATCTGTGCTTTAATCACTGACATTTTATGCAACCATCTATAATTAAAAGCAGAGTTTTCACCCAAAATGTATCTTATGCAAGCAACATATGTTTTGTGTGAGTGAGCTTAACTGTTCCCATCCACTTGAAGGAGCAACTTCATTCCTGGAGAGCTGAGACCAGACTGCCTCATCCCAAGGCTGCTGTGCTCCAGGCAGCCAAGCATTACCCTTGCCAGGCTCGTGAGGAGTGGTACTCTTGCTGCTGTAACTCGGCGTAGCTCAGCACTACTCTGGTTTAAATCTCTGGAGGCTGTGGCTCCTGTCGAGTCAGGACTGTTCCACTGCCGAGCCTTCATGCAGCACCAGGGGAGTTGCATCCAGAAATGTGGTCTTCTCCCACAGATGCTCAATGCAAAGCCCTGTGGCAGAGCCAGCTCCCCAGATGCACTTGCTGGGTCATCCTATCCATTTCGCACTTCTGTAGCTGAGCAGCCTCCCATGAACCATTTCAGAATGGTGCACCTCAGCACAACAGGAATGACGAGTGGCAGAGAGGCCTCTGGTATCTCCTCCAACAAGGTTAAGTAATAATTCAACAGCACAAAAATCAGTGTTAATTGAATGTTTTAATAGCTTTTAAAATGTTAACGGAATAGCGTTGCAGCCTTCCCAAGGATCTGTGAAAGCTGCATGAGTGTGTTATTTCTTTGAGAACTAGCACAGCCACAAGTTGTTATGGAAGTGTTAGGGTTATTGGCCTTAAATGGAAGCCAACAAATTATAAAACATCTAAACCAACAGCTTTGATTCACTCTACTTGCTTTGCAGCTGAATAGGCTAAAATGAAGTAAAACAAATATATATGACTCAAGGTTAAAAGGTATTTTTTCTATGGAGTAACAAAGTAAGAGACTTTATTTCAAATAGAGGAATAACACCAAAAAAAACCAAAAACACCAAACCAAAACAAACAAAAAACCCCCCACGAAAATTTAAAGACTACTTGGACCTGTTTGCAAAACATCAACAACTTCTCAAAAAGAAAAAAGGTAACTTGTTCACATCAGTTTGAACCAACTCTTCTCAAGTGTTTAGAAATCTCTTCTAAGAGACAAGAAGAGAACTGCCACCAACTTCAATTCTGTCCTGCAACATCACAAAACACAGCTCAGTAGTATAATACAACACTTCTTGTTCTCTTAATATTTTCCCCTTGATTTCTTTTGCCCAGAAATATCCTAAAGATTCTTTTCGCATTAGTTCCATTTTGCTTGAAATACTGATCTATTGCTGGTGCTCTGTGAAGCCATTACTTTATCCTCCAACTAATGTGTCATCAGCTGTCCCTGCAAATCTGACACCAGAGCCAAGTGCTACTAAGATGTCTGTTGAGCAGCAAAAATGTTTTAATGGTTTGATTATTTCTATTTAATCACTTCAGAAATATCAGAAGCCATGCAACTAGTCACACACTATGTCACCACTTTTCCTTTATTACATCCTATTAATGGAGACTTTGTTCCAGTCTTCTCTAGAGTGAGCCTGTGCATTATGTGCATGACTATACTCTGCCTTCTGTGCACAAGAGCCTTCTTGTTCCTCACAGGAAATTCTGACATTACCCTTGTACATGGTTATGAGAAACATGCTTAGGATGGTGCAGTGGCACTGAAATCCTAAGAAAGCCTCACTGTGCTTTTGTACTCTCCCAGCAGAGACAACGGTGTCTGGGGCTCTGCAGTAATGCCAACTGCAAACCAAATCTGCAGCAATGACAGATGTGATTAGCAAACCTGTTCAAATTTTGTTTCATAATAGGCAAACTCTTTCTGATAATCTAGTGAAAGTCATTACATTTGGATTGTTTGAAATCCCATTTATTTCATATTTACCAGCCCGTGATTTCCCCAATTTGAAAGAAAACTCTGTCTTAATGTTGGCAGCGGGCTAGAACAAGATTGTATTAAAGAATGGACAGTGGTGTTTGGGTTGTTTGGAGACAGGCTTGTAAAATAAGCAGTTGGTTGGTAAACCAGTGGTCTCTTCTATGGATATCAATATTAGTGGGATGATGAGTACTGTATGTTCTCAAAAGTTGAAAACACTGCATCCATATAAACAGCAACAGCATTGTTTTAGCTGTCATAAGGCCTCTGGCAAGATACGGGGGAGAAGCTGACATGTTTTTGTAGCCAAGTGACATAACTGGGAGAATAAAAAACAAGCGAGATTTTTTTCAGTTTCTGCAGTTTGAAAGATCTTGTCTAGTGGGTCGTTCCCCCCCCCCCCCCCANTTCACAAGTCTAAGAAAAGACAGTACCTTTTCACTTTCATAACAAGTACACTAAGCAAGGGAGAGCAAGTGCAAATGTGCTCAAGGACTTAAGAGTAATGTAAGGTCTTTGATAATTTAATTCAAAACCAGCCGAGTGGAAATCCTTGTGTGAACTTTAGTGTTCTTTAATGGTAGATAGAGATGATCAGGAAAATCATACTGCATTCCCCTATGTATAAAATTTTGCAACTGCTTTGATGAATGTCATCCCCATCACCAGCAGTGGAACATCTGCTAAGATGCCAACACTGACAGGTCTCAGGTGAGTGAAAATAGTTTAGACAGCTGGGTCTATAAGGGGATGATATAAAACACTGTTTATTTCAATCCTAAAATTCTGTCACAGAGTATATTCTTTATATCCTAGTCCGTCTCAAGATTTTCTGTTGTTTCCCCAACTCCTTTTCCTAGGATAACTGCAAAAACAAGACAGGAAGATGAACTCAGATACTCCATACCAAGTAACAAGCCACAGAAGTTTGTCTCTGAGCAAGCAAGCCATTCTTTTGTCAGCTACTTTTGGAGAGGTTGCAGATGCACAAATTGATCTTCATGCTGAACTTGATGAGCAAAAGTGGAAGCACTTCAGTATGGCACATATTTCTAAAGCTAGACTTTCCCAGCCAGATGATTATTTCATACTCCATTAAGATATGATGTCTGATACCAAGATCTTTAGTTCTAATGAGTGGCCAGGAATTTAGATACTCTGAGCCCTTCATCCTCATTCAAGGCACTGAAGCAAATGCAGTTTTCCTCTGGTGATAGTCTTAGAAAACAGGATATAAAAGCAATGTCCTCTCTTTCAAAGTAGTTATTAGCAAGCTGCATGGGTTTTAGAGGACCTCTTTAGGCTTTGTTCTTACAATGCCAGAGCCCCTCTCACCCTGTGTGCAAAAGATACAGTTAACACATTCCATTGTAGAAAACAGCACTCTCAAAATGAGACTCCTTTTCTAAACACACTTCCTCCCACTACAGGAATCATGAGTGGGGAAGCCAAACTGTTCTGCAGAGAGGGGATTTGGATATATCTGCAGGCCCTTAGGCCCTGCTGGGGTTTGTCATTGTTCCCTATTGACACAGAGGACTGAATCTGCCCTTCAGTGACTGACAGGAAGAAAAAAAGCAAAGTGGAAAGGGAAGAAACACTTGCCACAAACATCCCCACACCTCGGGGGTCATATGGCAGATGATCTGGGTGAGCACCACACCAGTCCCATGCATGGTGGGGAAGGTTCAAGGCACAGAGGCAGGAGCAGTGCAAACTCTTGCTGATGACCAGGCTGACAACCCACCAAACTGGCTAAGCCACACCTTGCCCTCACCCCAGGTAGAGCCAGAAAGAGTAGCTCCCATCTGCTTGAGTACCACTCCACTGGCAGCAGTATCCCTGCTGACCCTCACTCAGCATCTGTGAGCACCATAGCTCAGCACAAAAAGAAGAGGTTCTGGGCTTGTCTTCATCCTCCCAGGATGCCCTGCACTTTCGTAATGAAGAATTATTTTTATTAAAGAAAGATGCTTTGATTTCTGACTTTTACCGTCTTCCTAAGCAGGCATTTCCAATCTTAGGGTTTCATTAAGAAGATGCTAAAGGAGCCTTCTTTAAAAGAAAATTTTAATCACCTTGACTTCCAAAAGAATCTGTATAATCCAGCCTTAAGTCTCCTCATTAAGGCCAGATTTATAGACTCAATCAGATTTTTGCTTGAGGTTTTGCAAATTTGGTTCTAAGTATCTGTATACTTAGAGTGGCACAGATCAGTTTGAAACTTTGGGAAATTAAAAGAAATTAAAACCTCTACACCAAATATTCCTTCCATTACAACTGACATGAGAGAACATATATATTTTGTATGAAGCTATTGTATTCCCCATCAATTTGGTGGCTAAATTACAGCAGCCGGGTCAAGGACAGATGAAGAGAATAAAGCCAAAACCTTCTTGGTTTTCTTTTACTTTTACTTTAGATCTATTTGAAAGATCAAGAGTTTAGTCTTTCACCCTTTCCATGGCTTGATAAAGGATGCATCAAAGATGTTTGAATTCTTACATCCTCATGAAGAACCAAAATTGATACTAAAGACTTTACAATCTCTTTTATCTGAAGTAAATTAGACACTGAAAAAAAAAAATGACATACTAGCAGAGTCTCAGGCAGTTGGACTTAAAAAATCCCTTTCCTTTCTCTTGTTAAACATCCTCTCATTTGGCTGTGGTAATTCACTACTTAGCTGTTTCTCCAATCACTGCAAAATTTTCAGGTCTGGTAGGACTTCAATTTCAAAAGTGAGAAACAAGAAAGAGGGAAACAATAAAAGTGAATCACCTGTTTTCTGAACACATTTCCAAGTATGCTCCATAGATTCTTTCCTTCACAGGACACCTTCACCCAGGTATATTTTTCTCAAAGTTGAACAATAGTCCTCTATTTCAACCAGAGTTTCTCAGCCTTTGTTGATATCAAGGACCCCAGCAGACCTGCCTCCCAACTGGACCATTCCCATCTGACAATGATGAGGTCCTGGAAGAGGCTGGCCACAGACAACAAGGGTTTACATTCATGGTACTTCAGTACATTTAACGGAATTAAGAGTGATAATAGGCCTGAGAAATTCTCGTTTCCTTGACAATGATAAGGATCTTAGGTAGAGACAGCAACTGTATCTAAAATAAGTTACATAAGCCTGCAAAACAAGATTTTTTTAAATGCAGGATGCCTGCTTGTAAACTATTTCTCCATAAATTCCTCATAGAAGCAAGGGACATAATAGTAGCATTATAACCACTAAACTTAATAAACCTCTGGTTTAAGAATCTTTAACTTAAGATAAAGCCTGAGACAGATATTTTTTAAATAGCTTAATTTCTAAAAAATCTTGTTGGGTGAGGGAGGTACCTCTAAATTGGGAGGGAGGCATGTCTTGAGTCAGCTGAAGAAAATTTTTGCTTTTAGCAAGGTCTGCTTTACTATTCTTGCAGTATAGCAACCACATTGGCAATAGAGTAATAACCTTGCAACAATAATATTGTTATAATTCCAGGAAAAGGAATCAAAGTTATATTGGCCTTCACAGGCTTTGGGCTAAAACAAAAGACATGGTTTGCTCCTACCTTTAAGGGGGAAGAGTTCATGTATATGCTTCTTGTCCTTCTATGAAAGAGTATGATCTTTTTAAAATTCAGTGAAGATCATAATTAAAATTAGATTCTCTTTCTTATCTACAAAGCCTTGAAGCTGTCATAATTCGAGTGCTATTCTTCCTGTTCTACTTAGCCCTGACAGCTTAAGTCAATGTTGAATTAAACTTGTGCCAAACCATCCCTTTTATCAGCATCTTTTTCTTGGATAGGAATCCCTAGGCACAACTGAAATAGGAGAACCTTTAAAGTAGACTGGTTAAATATTTCCCCCAAATTACCATGGATTTCTTTCCCTCATGCTCAGTGAGGATGCTGGCAGTTAAAAATACTTTCTGCAGGAGGACATTCACTGTCATAAATGAGAACTGCTCCTTTGATTTTAATGGAATTCAATTAAACTACTGCAGGTAAGGATCTGACCCTCTACACTTTTGAATTTCACCCAGGAAGACATTACAGCAGGGTAGGTGGTGTCCCAGCTTAGAAATTTTTAAAAACACCTACAAATCAGATAGAAGCAGATGACTTGATTATATCCACTACATGTTTCAAAAGGCACATGCAGCTGTTTTAAACACCTCTCAGCGGGAAAGCAGAGTATGGACATTATTTATGATTTGCCTCCTGGAAAGAAAAATACCTTTCCTCTTCAGCCCTTGATGAGGGCTGGGCAGGGAAGAGCCAAGTATCAGCTTGAAGAGCCAAGCTGTGGGGTAGCAATATGGCAGAGGCAGATCAACCCAGCAGCCACCACAGAGGCTGGAACCTTTTCTCCCCCACCCCACACAGTGGGAAACAGCTCTGCAGCAGGAGCAGCACCAGTGGTGGGATGCCTTCCACCAAGCCATGTCTCAAGAGCTGCTAGTGGCCAGGGAGAAACACTCTGACCAGCCCAGGTGGGACTCGGGAAGAGACCATGTGAAGCATAAACATCCTAATACCTCTCTCTTGTAGCTCAGCTTTGTCCCCAGGCAGCCCTTCTGGAGCAGAGAGCAGGATCAATGGTGTTATGGGAGGTAGAAAATAAGTCATGGTGTCAACAATGGTTGGGGCAACTGAACATGGGGAATTCCCTCTGCATCTCCCTCTCCCTCCTCAGCACCTGCCTGAATGAATGCACATCTCCATGCAGAGCATCCTCACCAGGCAGGCATCTTACCTCAGCTTCTTCCTCCTCTTCCTCCCCTCTCTGCAGAGAGCTCAGGGCTTCTTCCATATACAGATTGCCAAATTTCTGGGGTTTCTTGGCTTTTCCAGGCACTCCTGTAACCCCTTGCCTCAAATCAGGCCCTCCTTCATCCACCCCAACCACTCTTTTCTCCCTGGGAGCACAAGTCACAGATTCTCATCACCCTTCACCCATCTCCTCTGAATAACATCTTTTCTCCAAAAAGAAATGACATTTACATGTGGAAATGCACAATGTTTGAGAGCCAAGTGGATAGTTTGCCTCTGACAGACACAGAGAACCACCCTGAGTGTAGCTGCCAGGTGAACAAGGTGTGTTTTGCTCAAAGTCATGTGCCTTGCAGTCAGATGTAGCAAGAGCTTGGCTGACTCCTTCCCTGAGGAGTCTCCCAGTGAAAAGCAACATGAAAGTCTGTGACATGACATGTAACATACAGTAATTAAGTGCTTCTTCATTATGGCAGAAACATTATGGCATTACCGATAAGTAACAATTTAATCATTCTTCATTTTCACAGAAAAGGTTCCAGTATTAGACCAGTAAGAAAACAGAAAACAAAATAAACACAAAGCACTTATAAGAATAATGCAACAGCACACGATCATGGCAAGCACCATCTGACCCTCTCCCACCCACTCTCCAACAAGTGTGCAGAGCTTCCCTGGGATACTGTTGCCACCCAAGCTCATCATCTGCATACACAGTAACTCACAACATCCAGCACAGAAATTCCTGCTCTCCCACCAGCGAGACCTAGCTGAGTCAAATGTAGCTGCACCCACGCAAGTGCACACACACATGTACGGGAACAGGAAGCTGGAATAGCTCAGGTCCGTGTGTCATGAACCACTGCGGTTTTCCACAAGGGATGAGAACTGGTGTTTCAAACCAAGTTCACCAGGAACAGCATCATCAGGCCTGCAGTGAGGGCTGCCATCTGCTCACTCTCCCTGAATTCGGGCGGCCCACGCAGCGCAGGCATCTTCTCAGTTTGTGTGGAAGAGCTGGTTCTCGGTGGAGCTCAACCCAGCACCTGCAGCAGAAGGAGCACACTCGTCAGACACCCAACACTGCGCTCGCGTAACGTGAGCAGTCGTCACCCGAACGCCTCTACCAGCTAAAACTGACTGCCGTACCCAGAGCCATCACCACGCTGTGTCAAAACAAATCCACTGGCAGCACAAGGAAAAGCATTTCAAGACTGATTAAAGACCTGCCTGCAGGATTTTCCGAATGCAAAGCCTATTTAATCATTGCATTTCTGTGTGCTTTCAGGAAAAGCAGCTCGGCTTTGAATGACTCACCCTTCTCAGCCCAAACCATTTGTTCTCTGTGCTAAGTATGGCATCTATTTACTCAAGCAGTCAGGGGCCAGGCGTGAAATGTGTGTCAGGTCTCCTCAGGTCCACAATTATGTACTGTCATATTTTTAATTGGGGTAGTTTCCATGAAAGACCTTTTTTCCACACCCTCAGGACAGCTTGGAAATTCAGAGATCGCTGCTCCCAAAACAATCACCTCCACACGGGTGTTCACAGAGAGAACACAATGCTGCAGACACAAAAATAATTGTGGAAAAATACTGGAAGACAAGCACTTAAACAATAGTGGTGGGTATTTTCCAGAAGCCTGCTGACTCCAGAGGTTTTGCTACAAAGTAACTTCGTGGGTGATGCTGCCTGAACTGTGACCCATTGCTGGAAGCTGATAACATGCAGTCAACTCTCTTAATACCCGTTTTCTTCACTCTAAAAGCCTGTTGTCATACACACATATTTAAGAGATTCTAGAGGTCTGTGTACAGCCAAATATGAGAAGACATTACATGCCTTTTGTCATATAAACAATAAAGATTAAGGCAATTGTCATGGCTATCTGCCACTAGGAAAAGGACAGGATAGTTCCTCATTGCCACGCTAGATGTCAGAGGGTGCAGCACTGCTGAGCTGTGTGATGTCATTATTTAGATGTTCAACCCAAATTAACCCTTTCAATAGTACAACAGCAATTGCCAGCATGGTTGCTCAGTTCACCCTGAATCACTAACACATTTATTACAGAAATGCTGATCCCACTAAAGGCAGTATCAAAACTTCTGTTTCACATACAGTCCAAAGTACATCCCTGGACTTGGAAAGAAAGTTTGCTAGCAAAGAAAACACAATTTCATGTTCAACCGGGAATTTTGATACGCTACAGGGTGAGAACAAAAGAGAGAGATGGATTTTCTTTAACTACCTAAATTATTTTTGGCATTACAATTTGCATCTACTGTCATGCAACTATAGTTTCAGGGTTGCCACAGCTTTTAAAAAGAAATAGATATTTCCATGTGCTTCAGAGTTTGTTGTTCAAAGGAATACCTTTATAACTTACCCAGCTCTCCTAAACAGATTGCCTTTTTCTACTTCATAATTTCTGAATAGAATCAGTAGATTTCACTTTCTTCTTTTATTGATTAGCCCTTTCTTTATAAAAAGAAAAAAGCTTGTGAATACATATCATATCTCATTTACTTTGTAAAAATCCCTAATATATAAATCAGTTAATGAATCTTGCAAAAAAAATGAGAAAAGAACAACTCTCTGCTGACCCATGCACACATTTCCCAGTGAGGTCTACCATTAATAGCAATAGGAAATAATTTCTGGTAAGTGAAAACAAGCTTGCTTGAAGAGTGAATCTGAAGAGCCACAACGTTTATTCAACCACAAATGTAATACTAAACAACAAAAGATTAAAGGCAGAACAAAATACCCTAGTTTGAGTACAGTTGCAATGTGGTTAGACACCTTTGTCTTGAAAATCAAATGGGCTGTGCAGGGGTTTTTCAGTTTATAGCCCTGGAAAGTTTGATGTATCAAAACTAGCTTGCATCATTATGAAGGAAAGTAAGTTCCCAATGGTTTTAAAGGATGAACTCTCTGGGATCCTGACCCGTGATGTATCTGCTACCAGAGGTAAGTCACTTCAAGGAGAGGGTTCACAGATGTCATGCAAACAGCAGTTTCCCTCCTTTTACAAGTGGCCTAAACCAACACAGCTGGCAGTGCTGAGGCAAGACCCTGAACAAACTGCTCTCAGGGTGGCAGGTACAGCATTCCCCAAAATTCTTGTCCTTAGGGGCTCTGTGAAGAAAGGGACAATGGGCTTTGTGGTCTGTAACAGCAACCAGACCCGTAGCTTCTGAAACAGAATAGCAAAAAGGTGTGTTGGTTGCCCCAGATACAGTCACATTAAGAACATAAAAGCCCGCATGGACTCAAGAACCTGAAATCTCTCCAGTATTACCTTAATTCAACAACTCTTCTCCTTTGCCACTAAATTTAATTAACAGGGTATAGAGATATTGTCTAGAGGGCTTATTTGTTGCAGTCACAGGTTTTTTTTTAGACAACGTGATATGTCTCAGTATTCTCTGTGGCTAAGAACTCCATTTATAAGAGACTTTGCTGAAAGTGAATGTTAATCTGGCTTAGGTACACCATGAAATGCAGCACTGAGCACAAAGCTAATCCTCAAAGGAAGAAAAAAAGAATAGGTTTTGATAGGGTTGTTTTTTTTTCTCTCCTTTTTGTCCAGCTCTGATGTCTGAAGACAACTTGAAAGTTCTGGAGTCTGCTTTTCCTTCCCAATTTTTCCCTTGCTTTTATATATTAAAAACTTCCAAAGCATATTTGAAAGAGCATGATTTTATGACCATACCTATGTAAAGAAAATGTATATTTTTCTAATATATACCTAAAGGTTTTTTAACAGATGTGGCGAGAAGCATAGAAACAGACCTCAGTGCAGACAAGATTTAGCTAATATGTTCAATTTCAATCTCCATTTAAATGTGAGTAGTGGCAGTTTATACACTGCCAGTGTTAGGGCAGATGTATTTAAACAGACCTATTTTTTCTAAATTACGGTGGAGCTATGAAGAATTCAAGAGATCACAAATTCTCTGATTATGAGGCAGTGACTACTAATTGTGAAGGATGAAGATACCTAAAGAGATGGCTCAACATATGGACTTTTTGTTCCGTTGTTTTTTTCCTTATTTGGGTTTTCTTGTTGTCAGTAGAGTTGTTCTTGTGTTGGTTTGGTTTTTGGGTGTTTTTTTCTTCAATGTCCAGTTTAATCTGCCACTAACAAGCTATTGAGATTGCAGCTTTGTTATGAAATCTGCTTGCAGACTGCCCCACCAAAGCAGCAGGATGCTCACAATATGCTTTTTTAAAGCCTCACAACAGCATTAACAATAATACAGATGTTTGATTTCCCAAATACTTAACCGCTTCTCAAGTTTCCTTACAGTAGGGAGAGCTTAAAACTCTCTCATTTTTCATTCTGGAGTTTCTTTTGGAATTAGCAGCTGTATTCAGACTCAAAGCCATCTCAAGGAATCTCTTTCAAGGGCCACAACTATCTGCTAGGAGAAAAACCCAGCCAAACACACTTGTAATGCCAAGAACCTACTCATTTACAAGCACAGACGAGGAGAACTGATCCAGGAACCTGAGCTGCACTTGCACTCTCCAGTTTACACAAACAGGGCTGTTCCTTATGAGCTAGAAGGCATTACATCATCCACCTAAATACCATGCTTTCTAGGAAGTTGTATTGCTTTCTGAGCCAGCAGGAAAACAAAAGTTTGTTCACAAAGGTGTGCAATAGCTTTACATGGTAGCCAATGGATGTGACTAAGGACCTCAGAAAGAGGATGAGCTGTGCCAGTATCATCTCATTTTCCTCCACATTCTGTGTAGCTGGTACTGGGATCAGGGAGCATTGTGAAAGGCTGAGGATGGAGTGTACTTGGCTTAAATGCAGCATGAATCACGGCTTTGAAGCAACAAAGCAACCCTTTTTATGATTAAATAGCACAAATGAAAGCATCCAAAGGAGATCCTATTTTATCTGCAAGCATGTGTATGTACAGCTAACTGACACAGTCATGCACACTGACTAACCCCAGGGAAATATGAGTGAACTTGAGAGATATATGGATGCCCTGCACATGCAGATACTCATGGATGCACTGGCATGCAAAAAACACCTCCTTCACGAATTGCTGTGGTACAGCACTGATAGGATATGCTTGATGCCTGCCCATGGGTTTCACTCCTCAGATTGACTCAAGCAAAACAAAACCAAAGCTTCCAGGGCATTTCCCTGTCATAAGTGGCACTGTTGAAGTACTTATACTTTCAAGGAGTCATCACAGCAGTTTTCACTTGAAGAAATAATGATGAAGGTATTTCTTCGTGAAAAACAAGTCCTTAGCCTTGTTTTAATGAAGAACCTGCAGGGGAATTCCTATCCTTTCTAGATGGACCACTAAGTGAGCTGCAAGAGTAGTATAAATTTGCCTTGATATGTCAGGCAAAGTCTTTGAATTAATTTTTCCACAGATCCCCAATGGAAAGCTGTCACTCCTTTAGTTAACACAGTCTTGGAACAACTCAGCACGGAGTGCTCAAACCTTGTCCAGCAGTTGCTGCTGCAATTCACAGTAAGAAGACACCAACATTTATGTGGGATTTTGCTTTCCTGGACTTCATTCCCAGCCCATGCATGGGAAATCTCCTTGTCTGCATTACAAATATCCTCTCCTGCCTCTCAGGGAGGCAGCTTGATTTGCACCCTACCAGACATGTGAGAGCATCAGTGCCATACAAATCAAGCCCACCTTCCCTTCCTCAACAAAAACCCACAGCAGCATCTCAGAGAGTAAGAGAAGCACAAACTTGTGAGCTCTTCCTAGGGAAACCAGCCCTGCTTCCTGGGATGAGCAGGGGCTTTCCTTGTTGAGAACTGTATGTATATACTGTTAGCATTGTTAACTGCTAACAACCTTGACTTTCAAGACTTAGTGGAGTCCTATTTTTGAATATGTTTTCTTCTCTACAGTAACCTGTACTTCATCATTTGAACACATGCTCTCTACAAAAATGTTTAGAAAAAACCCAGCATCCATTGCCTGTATTGTCTAACCAGACTGCTGTTTATTGCTGCAAGAAACAGAGATCAGATCTTCTGAATTTCCCTTTTGTTTACTACTCCAGTTATTATAATGAGTTCAAATAGCATCTCACATCCATGACTGGAGGATGTCAGATGTCTTCTCCTATGGAAACAACATCATATTCTTGATTATCTTATTATCTTTCTCTACATATTAAGTAGTTCAGAGGTAAGTTCATTCTTCTCGAAGACAAGGAGAACCTGAACTGAAACACAATGCCACAGATGTGTGTTCATTGCAGATTTTGTTCAGTGGTTTATCATGCCATTTCATCACACTGTTTGATTATTTCTCCCCTAATAATTTCTGGTGTTTGTCATTGAAGAGCTTCCCACTGTGCCTCCAAGATGCTTTTTTCATTTGATTACAGCCAATTTAGAGAATATCCTCATGTTCAGATGTGCCATCTGCAGTACTTTGTAATTCTTCACACCAAATCCAACCTTCTTTATATCATCATCTGCCAACTTAGAAATGTGAGAACCTTCTGTATTTCTTCACAGTTAGCTGTAGGCTGGACTGCCCTCCATAACTGTTTATAACCCACAGATGTTACCGGCTCATGATCAACTTCCTTCTCCACATCACCCAGGAATACACTGAACATTGCTCCCATTCTGATTTCTGTGGGACACCTCAGAAATTTCAATAACCATTCTCCATCAAGTGAACAGATGATTTCTTCTTACTTTTGCTGCTTATCTTTAACCAGTAACTAATTGATAAGGATGACTTTTCCCCTTCTCAAATGCTAGCCTAGTTTCTTTCAAAACATTTGCCTTATCTATTCACAGTGTTCCCTTAATACCCAATTAACTCTTGGCTCTTGCTTAAAGTGGAACTCCTGTTTCTCACTTGCTTAGGAAAAAAATGTTCCCATTTGTTTTGCCCATACCATGGCTTTATATATAACCTCACCAGAATTTATATCCTCCTATATTTTCCTTCTTTAGATTTCCTTCCTAAAGATTGTTTTTAAAACAGATCTCATTTACTATTGTTTAGCTTGTTCAACTCTTTTTCCAGGTGTGGGAGTAGAGCAACACCCTTTTAAAAATTCATTTCAATTCACTTTGAGACGCCACTGCACACCTAAACATGCTGCAAAACTCCATGACACCTTCAAGAGTTTAAGCCTCCAGCTGTTCCTTTTACTTTCCTTTTTTTTTTTTTTTTTTTTTTTGCATTCTAGTGCTTACCGTTTGCCCCTCTCAAGCTGAAAAACAAATGTGGTAGATTTTTTGCATGGCATCAATTTGGTAAACAAAAATTCTCTTTTCTTCTTTTCTCCCTGGGAAGACCAGAATGTGGGTCACCACATTTTCTGTTCATACTAAACCTCTGAAATTTATGGCAATTGCAGTGCAAAATCTTGCTACCAAAGACCTAAGAATATAATGTACATTAACAGTGAAGCTATCTCTACTTAGCAGTGTACCAAATTGAGAACAAAATAAAAACATAAAGCCTGAGCCTTAATACACACAGACCAAATGCACTACCACAGATCTTACCCACAGAGCATAATAACACTAGAAAAGTAGAAGAGAAAAATCACCATTAATCACCATTTTAGGAAAAAACTAATGTTGAGAGAATTATCCTTTACCACTTAGAAATAAAAATAGGAATGTTTTCTGTAAGAAAATCAGGGTAGAGAAATTAATCACATTTAAGCTAATAAGCCCCAGCTCTACTTTTCCTGAAGCATCTTAATTGAAAAAAAAAAAAAAAAAGAATCACTGTGTTATGTATGTCCCTTCTTATTTCCTATCATATGCTATCTCTTGGGAATAAGGAAACATCAATTTTCTCTCATCTGTTTTTATATGCTAAGCTATCACAGATAAAAATATACCAAACTACTCATTTCTCAGTGAAACTGGTCTTGTAAATGAAGTAACACTTTGAAGTGTTTAACTTTGCCAAAGATTAAAAGTTTGTGCC
The DNA here is from genome assembly GCA_013400775.1 of Chaetops frenatus. Classification (NCBI taxonomy): domain Eukaryota; kingdom Metazoa; phylum Chordata; class Aves; order Passeriformes; family Picathartidae; genus Chaetops; species Chaetops frenatus. Next base: position 58,059 of record VZTR01029996.1, read on the forward strand.
ATTGACTTCAAAGGGCAGCACATAGGCTTTTCTAGAGACAGTAGTTTTGGAAAGAAAGGTGTGAAGTAAATACAACAAAAACAAGCATCTTCTCATCTTCTTGGAACCATCCCTCTAAAGCATTTCTACAGAGTAATGCTTCACTTGGTTTAAATTTATTTGGGTCAGAATTTAAAAATGCAGAGCCAGAAGTTCAGCTGGGGTAAAACTATACCAGCTCTAAATCCTGTCTCATGGATCAAGTAATAAAGTGGGAAATCAGAAAACCTGAAGATAACTTACTTATATTTTTGTTAGTCAGTTTTGGGAAGAGGGGTTCCTTTTAAAAATGTTGCTTGAAATAAAACTTTTAAAACCTGCCAAGTGTTTTTGAGGTGTTTTAAGACTGATTAGGATTTCTTAAATGTTGTTTAAATAATTTTGTCCAAATTTTGTGGAGAAATTCATGCATTCAGCTGTGAATAAACAACACCAAATTCTTGGTTGTTAGTACCTCTAACTTAGAGCCGTCTTTTAGATAGGTCTGCTGCTTTTCCCCACAGCAGCATATTAGCTGAGATCCTAAATACTGTTTGGGGAACACAGTGATAGAAATGAGACCACTTTTACTCTGAAGGAAATTTTGGAGAAATTAGGGGAATTACATCAGGAAGTAATTTTGCTCAGCCTACACAGAGACACTACATGTCCTGTTCAGGAGAGTTTATTAAATCTCCACTACAGCGTAACATTTTATCTGCTCTCTTCAGACTCACATGTGCATTTAACCCTACTGCTTTTGTGTCCTGCAGGAGGCCATACAGAGCTTGGGGGGCTGGGGCAGATAGTCAGATAGAGCTTGGAACATGAAAGTATAAAATGCTAACTAAGGAGAATGTGTAATTGACAACTGCCTCTTCTTGGAAAATAAAATTTTTACTTCAGGGAGTTGGTGGCAGGGACAGAAATACTGGACAGCAGACATTTTATAGAAAAAATGTGCCCTTTTCAAACATTAACATTCTCTTAATTTGCCAAAAACTGCTCATGGAGATATGCAAACAGCTGTATCAGTCACAAGTACTCACCCAACAAAGATGAGATAAAAGTGAAAAGATGACATAAAAAATTGACTCTCGGTCCATTTAAAAAAAAAGTCTTTTTGTTTTCTGGTTCTCTCACTTGGTTTGAAACAAATGTTAGCCATTATTTTAGCAATGTTCTGAAAAAACTAAGATAAACAAGCTTCTGCCCTCATAAAAGAACCATAACAGAAAAAAATGGATAAACTAACGGGAGAGATTACTCTGGAGGGCTTTTAAATTTTTTTGAGGCTGACCTTTAACACTTATTCTTGAAAAGCAGCATTTTATAAATTTTTTAATCCACCCTTCTGTAATACATATTCCAATGTCAGACTGGATCTGAAGGGACTCAGAGACAAGCATCATTTTATTATGGTAACAAAGGATAAGAGGAATATATCCTTGTGAATTTGTTCCCTTTGAAAACTTTTATCTATGAAAAGAGAAAAACACTGCATTTTTAATACAGCAGATTTAAAATATCCATTTCATATACAAGGATGAGTTTAACTGCATGTGGACTTTGTATTTTCCCAAACATTTTGCCACAAAATCATAAAAAACCACATATATCCTAGCACACAACAGAACATGCCTAGCCTATATATTTATTTCCTTCAATTTTTTTAAAAGGCTGCTCCCTGAAAAATAGAAGCCACATTTAGTTATGAGCTAATATACAGCTTAAACCCCCCAGGTATTTTTTTAAATTTTAATTATCGCTAGTGGTACTCTAGTTTGAACATCATATTAAGCTTGCTGTTGCCTTCTCACTGTACTCCCCAGAGCTGAGGTCACCTGCTTGCAGCTCATGCAAGGCAGTAAGTGGGTGCAAGATGAAAACCACCACATGCCCCTGGCTTACCTCTCCTTGATGTCCTGAGGTGCAGCTCCTCCAGGGTGCCTCCTCCCCAGCACTGCCAAAATGCCCTCTGAGAGGTTAAGCAAGCATCAGTCCCTTACACTCAGAGCCAGGGCACTCTGCTCTGCCCGCACTGTGCCCCTTTCCCATCGAGGCAGGCAGCCACCAAAACAGGCCACCATTCACCAGCTGCTCACCTTGCCCCCCGTGGGTGAGATGTGCCATTTGGGGACCGTCCACTCCTGGACCTCCCACAGCCCACTTCATCATCGCTCCTCTCTTCTACCTCACGAGCACTGAACAAGCCAAGAGTGCTCTGGCACTGGACAGGTTTCTGATCAATAAATTACTCTGCTTTACATGGTTCAAATTTAAGCTTTTATTCGGTTTTTAAATTAAAAAAATAAATTTCGTTATTAAATAGTGGAATGGGTCTAAACTAATGTTTACATATTAATTCACTTGCTTTAGGATAATTGAAATTTACCACCCACACAAAACTTCCTGTTAGAAAGCTCAACAGTGGTGTAATTCAGTTAAACAGGAAAAAACGCCCCCAAAGTCTTAATGTTTACAATGAACATTAGAAGTTAACCTCTGGTTTTAGTGCCATCCAACTCTAGTTTCCACCACAAAGGCAGTCATTGTATTCAGAATACTATACCACAGTGCTAATGTCATCGGCTTCGTCTGGTTTCTTTTGCCTGCTTGGCAGGGATTTCAAGTACTCAAGGTGCCTCCTTGCATCCTCCTGGTTCTGTCGGACGTAATAAACCACGTAGGAGATCACCATGGTGAACCAGCCAAACATGGTGACCAGCATGGCATAGTCAGTAGTCTTTTTAGGGAGGTTGCAGAGGTCGGCGTCGTTGGCAGCGTTGAGGAAGGGCCTCCCCGCGTGCTCGTCCAGCACAGAGGTCTTGCAGATGACGTTGTTGGCCGTCTCGTGGTTGGAGGCCATGCTCCGCAGCACCTGCTGCAGTGTGCAGTCACAGTGCCAGGGGTTGTTGGCGATTCTGGCCCTGGCCTTCAGGTTGTTGAAAGCGTTTTTGTGCACGCTTTTAATCCGGTTGTCAGACAAATCCAGAGTCTGCAAGGTTTCTGCCACCCCTTTAAAGGCGTGTTCGTCTATAAACTCAATCCCATTTTTTGATAAATTGAGGACTCTCAGTTGGTGCAAGTCCTTAAAAATTTCGTTGGGGATGGATGTTATCTGGTTGGAGTCCAAATAAAGTAACACTGTTTCTGGAGGAAGATCTCTGGGTATTTCCTTGAGGTTTGCATTGCTACAGCTGACATTCAGACCTCCGGAGTGGGAACAGAGGCAGCCTTTTGGGCACATACTGGCAGAATGAAAGCACAGTATCATAAGGACAAAACTTTGTAAAAGCAGACACATGGAGAGGGAACGAGTTAACCACAGGTCTACCAAATGCATGCTGGGCTGTCAGCATAATCACACGACCATTTCTCATTCAGCCAACAGGGTGGAAAAAGGCTCGGCAAAGCTGGAACCTGGCTTCATTTTCTTCGGCGGGATTAGCAAAAACTGGTCACAAACATGTGGGCTTCCTCATGGTCAATATGCTTCTTAGAAGCACACCTACAGAGAAGAAGGAAAAAGAGTTCTTTATACCATAAACTCCATTCCTAACATTGTTTTCATTAAAAAAAAAAAAAAAAAGAAATAAGAAGATGCTAAAGGGAAATGCTACACTAAAAAAATGATATATTATCTTAGGTAACTCCTATTAGCATTAATCTGAGTTTAGTGCATAAATCCCCAGGACATTTTTAAGAGAACAGACTACACTTACTACAAATTGCACAGGTTTTGTCTTTAATACTTATTAGAGAAGGCACTGGCTTGCTTTTATCACAGACTCTTCTGAAACAGCTATAAAACTAAATTGCATTTTCCCTTGCTGAAGCAGAAGATGCATCAATAGGAGCTAAGACTTGTATCTCTAGCAACAGTGACAGGTTACCTGAGGAACTTGTGGTGGTTAATGTGAACTTATCTCAAAATAATTTATGCTATTTTAAGTCCAAATCAAAGTACTTCAGCAAGGAAATATTTTTACTATATCAAGGAACAAAAATCAGGATGCTGCTGCAAGACACCACAATCACCCATCTCCTTGTTTGTTTCCCCGTCCTTCTCTTTGGCTTTTGAATGACAGATTTCTTGTACCTCCCAGCATTTTGTGAGACCCACAGACATAATTTGTACTTCCAGATTTTTGAAAATTTTCTTTTCATGTAACCAAGAGAAAAAGAAATGGGACAATTGCCAAAAACTCACATACCCCACCCTCTGAAACAAATAAAACTCACAAAACCTACATACAAGCAAAACATTAAAATATCTTATTCATAGCATGTAATTTGCTAATAGGACATATGAAAAATACTGCTTCTGCCTCTCCCCCCTCAAGTTGGCTTTAAAATAGCAAACATTCAGAAGCTTTTCCATTTTCTCCTTTACTTGGAACACAAATACAGAACTCTGAAATGCTGACCTATATGGTTTCAAAGAAAATCCTTCCTCCCCACCACCCTTATTATGGTAAACTACGAATTTCTAACAACAGGTCCATTTGTTTTCATATACATACTCTCTGTCTTTGTAGCAGCTCGGATATGTGTAGCCTTCAGGTTGTATTTACATATAAATGAATTACATTTTTTTCTAAATCCACACTGTAGCCCACTGAACAAGAAAATCCCTGCATGGAAGATATCTGTGATTTTACATGAAAAAGAAGAAATTGCATTGCAACCACATTTTTACTTGCAGAACTGATACACCAACTGCAGCTGCTGACACATTGCAGTAATATGGATCAGATGTGTCAAGCATAATTTCAAACTCGTAGCTCAAGTTCTATTTAACCCTTTTTGCTGAGACTCAGTATGTCAGTAACTCCACAGAAAAAGAAAAATAAAATCACCCAAGCCAAACTTAACAGCATGTACATTACTTGTGATTACTCCATGGCTCAGGAATGACAAAAGCTCAACATACTCTCTCTCTAACTACTGGAGAGAGTAGTGTACCACCACAAATCTTCAACTTACCTATTGTTCAAATCAGTGATTGCCCAAGAACCTAAACAGAAAACTTACACTTGGATTCCATAAAATTTTACTCTAAAATTAAAAAGAAATGTTACTGTTAGCAATGAGAAATTGTGAAGTCAACCCTGGAAATGTGAAACTATTTAGAAGGGAACTAAGCAGAAAATGAAAAGCTTCCTTTGAGGAGAGAGAGGTGAGGTAGCACCTCCAGAGTCAATGAAATCCTTCATGAGCTCTGTGGGAAACACAGTGTTTATGTGAGAGCACCCTGCTGCAGTGGGTGCATCCTTCCCGTTTCTCCCTTTGGCTCTTTGGTCACCGCAGCGCCTGCTCTTCAGACCAGACAGATATTGCTACCGAAGGAGATAAGCTCCAGAAGTTGTTTTTTTCCCAGCCTGCCCAAAAGCGCTAAGTACTTGCTAAAATGTGCAGCCCATTCGGAGGCCAAGCTGGAGCTGGCAGCTGCTCCCCCTGGCACTCGGAGCTGGCAATCTGCTGCTCCCTCCAGCAGCCCTGGGTGTTGTGGCAGGACAGCCTGTGCTCTGGAAAACAGACACCCATTTTCTTTTCCTTTCATGTTCACTACTGTGCTGCTGCACCAAAAGAGTGGATGAGTGGTCCAGCTCATCACCACAGAAGGAGCATCATCTCATCACCTGCTACTTGCATGCAGTGGCTTCCCACCACCAGCACTGGAGTCCCACTGCAGGAAGAGACTGGGGGGAAAGTGCAAAGACCTGAAATAGTCTCAGGTGCTTCATTTTATAGAAGCATAAAAATCATACTGTTCTCATCAGAGTATGACAAATAAATGTAAAATTTGCTTCATTACAGGCTAAAAAAGCCCTGTCAACCTAGAATTATGAGGACTCTGCTGAGTCCTCCAAAGTAGTTATTGCACCAAAGATCATGTATCAAAGAGGCCCCAAGCTCCTAAGACAATGTCGAACATCCTTATCCCAGTGAAGACAAATGAAACTATTTAATGTACTAATGTGTTTAAAGTGGAAGGAGAGTCATTACAGACTAAGCAGGATAGTGTTTAATGAAGCAATGCCTCTTCTAAAGGCCTAGGTAAATGAATATAGAGAGGAAAAAACTCACAATGTTTTAAGTTGTTAGATAAAGCAAATACAAGTTTAAACCCGTAATTAACAACCCAGTCAACAAAACTTGTCTGGATAAGAACAAAGCTCAGCAAATTCCCGGTAAATTAACCAGAAGAAACCCAATGGGACTGAGCATCAGTAAGGGTAAACAGAGCTCCGTTAGCTTCAGAATATTTGAGATTTAGGTTTCAACAGTAAACTTATAGCAAGAACTTTACTTCTAGAGACGGCAAGAAAATAAAAGAAAACTAGGCTTCACATTTCTAATGCCAATAGGAAGATCTGTGGTTTCTTGGGCTCTATTTAATCTCCTCTTGCTTGGAACACAATAAATAAAGAAGGTGTCAAAGTTGGAACAAACACAAGATACACCAGAAGAAAAACTAATGACTACAGACAAAGGGATGAAAGACACAGAATTAAAATAAATATATTAATTAATCATAAATCTGCAAATAAAGAAAAAAATTAAAAATCAATTAAAAAGTGAATGAAGGCACAGGGAAATTACAGCAATACCAGGAGTACTGGTAGCAGCATGGTATAAAAAGGCTTTTTGTGCACATTTCTAAAACACAAGTACAGAGAATACCTAATGCCAAGTCAAATATTGCAGGGGAATAATACTACAGACAGCAGATTGCACAGGAGAGCTCTTTACACTCTTGCAATTTAAAGAGGTTTCCAAGCCTTTTTCTTCTTGAGCTCCCCCAAGACTATTCACTCAGTCCTAACATCCAACGACGTAAGAAAATGTACAAATCCTGAAATCCTCAGGGAAAGCACATTGCTTTTAATACATAGTGAGACTTTTACTGAGCTTCAGGTGTCATGTACTTTCAAAAGTTTGTCTTTACCGCAAACAAGGTGCAGAGACCCTATCCTAGCTCCTGAATGCAACACTACTAAATTAACTATTCGATTAACAACTTCTCCCCACAGGAAACTAGTGATGTAAGGAAGCATTAGTGCCTCCAACTGCCAACACAGCAAAAGGGCCCACAGACCCAACAAAGTCACACAGAAAGTCCAGGACAAGACTGCCTGCAACATTAATTGTAATGCTGTTTCATCTTCAGAAAAAGATACAGGAGGATAGGAAATCCTATATAACCATCACACAGAACAGCTGAAAAATGACACAGGCTGAGATGTTTTTTTGTTTAGGGTAATGCTAAGACAATAAAAGATGCATAAAAAGACAATCACAGTTTAGTTAAAGATGTCTGACTAGGGAAAGGGGTTTCTACCGTGGTGTAGAGACTGTCAGAGTCTATACGGCAGCTTTGGTCATTACCCAAGTATTCACACATCCCCTGCCTCCATCAAAAGTGAGAATGGAACTGCTACCAAATCCTGGCACTTGAGGGCCAGCCACTGATGTCAGAGGACTCAAAAGCAGAGACTACAACCAACCCTGAGAGGTATCATGCCTACAGTATTTTGAACACAGCCACACACACAACCCCCTCAGCCCTCAGGTGAAATCAGTGGAGCCACTTGTTGACAACATTCTTCCTGCAAATTTGTATCTTTCAGATGAGAGAGAGGGATTTACTCCATATTTGTTTAACAGATGCTCTCTCCTCACATTGTGTATCTACATTTTAGTATGGTCCTTCAAAGATTACCTTCTAGCACTACAAAGATTACCTGTGACAGTAAAATATCTTTGTTCAAATTGTTCCAGTGGGACAATACTTCTACTTGGAATTTCACCTGAATTCTCAGACAGTGTCAGGTGAACTCCCAAACATTTCTGCTGAGGAAAAATCAAGACCATCACCCTTCTCCTGACAGCTCTTTATCAAGCAGGCTCTCACACAATAAAGACAAATCCATGACCTAATATATTTAGTATAAATGTCTTTATGGGAAGATTCCTGTTTTAAATCACAGAATGAGGGCCACAAATTAAGCCTGCAGAACAGGATCACACAAGTACATGCTAACATAAGAGCCCCTAGCCTCACAAACAGTATCCTCTCTCGTTTTGCCTGCTTGTCAAACACAAGGTGGGAAGAATAAGCAACAGCTCTCTGCTCCAAGTACCACACTGGGCTTCACCAGATCACAGGCTGTAAGGACTCCTCAGTGACAAGAGACAGGGGAGACTTTTTAATTTTTGTTGTTATAATTCACAAACAAACAAAAATGGGAAAATGGATAGAGATCTCATCCTAAAAGCATCTTCATTCCGTAAGGTAACAAGCACAGCCAATGTGCAGAACACACCCTCCTAGCAATAACAAAGGGATAAATATTGCAGGTATCTTGGAAGATGTGCTTTTGCACTTTCTTTGGGATAAAATATCATGCGATGCCAAGGAAAAAGAGATTGGAGGTGCTGTGGCATCAAGCTGCAGCTAAAGCATGGTCCTGAAAGTGAGAGCATAGCTGGCAGCCACCTATAGAACTTTATGTGGCTTCTAGTGTCAGAAAGTCTAGTTACAAGGGGTTTTCACTGCTGATCTCTCATGTCAAGTAATACTTCCATCTCATGTCTCATGCACGATCATTTATGCAAATCCCATAAGCTAAATTGTGCCTTCACTGGCATTTGAGCACTACCCCATACTACTGCACTACAGAAAGAGCTGCACAGCACAGATGTCTCACTGTGAAGGAAACGCAGTGATAGCAACTCCATTTTCCCTATCAATAATGTAAGGTAGTACATCAATGTCTCCCCTTCAAAGCTGGACCCACTGATGAAAAAGATTGCATCTATTATTCCAGCAATGTCAAAGGGGTCACAGCTAACTACTAATGCTCAGCACACACAGCTTGTACTTAAGGTTACTGAAGGCTCCATGATTAGAAAGGAATTTCTTGTTACAGTAGCTTATGTGCTCAACCGAGCAGGCAAGATCAGAACAGGGAAAAGGAAGAAGCCAATGGATCAACCACAGGGGGTGAGCTGTTGGCTGCATCATGACTGTACTCAATCTGTCTGGTCTGTCACTTTCCAACCACTAGAAAAAATGGTAAAAATTATGTACAACCCAGCTTCCTAGGAATGTGGATCTTAGGATTTGATGCACAATTCACCTGCCCAGGCTTACCATGCTTCTGAGGATGTACAGCTGTAAAGATTAAGTGACCTTGTTAATAACTTTAGGCCCAGTACCCAGAGAAGCCCTCACTGGAAAATGAATGCCAAATGGCACTGCAGAGCTTCACACTCTTTGGGATCACAGAGTCCACAACAAACATCCCTGTGTCCTCAGTTAATACTGAAGGCATGCCTGAGAACAACTGCTGACCCGCTCCATCAGAGATGCACTGTACATGTCAGGGTGCCTCCCATCCTCCTCCTGTACAGCCAATACAACCCATATAGCAACCTAGAGACAGCTCCTGTATCTGTGGGCAGCTCTACTGCCTTCAAAAGAATGTCTCAGCTCCCAGTAAGTTCTCAAGAGATCCCTGAAAAAACGGCTCAACTTTTCAAGCCTGGTCTAAGTAAAGTCCTACCCTTCAGAGTAACAACTTTCTTGCATGCCAGCATTGGAATTTTGATACAGAATTAGAAAAGTCCAGGAAATTAGACTCCTACATGGCTCTTTTTTTAGACATCTTTAAAGCAAACTTGCACTTTGAATAAGTATTAAAATTTTATAACTAAAAATCCATTAAATGGAGCACTGTAAAAAGATCATTATTTTAACTGACTTCCAGAAAATTACTGAGATGTTTTATAGTTTTGAAAGACTTGACATTATCATAACTTTTTTCCCTCCCTCAAGACATCGACTATGTTGGTTTATAGAAAAGATGCTCATTGATAAATCTAGTTTTCTATTTTCTATTAAAACAGGTCTTAACTTTGCCTTATTGAACATTTTTGGGTTACATCCGTTTTGGCAAATTAACTATTGAAACAGAAAATATGCCCCTTTCTAATACATTGTTTCCCATGAGTTCTGCTTCCTGTAATGCCAGCCTGCTTGTTACAGAACACACACACACATACTCGCCTACCTTGCTATCCCCCATCCATAGGGCTGTATTTTATGACTTTGTACTCCTCCTTTTTCCTCTGCTGTCATTTAAAAAAAAAATATATATACTACTTCCTCTCTAAAAATGTTACCTTGCAATTAGTATTGACAAGACAGCCATAAGACAGAGATTATAGGCTAAAATTAACAGGTGATTATCAAGCCTGAAAAGTCCAGTTTGCTAGAGGACTGAGGACAGGACAATTTTACCTGGACCCAAAGAAAGAGATCTGCCACCACTACTCCCAAACAACTGCTAATAACGTATCTAGGAAGAGTTAAAACAGAAGATATTTGGAGAAAGAACTATTTATATACATCCTACCCTTAAAAAATCTTACACTACTGGTAAACACAGACCTCACAGTAAGCTGCACAGTGGGCTGCCCTGTGCACCTGTGTGCCAGGTTTGAGAGCAGCTGAGTCTCTGGAGGCCAGCACAGTCTGTGCACTTTGGGGAAAAACCTCTATGAAATCCTGCCTGGCTCCACCAGCACCTGCAGGCTGAATCTGCCCACAAATTTTTAAAAACTGAAGAAGATTTATGTAAAAATAGGAAGTTATGGGGTTTTTTTACTTCCCTATGGATATATGCTAAAACTGCACTGTGGCAATGTGACTGACTGAGTGGGTACTGATCTGGAAAGTGATGACACTTGTGAGCTGGAGCTGGGCAGGAGCAGCAGGACCCAAACGGGAACGCAGCAGCCACTTCTGACCTCTGTGCTGTCTGTGCCTTGCAGAACAACAAATGTCATGGGTACCAAGTGAATGCCTCCAAACAAATAATACAATCCTTTAGAACAATGCCACCTGTGTGCTGTCAGCACAACACGGCCAAGGGCAATGTCACGAGCTGCAGAGACAGACTTCAAGTCAGGCAAATCAACCCTCTCCATGGTTCCAGAACATTCCACTTAGCAGATGAAACAAGAAGCTGGTTTGGAATCCCAGGACAACCTGTGTCTTTCACACATCTCTCCCTGTCATTCCTCAGATGTGGAGGCCTTGCTGCTTCACAGCTCAGCCCCCTTGAAGGCAGGCAGTTAAGATGCCACGAAGCACCAAACCAGAGAGGTGCCACCAGCTGCTTGCAAGGTGCCAGGTCATTTAAATTCCCAGTGATAATGGAAGTCTCCAGCAGTGGAATATTTTCAGGATTTCAGAATATGGCAAGATGAAAAATCCTAAAGCAGTAAAAAGAGAAATTAATAGAAGCTAATGGCAAATGACGTGGGAAAAAACGGGTGCAAAAGATCACTGATTCTATGAATAATTGAAACGTCGTGATTAATCAGTGTGAGCCTGAACTTAAACTACATAATGGATTCATTATCTAACGAAACACCAAATGTACTCAAACTATAATATTCTCCCCTAGGACAGAACTCAGAATGCCAGTCAACATTCTGTTCCCAAAAAACTTCAAGCTTAGGCATCTATATATAACTGCTGATGGCAAACCTTTTTCAGTGGTAGAAGCCAAGTGTGTAGGTAAAGGTTTATAGATCCTCAGCTGTGAATGCCCTCCCTTAACTGTCACAGAGTAATAAAATGGTTGAGGAGAATCAAATGAACATCTTAAGCTATAATTACTTTCTGATTGTGAGATCACTGAATGTATCACTCCTTATTACAGATTAACATCTTAATTATACTGTGTGGGCAAATGAATCAGCAGTTTAAGACTGATGGGTTGGGTTCATGTTAAAAAATGTATTTGACTTTTTTCCTTTTTCACATGAAGTCAGGAATTATTTCATAACACTCACCTGACAAATAATTGTGTAAAGCTTAGCAGATGTAACAGATTGATGACAGAAAAATATTACCAATCATCTCCTAACTTTCCTATGATGCTTTGCTCTCGGAAGTCTTCTGTGGCAACACATTTCTTGGAACGAAATTTGGTAACTTACTGGAAATTAAAGGAACAGCTGTTAGGGATGCTGTTCGACCTTGTTCTTTTGAGCCTTAATAAAGATTGAATCACTTGCTTTTTGGAAGGTATTCAGTGTTGCATACATCTCCTAGTTATCTCTCCTGCATCCTCTTCATCTGATGTAGACTAGACAGCTCCCATCCCTTCCCTGAGCAATATACTCTGATATAAACAGCATTTTGTATGCACATCTATGCCATTTGAAAAAGCAAAGAAAACATTACATACACTCATAGTGCATATGTAGTGGCAACATAAAGCAAGTTAAAAATGAAAGGCTTAAGATACACATCATAATCTTTAAAATCATTTATCACTACATTTGGGAGAAATTTTCTTGACAAGCAATAGAAGAAATGAACAAAGCCTCAAGATATGCCAGTTACTGCTCAGCAAACACATCTGCAAAAAGATTTTTTTACCACTGTATAAGAACATGAAGAACCACATTAGAGATGCTAAAGGAAAATGCTTCAACACACACAAATGACCACTTGTAAAGAGTTCTCCAAAGCTGCATCTTTTTTTCTAGATTATTAGTGTGCATTAGGGTTAAAAATATTTTTAAGAGTTTGGGATTATATTCTACCAAGTCTCAGTCACATTTTCTGAGAAAACATCAACAGCCATTCTGTTTGGCAAGAAAATCCTTTCCAGTTGCAGCTGAGTCAATCCTCCATATGATCTATAGTAGAAAAAAAACATACACTGAAAGCTTAAAATAACCTGAAGTGGAAACACTTCATCTTCCTTGGGTAAAGAGATCCAGACTGAAGTATTTTCTAAATTCTGGTTATGAAGAGAATACCTAGGAGCCTTTAATGAATAAGCAATGCAGTAGGTTTTCAAAAAATCTGATATAACCCAATGGAAAATGTTTTCTTCATAAAATGTCAATTTCACAATATTTGCCAATTTATTTTCCTCCCATATTATAAAATAACACGATCAAAGTGAAAGAGACAAGTGCCCAGTTGGAGCCATACACTTTCCAGTAGCTAATGATGGATGCTCCTTCAACTTAATTAGGCAGAATCTATGAGATCAGAGAAAATCTCATCTTGATCTCAAGATAATTACTCTGATTACTTCAATGATTACCAGCATAATCAGTGGCAAGTCTTGAAATTTAATCTTGATAACTGCATCTGGTGACTGCAGATGGTGTCCTCACCCAGTTGAAAACCTCATTCTGTTTTTGCAAAGTGTAAATCTGACCCCTGGTAACCACACTGTGTTATCAGAAACTGATAGGCCTTTAAGGAACCACCTTGCAAAGATAAGCGTGATTCAGACCACCTTCCTTCCACTTTTAAGAGTGTTTATTTGGTTCTGTGCACTGTGATCTTTAGGCTTATTTGAGGTTCATCCAAATGCTCTTGCAACTTAACAGAAGAGAGAAGTTGTAATTAGGCTGGGGAGGCTGTGCTAATAATAAAGTCAGCAAGGCAGAGATAAGCGTGCAAACCTGAGGGGACCGTTCAGCGAGGAACACGCTGGTGGCTCTGCAAAGCTGCCATCAGTTGCCCAAGGCAGCAGCAAGAACTGCAGCTGCTGGCAGCAGACACCTGGGCACCAGGGAGTCCTGCAACTGAGGTGCTGCAGACTCCAAAGTAAGCCAGGGAGAAGAAGAACAAAGCAGAGAATGGCTGAAAGTTGCTTTTTCCAGCTGACCCTCTGTCACAAAGCACGCTCCCAGGAACTACAATGGGTCACCACAGATGAAACCATTTCTTGGGTTGGACAGCTCAACAGGAAATACAGATGTGAGCAGAGCTCAGCACCCAGTTTCACAAACTCTTGCTGTTACTGGGTCTAGGTTACCCTGCTGTGTTAAACCCCAGGAAGCCAAGGCTGTTTCTCTTCCTGCACATCTCCCCAGTGACACCAACATAGAGCAATAATCCATGGTACAAGGAATTTGCAAGGAAAGAAGCCAGTAGAAGCTATTACTAAAGTGAAGCAACCTGAATAATAGTAATACACAAGATGAAACTAGGAAGAAAAAGAACATACTTCCAGAGCAATTACTCTGAAAAAATCTTGAAGAGGAGAAAAACCCCACAAGGTAATTAGCAAAAGGGGACAGCAGTAAAAATATAGTACCTCAGCAGTTATTAATTCAGCTCCTCGTGCTTTGAAATATGCTAGCTGTATAATAACAGGACCTTAAGGAACTATGCAGAAGTAGAGTAACTCATTTAGAAAAATGCAAGAAAAATAAAATGTGTACCAGCATATAAAAGAAACCAATCAAGTTTGAAACTTCCAATTAGAAGTTCTAAACTTAAAAGTGAATGCTCATCACCAAAAAACCACAAGCTTCCACTAATGAAATTAAAATTGTGACTTATCAACACAATTCAGAAAATAGTGAAAGAGACAAGTATGGAATAATTATGAGATCAATAAGCAATTAAGCATCTTTAAAAGACATTCAAGTGACCTTCTAGAATCAAGTGACACACTGAGTTAGCTACAAGCCATTTGGGTTTGCCAAAGAAACTGGCTGATCAGTGATGCTGTTTTTGCTGTGCCAATGTTTACTACACCTGCACAGTGGCAGTTGCATAGCTGAGAGAGCCAAGAGCACATCTACAACACCACACACACACAGAATGTACTTCCCATTTCTACATCAAAGGTATCAAATAAAGGTATCATAACCTACAGTATCAAACCACCCACCACAAAAACCACATCCCCACTTCTAATATTTTAATCCATGAGCAGCTTCAAATAACTGTAATTTATTTTCCACCAGCTTGCCAGAGAAACTTACCTCTTTTTTCTTTTTTTTCTGTCCTAATAATAGATTTTCTTTCTATATTAGGTATCATAACTCTAAAAGCTCAACGTGTGGTATTCTGGAATAGTCAGACACAGGGTTTTTGTACTTCCATGAAAGCAAGATTACCAGGTTCTCACCAGGACCCACTTCTAGCTCTGCTGGCTGCTACTGCCATTAGAAGCTGAGGAAAAAACAAGCCCAAGTACAACTTCTGTAGCCCTGCTTCAGGTGAGGATCTCCCAAGCAAGCAATACCTAGCACTGTAAAGTTTCAGTGCCATCTTGTGCTGGCAGCACTTCCATAATTAAGAATTTAAGGCCAGATGGAGCCATTAGATCACCTAATCTGACCCCCTGCTACCACATGACGTGTCGTTTTACAAGTAAACCTCATATTGAGCCCAAAAATTTAGGTCAGACTGAAGCACGTTTGAACTGAGAAGACTTCTGTGTGCCCAGGGCAGTACCTTTTGTGCCCGCTGTTCTTGCACCATCCTGTATCAGCATCCACCGTCGGAGTTACACAGCTCTAGCAGACATAGCTGCTCCACCAGGATCCAGACACCAAGCAAGAGTGTCTGTTTTCAAAAGAGAGGCTATACTGAAAGATAATGTTCCACTGTTCATCATAAACAGTTGCATGTTACCACTTTCTCCAAATGAAAGTTAGACAAACTGGCTATTTTTTAATCTGCTGGTGAGTTACAACAGGCCCTCAGCTGCCATTAAAGAATTTTTCAAATTACACATGTTATATCTAAGCAACAATCAGTATGTTTTCATTTTGAAATAAGTGCTCTGGAGCATCCCCAAGGCTTCCCAGGAAGTCAGGTAATTTATTTATTTAATTTTTTTCAGCCATGGAGTACTTTTCCAAAGTCATAAAAAACTTGCTGTATAAGTTTCTCTCCTGAGGACATTCGATGATGGCAAGTCGTTATTACAACTTGAGGTTGCAGGCTGAAATCCTTTAAGGATTCTCTGACCCTTACTCAGCAAACATCTTCAGCCTGTTTGCCGCACATCAGCTTGGTGAGAGGCAAGAGCCTTCAGTGTTCACAGCGCTGAAATAAGTTATCACGAATTGCTAAATAAAAGTAACAGCTCTAAAGGAAAAAAAAACCAACCTGCTTTTCTCAGTGGAAATAAACACCAGCATTTCTCAGACATGGAATCTAGCTGTACAAAAAACCAAAAACAAGGCACAGCTGCTCAGAACTGAGTGTGCAGAGATTTTCCAGTCAGTCAGTCGCTTTTCCCAAGGAGAAAACAAAAGGAAGGAAGAGCCAGAAAGAAGTGCTGCAATGGCTACTTCCAACAGGAGAACAAATCCTTGAGGTCACATTTTAACTAAGGGAAAAGAGGTCTTTATCAGCAGCACTAGAGCACAACAGGAACAGACTGAAACTTGGTTCAATAAAACCCTTATTTTAAAGACAAGAATACATCAGCTCTTTGTGTGTCCCCTCTGAGGTTATACAGCCAAGTTGACTTTGGCAGACCTAGCTGATACAAAAAGCAGGAGTTGTGAAAGAAAAAAAAAATCTTGATTAGCTGGGCAATGATCCAATAAGCAAGACACTCGAGGCTGCAAGTTCACAGCTGAAGAAGCTCAGGTAGAAATAATTTATAGCAAATTAAGTTAGGTCATGGTAATGAAATTTAAAGACATGTGGGACATGATTTATTTTACTAAAGCTTGTTGAAAAGTGAAACCCAAGCAGAGCTAACAGGAAGGCTAATTTAACTCTGGTTACAGTTGGTACTGGCACTGAGATAAACTTAACTTGACATACTTGGAATGGGAAAGAGAATATAAGAATAAGATTTTTAAAAAAACTTTTTAACACCATTTTTCCACATTGCAGGATAAAGCAGGGCAAATTCGATCCTGTGAATCACTGCTGCTTGTTTCTTAATTTTAAAACATCCTGGCACACAGCCCTCAGTGGCAAGTGCAGTGGAAATAGCTGATTGCAAGGGTTGGGAAAGGACGGATAACAACATCTGCACTGCAAAGCTCCTGCCATCAAGGAGCAGGAGGGAGGATGGAAAAACCTAGTGGGGAAAGGTCTCGTAAGCTGGAAGGCAGCAGCAATGGCAGGAGGGATGCTGTCACTGTTGGGGGTTCTGCAAGTTCCCTCAACAGGTTATCGGGCGGCAGGCTGGGCTTTGGCTCCACTCGGCAGCAGATGAGGTGCCACTATGCCCTCACTGTCCCCCCTGCCACCCACACCTCTCACACTGTGAAAAAGGCCAGGTGAAGGGCAAGAAAGAGTCACTATAACGGATGAATGCAGCAGTTTGTAGGAGGGGGGAGGGAGAGAGTAATGAAAAAGTGTTAATATTAAAGTAATAAAGCTTGTGGCCATTTTTCAGCCTGAAATGCACAACACCGTAAAACAATGCTTAAAGGCACTCACTCCTGTTCCAAACCACCTGCACGCTAAGGCACCCTGCTATTAGCACATAAGTTGTTTACTACCAGTCTTATTTCAGTCAGACTCCAGGAGAGCCATAAAGCTGAATTTTCTCACTCAGTACAGGAGTCCAAGTGGCCTCAGGTTTTCCTTGGTGTGCCAAGCCCCACTGTGTCACCTGTGATCCCTGCTCTCTCACTAACCCACTCATTTCCAGTAAGATGTATAGAAGTCAAATCAAAGCAAAGGGAATCTGTGCCTGGCACATGGCACACATACACCCTCCTTTCCTGCTTCTCCTCGACTTACTAAAGCAACAGCTACTCTCAGTGAACTGTGTTGAGCACAGCTATGATGGTGGCTTTGTCTGCCAGTAAGCATCACTTGTGTCACACTTTCCCAAAATGGTCTGGGCACTGGTTGGTAACATGAGACTTCTATTTCCTCTCCTGAAACAATTTCTTAAAAAAAAAAAAAAAAAAAGTAATTGAGAAGTAATGAAATATAATGGCAAAGCAAATAAATAATGAATATTTTTTTGAAATTAGGACATTTTTATCTGTTTATTTGTCACTTGCCTCTTTTTTTGTTTGTTTCTTTAGTTTGCTCTATTGTTTGGCCCAAATAAAAGCATATGAATTCAAAGAATCTCACCTACTTTTTTCCTCTGTCAGAAGTAAACACGAGGATTTTGGGACTCTTTATAGAGGTGGCTTAGCTACAAAGAAAAGTCTTTGTGTCACTGAAAGGACTACTAATTCAAGGACAAAAAGACAAAGGCTAGAAGAACAGTGGTACCTACAGGAAAGTTTAAGGCTGACAGATGAGCCTGCAGAATTGCAGGAAGAGCAAAGAAGAAAGAGAACCAGAAGTTACTCTCAGGCCTGTGCACTCACCATGAAGGGAGGAAGCCAGATGTGGGAGTTTCACATGAGAGACCACACTGGCTCACAAGCTGATGGGTGAACCCCTTACAACCTGGAGCCCAGTGAAACTGCCAAGCTTTAACAAGTTCTATAAATTATATCATCTTTCTGGGAGCTACATGACAAACCATGAAACAGCCAGCAGCTGCAGCACCAACATTCTGTTGACTAACACAATAGAGAGAGATGCAGTGGTATGGTGAACAAACCATAGTCTTTCCTCATATTCACGCATCTTCACAGCGAGAGTCAATAATTTAAAGCACCCTGTTAACTGCCCTCCTTTTTTCAAAGGCACCTTTAACTCTTATGCATTCAATTCCCACACCTGAATACAAGTCAGGAGTCCAGGATATCCAAAGAAGTTCAAGGGGCCTATACAACACTGTTATCAAGGCTACATACTATGAAGTATGCACAACAAAGAGTAAACCAACTGTTGTTGTCTCTCACTTGAGAGCAGCATTTTCAAATCTTTTTCCTCATGCTTCCCATCATGGGAAACATTATCATACTCATTCTCCTTTCCTTAGTTGCCATAGATGCAGTGCCACAGTGCTGCAGCAACATACAGCCATCTTCATAAACTGGTTCAGATCTGAGCACTCCTGCACTCCTGACCACTTCCCTTCTTGCTTTCAGTCTGGCAAAGGTATCCTCCAGTTCCATCCTGCCCTTCCTCACTGGACAGTGAGGATAACAGACTAGCTCAAGTACAACAAAACAGGCTAAGCTTCAGTAATGAAGTGGTGCCATACAACCTTTCAGTGTCACCTGTTCTGGTCCAAGGACAGTTTGCATGCACCCCAAAATGATGCTTTCTGAAAATGACAAATCTTCCATCTCTTCCAGCTGCAAGGAGAGCCCATCCTTGCAATCCTATATCTAAAACCTTTGCTAGCCTCAGGAGCAGCCCAGTGTCAATGTAGTGCTGTCAACCCATTTTCAAGGTGATCCATGACAGGTGAGCAGCAGTAGGGTGCTCACAGTGGCAGCAGCCACATTACTGCACCACCAGTGCTCTCACAGTGCTCTGCACTCAAAAGTGTCCCCAGAACACGGAAGGGAGACACTCACAGCCATGCCACCAGTCTGTGCCACCAGCCACAGCATGGCTGCACTATGGCAAGCCAGGAGACTGCAGGCTGGCAAGCCTTTGGTTCCTTGGGGCAAGAGCCTCTACAACCCTAAAAAGCTACTATGATGGGTCTGCTTTCCTTTTCATTAGGATACACAACCTCTCCTTTCTCTTTCCACCAAAAAGCTTTGCAAGTAGCCACTCTAAAATTCTTCAAAGTTGCACACAGAAATGCACTTTGGCAAAGACCTCTGCAAACAGGGAGGAGTGAGCAAGTCAACCATCAACCCAGGAGGTGTCTTACAAGTTCATCTACAATATTAACCTACCATATCATCATTTCATATTATAAAGTTACTTTCGTGGCTGTACAAAAGGCTCCATTAAGAATGAATGATTAGTTCTCCATCAATGACTTTAACATCTGCCTTAGCAAGTCAGTCATTATTAATAACCAAACTATTATTATTAATAACTAGGCTTCTCTTAGAATCAATTTAGTAGTAAAATGAGAGGGAAAAAACCACTCTATTTATAACATGTTAGTACACGTTTTATTTTAAGTTATCCAAGTATTTCCAAGGCAAAATGCTACATGCTACCTTTACTCATTAAAATAGGACCTGGTTTGAAGTTTGATGAAGAGGAAGAAAATAATTTAGTATTTTTCCCTATACCTATATATATATCATATGTCATGATATATGTCATCATATATATCATATATTTATGTCATTCTTTCAGAAAAATTGTTTCTTATTTCTGCTGCATTTTTCATGGCATTTGTGCCAATACTGCTACAAAAATTTTAATTGATATTTTAGTGTTATTGGTACATACATGTTTTCTTTATTAAATACGTATTTTGAAAAAAATTTAAAACATGTATAAAACAGTACACAATAGGAAAAATTGCAATCAAAATACAAAAGCAGCCCAAAAGTTGGCACA
The DNA here is from genome assembly GCA_013400775.1 of Chaetops frenatus. Classification (NCBI taxonomy): domain Eukaryota; kingdom Metazoa; phylum Chordata; class Aves; order Passeriformes; family Picathartidae; genus Chaetops; species Chaetops frenatus. The sequence continues at coordinate 78,286 of VZTR01029996.1, forward strand.
GCTACTCTTGGGAATGATTACTGCTACACTTGCAGCCTCCCATTAGTTTTGAGGTAGTGGCACAGCTATTCTTGCTTCCATGCAGAATGTGGAGCAACCCCGGCAGACCTCCACGTGCTGCTAGGCTGAGTCCTAAGTGCTGTGCAACCCCCTGAGAGCCACTGGCTGTTTATGGAATCTAAGAAATTAAGAAATGGAAAGGCTTTAAAAAAGTTGTTATGAACTTAAATTTGGTGGAAAGGTAGATGAACACTTCTGAGGACGAGTGGCTCCTCAGCTCTTGCTCCATTCAGTGCAGATGTCCAATGTCTCTCTGGAGGGCAGGGCTGACTAACCTATGCTCCCCATCACACACTCAGCGGGAAAGGGTTGATCTGTGCATTGCACCCCTGTTAGCCCAAGCTGCTGCTGGACTTGGAGCTCAGAAGAAAGCAGGAGACAGAATCCTGCCTCCTGCTGATAGTTCCACCCAAGAAGCAGCAGTTTCTGGTCCTGCTGAGCTCAGGAGCTGTCACGTTCCCGCTGAGCTGGAAATAAAAGCTTCACTTTTTTTTTTCCTCCTTCTTTTTCCCCATTTGACAACTGCAGATAAACACTTGTAGCTTTGGACTGTTACACCCCTGCAAGCTTAAAACAACCTTGCTCAGGCACGGACGACAGCTCTCAATGGCAACATGAATGTGACTGCAGACTAATTCACCTTGTTGTTCTGACACATGAAAACCATCTCTGCAATCGCTGCACTGTCTGTGCTCACTCCTGTTACACATCTCTGCACAGTCAGCACTCAGCCAAGCCAACACGGGAAAGAAGCACACAGAAAAAACTCGCACCTTTTTGGTAGATTCATATTGCTCTGTGCAGAATTACTCTTTTTAGTGTAATCATGGAAAGACATTAACAGTTTAATTTAAATACAGGTCTATCAACAGACTCTAAATTTTTTTAATACACACACCGCACAGAACTGGTTTGTGTCTAAAGCACATTAAGGGTATCTCTGATATCTGGAAAGACAGACTACTATTAGGAGAAAGGCCATCAATTTAAAAGCTACTTATTCCTTCAACATTCTATGCTCAGAAATCCCAGGCCCCTGCAACCACTGAGAAAATCTGGAGCTTTAAAGACTTGTTATCAGCAGAGGAGGATCCAGTGAAGGGACACTTAACCACATTGGACAAACACAAGCCCATGGATCCAGAGGGGATGCATCCACTGAGAAAGCTGGCTGAAGTTTACAGGAGGCTACTCTAAACTATCTTTCAGAGATCACAGGGATCAGACAGATTTCTTAAGGACTGCATGAAAGCCAGTCCTATTTTCAAGAAAGAGGATCCCATGAACTACAGGCAGGTCAGTTTCACCTCCAGCCCAGGGGAGGCGATGAGCAAATAAATCTGGGAACGATTCCCTTAACATATGGAGTAAAATTAAATTACTGAAGTAGCCAGTAATAGATTTACGAAGGCAGAAATCACATCTGACCAACCCAACTGTTTTCTGCAATGAGATGCTGGGCTCATCCTGCTGAGATGAGAGAGAAGTGGATGTTATTTATCTTGACTTAAGCAGAGCTTTTGATGTTGTCTCCTATAACATCCTCATTGACATACTGATGAAGTACAGACTAAAAAAGTAAATGGTGAGGTGGAGAGAACACTGGCTGAACTGCTTGGCTCAAAAGGCTGTGCACGGCAGCACAAAGCCCAGCTAGAGGCCCATCACTAGTGGAGTACTCCAGGGGTCAGTACGGAGACCAACAACATTTAACATTTTCACAACCAACCCAGAGAGTGGGTGAGAATCTCCAGCAGGTTGGCTGACAGTAGAAAACTGGGAGAAGCAGTTGATACACCAGGTGGGTGTGCTTCCATCCACAAGGACCTGGACTGGCTGGAGAACATGCCAGCTGGAACCACATGAAGTTGAACAAAGGTGAATTGGAAGTTCTGCACCTGGGTTATGGTTAACTCCATGCACCACTGCATGCTGGGGCCTGATCAACTGGGAAGCAGGCTTGCAGAGGGCAACATCAGGGTCCTGGCAGACACAAAGTGTGTGCCCTCACAGTAAAGGTGTGTAAAAGCATCGTGGGCTGCATCAGAAAGAGCATCACCAGCAGGTTAAGGGTGATCCTCGCCCTCCACCCAGCCCTGGTGAGACACCTGCACAGAGCTAGGTTAGTCCTGGGCTTCCTGGTATATGCAAAACATGGACTGAAACAAGTCAGCAAAGGCCACGGAGGTGATAAGAGAACTGAAAGATCTGATGTATGAGAGCCTGAGACTGTAGGGGCTCTTCAGCCTGGGGAAGGCTTAGGGCAGGTCTCAGCAGTATGTATAAATAACTGATGGGAGACAATAATGAAGACAGAGTCTTCCCAGTGGTGCCCAGCAAAAGGACAGGAGGCAATAGGCACAAATTGAAATACAGGGAATTCCATCTGAAAGTAAGACAATAATTTCTTTTCCTTTTTTTCCCTCTCCCTACTGTGAGGGTGGTCACACTTGGTTACCAAGAGAGGTTGTGGCATCTCCATCCAAGCCTGCTGGACATAGCTCTGAGCAACCTTCTCGAGCATGGGAGTGGACAAAGCAAGCTCAAGAGATGCTTTACAGCCTCAGCCATTCCATGATTACTTCCAATCAAGTTAGACAAAATAGCTGAAAGAACAACAGTTCAAGAAGAAAAAGCAGCATAACTTAAGACAGAGGTAATTCTAAGCTTTGCAGCATAATGCTTAAATCCTACTGAAGCACATTTTTATTTCCTCTTTATGTTAAACATGACTCTACAATCTGTGTTGTTTGTAAAGAAGAGATGCATTTCATGGGGTTTTTCACCTGCAACAGGGAGTTAGTTATAAACACATACCCCAAACCAGAATTTGGCTGTAGATGTTTTCTATCACTTGGATTTTATGAAATATCTTACCACTGAGTATAGTTTCCACTATGACTATAATAAGTAAACTGATCCAATTACAGATGTTCTCTTTCAAATATACTAATTGAAAGGAACATAGTGCAAAGCATTAATTGAAATGATGTTCCTTTCCACAAGAACAGTACTTCCTGAGAAATGGTTATATTAGCAAACTAATATTGAAGAGACACAATTACTGTGTTGCTCTGTAACTCTAAATCAGAATAGTATTCTTCTATTTTAGTTCACACCAACATCCAAAAGCAAAGGACTAAAACTACAAATATTTATTAATTTTTGTAACTGAATTCAATACATTGAATTACTGAATTGATAGCATGACAATATCCCCAATAATTATGCATAAACTTATCTGTCAACTCTTGAAAGGAAAAGTTTTTTAAATGACAACAAGTCACACACAATTTATTAGGGTAAATAAATTCCTAATAACCTAATGGACCAATTAAGTGATTAACTGAATTCAATGCATCAAACACTAACTTGGGTGCCTACTCTCATACAAGCTGTTTTAAAAACACTGCCCTTAAAGAAACCAAACAAACAGAGAGAGAGAAAAAAGTTTGAGCCTCTTTTTCAAATGCTTTTGGGCACCAAAATGACACTCAAGCTGGCAAGAAAACAAGGGGAAAGTTTCATTCTGTTTTTTGTGCACAAATTACAGAAGACAGTCCTCAAAGTGTAGCTTTCCAGCTTCAAAACAAAACAAACCCACTGAACAAGCTTTCTAAAATTCCAGCTTTTGTTATTAATTTTAAGATGTCAGTCAAATGGATTGTAATAGGAAATACATTTTTCCATCCCTCATTTATAATACTCTCTTAGAACATCTGAGGCCAATTCACATCTGTCTACGGGGACATGACATTTGCCAAAGGAAAGAAAAACTGCTCTGTAGGAACAAGCCACCAAGGTTTTCCCTGAAGCCTCTTGTCGGGTTTTGTAGCCTTAAAAGGAAAAAAAAGGCTTTTATTGTGCTGGTCCTCAGCTTGTCAAACAAAGAGCCCCTGGGTCTGCTTGGTATCTGTCATTGCATTCACTCAGGGATTCTGTGTGGCTTTCTCTTGCTATCTTTCAGCAGAGCCAGCACAGCTGTTTTCATCTTCTGGTATCATTCAAACACTCTATCAAGGCTATTTGCTTAACCTAGAAATCCAGGGGTCTCCCAGGAGTCCGAGCTCTGAAGGAAAGTTCAAGCACCACAAGACACTGGAGAAGCAAGGCATAGCACCTCTGCTCAATACTTCCACACATCCAGATAATCTGGAGGTGAGAAGGGGGGCACCTCTGCTGACCAAACTTTTTCCAAAGCCACAGAGGGAGTCCTCCGTGAAGATAACCTCCACACGTAAGCAAAGGAGCTACATCACAGGATCATGCAGTTCATGACTTGGAAAAGAAACAAAAAACTACCATCTGAATTTTCAAGTTGACAGTAACAGAAATACTTTTGAAATTCATGTACTGATAGCACTCATGGGTAAATTTCTTTTAAGCGCCCCGGGCAGTTTGGTTTTGCACTTCATGATAACAAGTTTAATTTCTACTTCTGTTTTACCTGAAGAGAAGCTCCCTTAGCTACTGAGCATAAAACAAAGGAAGCCCACCACATACTTGCCCAAAGTCATTAATTTTGAGCACTGGAAACCACTGCTTACAGCTTTTCTCATGGCGGAAAAGGGCCATGCATAGGAAATTCAAATGTCAAGATAACTCATAAAAATGCTACTTAATATGGTATGTTCAAGTATACATTCAAGGCTACATAAAGAAAGCAAGATTGAACAGTATGGCAAAGAGAAGAAATGGAGTGTAAACATATTTTCCCTTACAACACCAAACAGAAGTCACATTCATTTAAGCAAATATTTTCCCATATTGATAGAAGCCAAATACGTGGGGTAAACTGCTGTGCTTTTTTTTCTGTTTGCTTCAGATAAAACCACACAGGAAATTTGCATTCGCATAACACTATCAACGAAATGCTCTTTGCTTTTTTACAAGTTGTTTGTAAATGAACATTTTAGCTCTCTCAAAAGGTGAGGAGTACAATCAGCCAACCCCTTTATGCATGTCCTATGAGGATACCCATCCTCAGTAAAAACAAATTTCACTAGCCTTAGTCAGCAAGCTGCAGTGGTATGTGGTAAAACTATGGCACGCACCAAAAACCTGGAGACTTGTTAATTGGTAGCAAGATACAACAGAATATGCCCACTGAAAACTACCCAAATTTCCCAAATGGCCTTTGAATAGCTTTCCTTTTTGAACAAGAACTTGATGCTTCACGTTATATCTGTGCACATCATTTTCTCCTTTCTCCCTAAATTCTAAACATTTTTCTTACATTTACTTCTTCTGAGATTCAGTAGTGACAGTTTCTTCTTTACACTCCTACATATATTTTGCACAAGCTGTTAAACAGAATTAGTCCATGCTCCTCTTCCATGCTTTTCCTGTGCTCTGAAGGAACCTAACACACACACTTTAGAGAAATCCCAGTTTTGACCCTTACCACCTAGCTACTAACTTGTGCAAACACAGTTTGACAGCCAGGCTGAAAAAAGATCTTGTGGACTGTGGTCATGCAGACCCTCCAAATGGCCACAAAAAAACATTTACTAGGTGAAAACAGGTCCCAGGTGGCTGGCAGCAAAGGGGTATGAACACAGCAACTGGGAGACAGGTCAAACCTACTGAGAGTAAACTCTGTGCTGCCTTTAGCTACCATGACACCCCTTACAAACAGATAACCACAAAAGCATTGCCTAGTATCATTTCACTTTTGCATTCTGCACATACAATAAACCAAATCAGTTCTAAAGGATGCCATCAGCAAGAGGGCTGGCTGAGACTTTTACCTAAATACCGAAAGAGATTATTTATTTACCTTGAGCATAAAAGTACTCACTCCTCAAATTTCATAACAAGTCTTTATTGCAAATTTCCCATTATCATTCAAAATCAGCATGAACAAGTTAGAATCACCTAGAGAAATTAAAACTTGTGGTCTTCACAGACCTAGAAAAGCAGAAAGACTGATGTAAGAAAATTCTCCAGCCTCCCCAAAAAGGCAAAATTACACCCTGGTAATTCTTTCAGTTGCAGTTCACTAATTATCTTTTAGTAGGAAACAAGAACAACCAGTTTCAAGGTAACAATCTAAACTCAATGTCTGGTTTTTTAAAAACAAAATAAAAATACCAGAAGAGATACCAGGAAGAAAAAAAAGTGAAGTGGCATTGAAAACTGACAGATTCTGGGAGATTAAATAATTCAAGTCTGAACGTCCTACCTTCACCATGTGGTAGGACCACATGGCAGAAGGAGCAAAATCATCATGAGGAATATCTGTAGCCCGTGCCACAGAACAGAAAAAAAAAAAAGTGGATAATAAAGAATAAACCTATTATGCAAGTGCTGATATGTTTAAATCTGGAGGCACACTACCACTTCCTGCAGAGCTTTCTGCCAAGTACAGAATCCATGGGGAAAATGTCTTAATCCCCAGCAATGACGCAGTGTGAGGAGCCTATCTGGGACATACTTAATGCCGTCCTCCACACAGAGGGTGCACTTCCAGGAATAAAGAGTTAGTCACTATGTCTACCTCCACACCCATGCCTTCATCTTTTGCATATCCTGCTCTGCAGAGACAGGCATTCACACCTACAGGATGCTGCTAAGTCATGCGGGGACATGGCACGCAGGGAACTGCTCTTCTACAGAAAACTCCTGCAAATACAATGGACATCACACCAAGATTTCTTTTTTGACATCGATTCCCATGGGTGGTTTTGCTACATTCCATTCCTGAATGGAAGGACCAATCTGTTTCTGCATACCTTTTCAGGAAGGCTAGAAAGAGGCAGAGAGCATCTTGCATATACCTTGCATTTATCTCTTGCATGTACCGAGACCCAAGGGAGTCATAATGAAACAGATAAATGGTTAAAATACTGGTTTAAAATCACGGAATCATTAAACTTGGAAAAGACCTCTAAGATCATCGAGTCAAACCATTAACCTGGCCACATCCTTGTCCACTACTAAAGCACATCCCCAAGTGCCATGGCTATCT